>CP092871.1:54325556-54354672 GCA_030710605.1 Cordylochernes scorpioides
TTCAGCCACTGCAATGCGTGATGGTCAGAAAATATGGTAAATTTCTGTCCATCAAATAGACGCGGAATTTATCCACTCTCAACGATTGCTAGGCATTCTAATTCAGAGCTGGAGTAGTTCCTTCGTGTGAACGCAGGAGCGGCTGAAATATCGGACTGGGTAGGGTACTTCCCATCAGGGTGGACCTGTTTGAGGACGCCTGCGATGCCGAGTGTTGAGGCGTTACAGTACACTTGGCATTGCAGACCTTCCTGGTAAAAGTGTAAAGTGGGGTGTGTTGTGAGGCTTTCTTTCAGGCTTGTGAACGCTTTCTGGCATTTGTTATCCCAGACCCACGTGACATCTTTTTGAGAAGGTTTTTAAGCGGCGTCCTCAAGCGGGCGTAGTCCTGGATGATTTTTTTTATATGCGTTCACAGCGCTTAAGAAAGATCGCAATGTTTTGCGATTGTATGGTTTTGGATGGCGTGTATGGTTTCTATATTCCGTGTGAGTGGTGTGGTTGTACCGGCAGTGGTTGTGCATGTGTCTGAGTGGTGTTGTTGTCGCCTTTTTGTACGATGTCGCGCTTGTCGCGCTTTTTGCGATGTTTACGCGCGTGACGGTTGTGTGATGACGTATGGTCATGTGTGCTTAGTGAGAGCTGTCCTGTTTGGTTGGACACTGTTTGGGCATTTTGTTGTGAGTTGGGGCCGTTTGTGGCCTTGTGCATTGAGGGCATATAATAAAGGCAATTGGCCTTAGTGAAAAAATTATGTTCTGTGCGTGCGCGTTACTAGATTGGCATGTTGGCAATTGGTTTTTGACCAATGGATGCGCGCATTGGGTGCCATGTGCGGAAGGCTTGTGTGCGTTGTGAGCCTTTGTGATTTCGTTTGGCATTCCCAATAGGTGCATTCATTGGGTAAATGAGCAAAGTTATAGGTGGTCGAGGGCAATGGGCGGCGAGTTGGAACATGGTGCCTTGGTTAAAGTCTATTGTTAATTTAAATTCTCGGAGGGTATTTATTCCGAGAATTCCAAATGGTAAAGGTGCTTCCACCACATGGAAATTCTTTTTTTTTTTTTTTGGTTAATTTACCTATTGTCAAGGGGAGGGTTATTTGACCTAAGGTCGGTACAAGACCGTTTATGGCCTGTAGGTCTATGGGCTGTTTATTAGGCTGTAATTGAGGGAGGTTAATTTTGAATTTTTTATAGAGGTTATAGGGCACTATGTTCAAGCTTGCGCCTGTGTCAATGAGAAAAGGGGGTGAAAGTTCATGCGTGATGGGTAGTTTGATCGTCAGCTGGCTGACGAAAATTCGGTGGTGCCTTCCTACCTGGTTGGCGAAAGGCTGGGGCGTCTCGGGCGGCTTGTCCTTGTGGTGGATGTAGGGCTGTTTGCACTGCCCGCGCGCTCGCGTGTTGAGCTGGTTTGTATGGTGCAGTCCACACACCTGTTTTTCTGGGTGTGCTGATGTATGGGTTCGACATGGTGGGTGGTGGCTCCTCGTGGTGGCGCGTCAGGTAGCTAGGCACCCTGAGCAACTTATCGGGGGGTGGTTCCGAGGGCTCCGTCCATCTTCCGGTCGTAGGTCTGGAAGAATTGGCGGGCGGCGTAGGTCCCATCAGAGGGGGGCAGATCCGTCTCCGCGCGCTGGGTCGAACCTACTTGCGTATAGGCTGCGGTCAACTGCACTATCCCGCTAGGGGGCTTGCTTCGCCGACTTCCGTCTCCCTATTCACGTTGCCGCTCTGTTCTTGCTCGTTTTCCATTATAAATTCTGTCGACTCTCTATAATATTATTCGATTTGATTGTTTTGTTTGGACCCTTTTTTGTTTGTTCTTCCTATGTAAGATCCTGTGACTTACTGTAGGGTTGGTGACTTGTGGTGGTTGATGGCGCAGTCGTTTGGTCGAAATTGTAGGGTTTTCACAGGGGAAATAACGAGAGGGAACACAGAATGGGGTTGAAAATAGGAGCTTCGCGATTAAGGGAGAGAAGTTTTTTTCTAATGGAGTACTTGACTTTCACATGCTCGGAGAAAAGAAGATGTTTTACCTTTGTGAGAAGGGCTTAAGCACGTCTTGTTCCTCGTCAGGTCGAGCTCCTACTGACTAACTTTGAGTCCGAGATTTTCCTCGTTAACTCTCTATTGCTCTCATTGGTTGAAATCGTCTACGTTGTTACATTTGGTTGGTTGTTAGGTTTTCATGCTGAACTCTGATTGGATATTGGTACCTCCATTGTCTTTTCAAGATTATCATCCTCCAGAAGAAGAAGGTCTTTGAATTTAGTTTTATAGTTCCTGGGTAATAACCTTTACTTCCTGGATAATGAAATCCTGGTAATGGCTGTTCTCTCTTTTTCGCGAGGCCTAACTTTTATTAAAATTTTTTGGACGATACATTGCATATATTGTGGTGGGGTTACATCTTGGTATATACAAATTATGACATACATCTATATCTTGATGTTTCTTATGTTTTGGTATAGTAAGGTGGATTTGTTGAATTTGCTTAGAATTTTTAATGAAACTGATTTCAATATTTTTAATTAACACTATATTTATTGATTTACAAGAGAGAGATCAAAATATAAAAGGGAAACTATATTGAACAAAGGAACCTTTTTTTTCTTTCATTTAGGCTATTTTCCTGTGAGCTTACACACACTCTGTGGTAACAATTAATTAATATATATACAACTTGTGTAAGCCCAATCAGCAAGTCCAAGGCTATCTGCACATTTCGTAGTTTGTCCTTATAGTCCACACCATATCTTTGATTGCATCCAACAGCAACCAGTCTGGCCTTTCTTTTATATGCCGTCATTTGATGTTTTCTTCGTACTGTAGACTTGATGACTTTCATGCCATTTTCCCTTGGTACTAGTGTCCATACCTTATGTTTCTCTAGATCACTGAGCTCTTCTTCCATTGCTTTGTGCCATTATTTATTTCTCCACTATCCATTGCTTCTTTAATATTCTCCAGAATATAATGATCTATTTCCATAATTAAGTTGCATCATTCCTATCCTTTATTCTTTGTGAGCGTCAAAATCCTTCTTTGATCAATTTACTTTCTTGTTCATTAAGTCTTGCTTTGTGCCGTTCTTCTAAGATCCTCTTTGTTTCTCCTTTCTTTCTTCCACCTTTTACGCATATTTCCTCTATCGGTTCAGTTTGTGATGAGTCATTTTCAGTGTCACCTGGTTTTATTGAAGTATCCTCCTGAGATTTCATTTTACTCTCTGTGACAGATTGTTCTTTCAAGATAAGAAAGTTTTAACAACTATTTCTTCATAATTTCCTTTATAGGTCAAATTATCACAATAGTATCTGCCTGAATAACATTTGCATAATCAATTCTTCTTCTTATCTTCACTAAATTTTACTGATCTGTTTTCATGAATTCTCCTTTGTCATTATATCAATATTCTGTAGGCTTTTCTTTCAATTGAATAACCAATAAATATTCCTTTTCTACCCTTTGGTGGAAACTTGTTTCTTCTTGGTTTGCTTTCAAGTCAATGTGTCAAACATCCAAGTATTCGAATGTGTTTGATAGATGGTTTCCTCCCATTCCATCTCTACATAGGTGTATGGTGCTTGATAGACTGGGGGTACAATTCTTAATATATCCAGCTGTAGCAATTGACTCTGCCCCAAAACGTCATGGGTATTTTTGAGTCAATTAGTAAGGTTCTCGCTGTATCTATAAGAGTCCTATTCACTCTCTCTGCACTCCATTTATTTGCGGTGAGTATGTGGTGGTAAGTTGGTGATGGATCCCACTTCTCTTGAAAAGTCTTTCAAATCTAGAGTTACAAAATTCAGTCCATTGTCGGTTCTTACATCTTTTATTCTAAGACTTAATTCGCTTTCGGCTCTTGCTTTAAATTCTTCAAATCTTCAAAGTTTTTATCTTTTGATCAGGAAATATATAAAGATTATTCTACTGTAGTCATCTACTATAACATGAGAATAGTTAGATCCTCCTAAAGATTGACATTGCATTGGTCCACATAAATCCATATGAATCAACTGCAGGGGCTTAACTGTATAATTTTCTGTAATATTATATGGCTTCTGAACCAGTTTTTCCATTATGCTTGCTTCGCACTCTTGTAACCTTTCGAATTTCAGATCCAATCCTCTTATAGTATGTCCTTGAATATTTTTTTTATATATTCTTCATTTACATGGTTTAATCTTTTATGCCATAAATTTATATTGCTATTTTTATTTGATAAATGTGTATTTATAACCATGATATTTTCATTTTCTACTATTGGTACATTTCTTAGTTTTGTTCAATCATAAACATTATATCTTTAATATATGCCTCAGCAACTAAATCATTCCTTTCATTATAAATTTTTGCTCCATTCTTATTGAAAATAACTGAATTTCCCTTGTTGACTAATTTGTATACTACACGAAATTATTCCTTAAACTAGGTACATGTGTTAGCTCAGTTCCTTGGGTGATGAAATATAAATCTACTGTACTTATAGTTTCAAACGATGTATGTCTAATTCTGATACATTTCAAAAAGATTTCTAATAATATTAAAATATCGGAGAAAATGATAAAAAAAAAACTCAATGGCAAACACATAAAAACACAAAAAATTCATAAGACTAATGGGATTATAAACGCTTAAAAATCTGTAGTTATAAAGGTTCCATGCCAAACCAATAATGGAATGCTACTAGATGAATTAAATAAATCAGAAAATTTGTAGTTGATCAATAAAATTTACACATCGTAAGAGATACCCAACTATAATATTCAAGGGGTATCTTAAAAAGAAGAATAAACACACGAACTTCATTCAACTCATATGTAGAATGATTTCTGATCAACAAAAAATTGAAAATGAAATAAAGTTCAACCTACAATGAGATCTAACTCTATATCACAATATAGTATTAAGGATAACTCCTAAAGTTGAGCAAATAAAAAAAAGAAAAGGAAGACACAATTGATAATAAATAAACCAAAATTGTTCATTTCAGCATCCAATGATGATTTCTTTTTACACACACTTATAATATGCACATAAGAAAAAATGATGTTAGCCTAGGTAAATTGTCTAAAAAAAACTAAACTAACTATAAAAGAGAAATGTATAATTATTAACTTCCTATTGATGACTTAAAAAAAATTCTTACTTACATTTGCAGTTGCTCCCCTTTGTAGGGGGCCTTTGGCCAAAAAGGCCCCCCAGTTGTGCACCCTCCTTGACCTCTCTCTAAGACTGACTTTTTTCTCTCCCAGGGTGACCAAAATTATAACAGAAAAATAATAATAAAATAATAAATTTTTGACTGGTCACTCTCTGTGATAGGTCAAAATAATAATAATAATATACCTAGGTGAAATATATATTTAATTTATATATATACTGAAATAAAATCTAAAAATATATCCCCATTACAAATTAATTAGATAATTCTTGAGAATTATTCAAATCAATATATTCTAATTTGAAAAAGAATAATTAATTTATCAATTCCCAAGAATCATAAAACCAATTTGTAAAATAATCTTAAAATTATTTAATAAATAATTCAGATGAATTATTTAGAATCTACTCCTACTATTAAACAAAAATAAATAGCCTAGGCCAACATAAAAAAATATTTACATAAAAAAAACAAAATAAGGCGTTAGAAATTTGTATGGTGTAATTTGATGTCCCTCAGGCCTTTAAAAGGTTCTTCTCAGGCTGTAGGATGCATTAGCCACTGGATTTCAAGCCACATGGTAGGTCAGCGCATGGTGTGCCAGTGGCCTGCAGAATCCGGTCAGGGGCATCCTGCACATCCAACATCCAGCCGAGAACCTTGTTTCCTTAAATTCACTCATAATGTTTTCATTGTTGGGTCTGAGTCCAAAATGGACCCAACAATTTCCTCCCCTTGCCAGAGTGAAAAATGTTTTCAATTCTAAATCAAATCTGTTCATAATAAATGAAAAATATGATTAAAGAATAAAATACATTTTTCACGATATACTAGAATGAGCAGTGACCGACACTCAGGCAAAGGGAGAAACAAAAAAACAGTCCAGGGTATCTAAAAAACAGGTTATTATATGGTAGCATTAGATAATTTCACCCTAACATTTAGTGGGCAATATACTAAGCCCTGTTTAAATCCGCCTTCCCATGTGACTTCCTGGAAGACCGCTTGGGGAAGTGATGCTGTGTATCCCTCCCTGTAATCCTTCAGCAGTGCCTCGGGGGGAGGGAGGATTTGCTATCACCCAACTATTGTTTCTGCCGGAACAAAGATGGTTATTACATTCCTGAAAATCTTATTAATATAATGGGCGCAAAGAGTTGAACCAGGGTGAGATTAGAGATACACAACCCCTAAAATATCTCTAACTCATTCTAAACACTTTGTACCTATTATCCCTTTCGTATCTGACATCTGGTTCCACACTCTCTCTTTAAATAACTTCTCCTATTCTTAGAAGTAACCTAACTGAAAAAAATGCATTGTTATCAATCCTGTCCTATTCACTATTTTCCTTACTTTCGAATCTGACCCATTGGCTTGTTCTGGCAATCTGCTTTGAAGTTCATTTAGGTGTCCTAATAATTTAAATCTTATCATGGAATGAGTTACGCTCAAAGAAGAAAAAATATATATATAATCGATCCTACTCATTAATTTTGTTATTCAAACTAGAATTCATTCTAACTAAAACGTACGGCAGACAATAGTCTTTAATAGGTGTTTTCTTCTGCTAGCCTGGGGCGATAAAAAAAATCTGGACAGCCCATCTGTCACTTTCACTAGGTAGTATTAAAATTTAAAATCATCTGTAGACGGAACTACTTCGTCTAGATCTATTAAACTTTATTAAGGTCATAATTGCATTACGAACTCTCATTAGAAACCCCCTTTAGGCCACGATTTATGCACAAGGAATTATGGGGCTTTCAGAATCCCAACAAATGTCTCAAACCGTCCCATTTAGGGTTGGTTACAAGCACAGCAATTTCTTTTATATCTAAATTTGCCAAGTTCTCAACCCCCCCGTCTGAATCATCCTCATCCCAGCCACGCATAAAGCGTCTAAAACTACGATGTCAGAGCAGTTAACCAAGGTCTCGTCGTTATGCCCCAGGCTTTACGACATGGCAACTAAATCCCCCATCTAGCACAAAGTTCACCTTGTACCTCTTCATTCCCTCTTGCGAGGAGAAGATTTGTGGGCTTTCTGGCCTGATCATGACCTCCCACAATCTTCCAGTCTGAGGATCGAGATATGATCATTATCTACGACTCTTAGAAATCAAGTTGGATTATAATGAAATTAAAGTAATTACTTGAACAAATTAAAATTATACTTATACTCTTTAAAAAAAGAGACCTAACAAAAGGAGAGGATATATTCCTATCAATAGAGTTGTATAGTCCTGCGAGGCTTCCGATCCTAACAAATAAAGAAATCAAAATTTAACAAAAGATCCTATTATATTCCCTAACACTATTCTAATGTACTTTGGACTCACAATATAAGAGTTTTTAACTTTGACAACAACCACTAGTCATTCCATTCATACATATCACATTCACGGACTGCATACATACTGAAGTTAAAAGCTGCTACAAAAGCCAAGATACTCATTTATCATTATCAATAGGCCTTAACAACAATTAAATCTTTCAGGACAAAATGTGATGTCAAACAAAATATATAAATAAAACAAATTGGGACCTAAAGCCCTATGTTACTCAAAAGAAAATGTCTCATACAAACTATATATTTATTACCTATACTTAAATAAATTAATAAAATTGATTGTCAACAATCAATACTGAAATCTAACCTATCATTAAAATTGTGCATCTAACAGTTTGAAATTCTCCTTCTTGTCTTGACGCTTGGTGACTAAACAAAAATGGATTTTAATTATAAAACTATTTTAGAGGCGTGATATTCTTTTTAAAATAAATCAATTTCTACTGTCCTTACTGCGATGGAAAAATTAAAGGGAGGGCCTGGCTCATCAGTGGTGAACCCTCCCAGCGGTTTCGCCAGTTTAATCTACCATACCGCTGTTATATTGCATTTTTGGAACTTCCTTTTATAGGTGACTGTTTGTAAGACTCTTGGAATGGGTATTTTAGAAGAACTATGGACATAAGCTTTTAGGACAGCAGAATTGAATATAATTATAAATATATAATATGCTTCGAGCAATCGCTCTTTCCGCAAATATCAAATTGTGTCTTTTATTAGAACAATAATGTTACGATGTACTAGAGCGCCATCTGTTATCAAATTATAAAACTATTTTAGAGGCGTGATATTCTTTTTAAAATAAAACAATTTCTACTGTCCTTACTGCGATGGAAAAATTAAAGGGAGGGCCTGGCCCTCCCTTTAATTTTTCCATCGCAGTAAGGACAGTAGAAATTGTTTTATTTAAAAAGAATATCACGCCTCTAAAATAGTTTTATAATTTGATAACAGATGGCGCTCTAGTACATCGTAAAAATGGATTTTCTAAACTAGCACTCAAAACTGGAGCAAACTGAACTTCAAGCATTCTACCTCATTGCCATACAGGAGTTATTCCCAAATACCCGCCGACCTTACTTCCTGTCCAAGGTCATTGGCATCTTCAGCTCTTCAGCTCTTCAGTTAAACCCCCCGATATCGGAAAATTATAGGGCTTTTAATACCCAACCTTATGTCTCGGATTTAACAACAGAGTTCACCTAGTACTCTACTCATCATTGCTTAGATCACAACTTCTCTTCACACTCTCATTAGAAATCCTCCTTGGACTACACTCTGAACACAAGGAATTTTAGGGCGTCTAATTTACCCAACGCATGTTTCAAGCTTGTCCATAGAGGATTGGTTACAAGCACAGCAATTATCTTGAGCATCTAAGTCTTCACCTGTATTTAGAGTTGAACCAGAGTTCAGATACAAATTATACCGAAAAAGAATTACTGTTGAACTCACTTCAATCTTAAATCATATCTTGACACTAAAACAAAATGTAACTTTAAAAAAACTGTGAACTCTCTGAAAAAAAAAAGGTTCTGAATTCTCAAAAAGGAGATTATATATTCGTTATTTAATATAAACTGACATAATAATTAGAATGGACTCATACATATAGATTAGTGCATAAAGTTACTGCACTTCAGGAAAATCAGCCTATACAAACTCTCAGTGCATATTTCATACAATTTACAAATATTGGCCTCTAGGCCAAAGCCAAAACAAATTATCTATGAACACTACAAGATGAAGAGCCAAATTTGCTCTATTAAGACAATAGAAGAATAAGTAACTACCTCTCTTTAAACATCAATTACACCTTCTTCTATCTTTTTTCTATTGTCTTTCTATCAACCTTCTATAGTCTTATTATCATTTCTCATCATCTTTATTTTATTTTTCATTCATAATTCATCGCTTTAACAAAATTTTATATCATCTATCTATATATTTATATCAACGATAAAAACGGTCTTTATTTAGTCAAAGGCAAGTACAGTCGAGGGGTAGTAACATTCAGGGATAAATTCCAGCCCTAATATTCGCGTAGAATTCTTTGGAGATATCCTCTTGTTCGTCCCACTTCTTCATGATCCATTCGGCCTCTTCTATTTTCTTGTCGTAGATCATCTTCAAGTCACTGTCAGGGTCTTCGAGATTCTTTCTTCTTTCCCGGAGTGTCTCGGCGAAGACTTGTATTTGATGATCCAGGGAATGATTTTTTCTCTTCATCTCTCTTATGGTGTTGATTTGGTCGTCTGAACAGATGATGAATTCGATGATATTTTTGTAGGTAATTATATCATTTATATCATTTTATATTATTTATATCATTTTTCATCACCCTACCATTATCATTTCTCAATTATCCTTTTATCATTCATCTATCATTCTTCCACCTTTTCGTCATCTATCTATCATCTTTTCACCTCTTCATCCCTCAGTAGTTCCCAACATGAAACCCTTCATCGGGAATTGGATCCCGATCCATTATTACTAGTTATTTAAAGTTATCCTGGGAGGCTAACCTCCTGCCAGCTTAGTGCTAAATGCCAGAAAAAGAGCATTCAGGGTGAAAGATTAGGGGGGCTGCCATGAAATATTCAAGGATAATCCTTCAGGTCGTGTTTTCTCCCCCTAGTCCCTCCCTTGAGGAGATAGGCTTATCCCGGGGGGCATTGAAACCATGGCTAACCATGGTATTCTATAAATAGCGTTTATATTGTTGCTGTTTCTACTGCATATCAGGATGATAAATCAAATAGTGCTATTATTATACTATTCTGGCAGCCTATGATCTTTAAACTTTCAGACACACTCGGCGAGATAGTCACCTTGTCAAAAAAAATCCATAGCATTATAAACCAGTCAAAACTCAATAAAATTGGATAAAATAATTTGCTTCAACTACTACTTGTAGCCCTATTGAACTAGTTCCCCTTGGGTTGGCTCGCTCATTAGTCTTCGGTTTTCGTTCATCAATCTTATTGAGCTCATATAGATACTAGATATAAACTATATCAAATAGTGTAGTCTTCTCGTGTTTTTTTTTTTCGAATTATATGACAGCAATGAAAAAAAAAGGTCTGGAAATATCATACACCAGCTACCATGAAAAAATTATTGGTTGGAGTACAACTCTGATTTTACAGGATAGCGGCTCATAGAATTGGATCGCTCATTTCTCATTAAATATCCACACAGGGTATGGAGGTTTTTTTTAAAGAGTTTTCAGTTATTGGTCCACTAAATTTATTACAGGAATTGAAGTTCAAAAAAAGCTTATGTGCCGTTTTGCCATGCGTCTTTACGTCATCTGTAAGGGAAATGCCGCCTCAAAGGACTTAACTCTGGGACTAACATCCGTTGCACATTTCAGGAAGAAGTGGCTGCCCACACAATAGCAAGATCTCATTTTGCTACCACTGCACTTTGTTGTGCCCTTTTCATGTCCTCACCTTGTCGATCCCCAATTTTCTAGGGTGTTTCTTTAATTAGTTATAATTTCTTGACGACATTGAATATTTCATGCGCGATCCCCCCCCGGCAATCTATAAGTAATATATGATCGTACCACTTCCAGGAGACCATCCCTTGCGTGGCCGAATCAACTTTCACCCAACTTATATCGCCGTCCATATCGCGTAATTGAAACTAATATAAAATTCAAAGAATAATATATCTTATTTCTTAAATCTCCATTGATTTCAATTGGCTCAACGTAAGTTTTCTCCATTATATCTTAGTACACTGGCGTGACATGCTTCACTACTCCTAGTCCTTTGGAAGCTCGGTTAATCCCCATGAACGCCACTACAGGCGTCAATCCCGTGATAACTCATAATGCATGACTTCAAATTTGAAAAATTATTGGACTGAATATTTGTAGTGGCATCTGCTTCCACTGAAAGTACTTAAAACATAAGATTGCCTCTTATCTTGTTTAAATAGCTGCTTTACCCTTATATACCTGTGTAAATATTACCTTCGGCTCTATCATTCTTGGAAATTCTGCCTCTCGAATATCCTGAGAATCAAAGTTCTTCCTTCCTACAGTAAACTAACACTACAATTGTTTACTAGAGTCATCTGCGTCGAGTGGTTAGTCTTTGCATCTAATCCTCCACTCTAACTCCAGGATTTCTATCTACTCGAGCTGTTCAAATCTTTCAAAACAGTTGTTAAAATCCCCAAAGATAATTTGCTAATATTCGATGATTATTGGAATTCTCATTAAACGGAATAACTACACTTTTCGATATAGATACATATCAGCTATCAGGATATAGCTTACTGTTCACTTTTCTTTACTTTAAAATGGTTCAAAATTATAAAAAAAAAGGCTAAAATAAAACTTGCTTAAAATTTCTATGAAACCTCATCATGCCTTCTGCTGGCAATTATTTGCTGTTATAAATGCTATCGAGGAGTTGTTTTTACTTTTCTTGTCCTCGCCCAAGGAAAAATATTTTTTCAGAAAAACTGAATTGTTTGAAATTTCACCTAGAAAATTTACATGTTAAAAGAGAAAAAAACTAATCCTTTCACATTTACAGCACGTCAAGATGCCAGTGTCTTTAGGTTATTTGTAGATTGCAAAAAGGAAAAGGCATTCTAGAACATTTATAATCTTAGACATATCTGGAAGTAATAGGATCGAAATCGGTATCGACGGACACGTCCTACCCAGCTGCCATCTTGGAAACTTGTTGTGTTTGTATTGTCGCGCGACTATTTATATCAAATATTATATATGGAAGAGAAATGGAAAGGCGGTAAATCCAACACTCAAAGGATTATATTTAAAAACAAAATTCGGGATGTCATGACTCATGATATGCAAAAATATTTGTAATAAATACTTGTTGAAACTTTTTTAAAAAATGTTGCAATAAATCTAAAAATACCTATAATTTAAATATTATGTGGATTACAAGTGTGTTGAAGACAAAAACCCAGTAAATGGGCATAAATTAAATTGAAACTTCTAAATATCCAGGAGAAAGTAAAGTTGAAAATCGGGATTATCTATAGAACCCATAATACGCAAATATTTGTGATAAATAGATAAATAAACAAAAGATAAATTGTGAGATAGGTAGCTGAAAATATAAAAATAAAAATTTAAAAATGATAAGCGAATTACACACATAATATTCAATAGCTTAACAAAAATCAAATTGTTAGTTATAAAGGCGTTTTGCCTTCCATAACCAAGAGAATGAACTAAATATGAAGATTGTCTCTAGGTACATCATATCTACCCAATATCTGCTTTAAGTAAAATTAAAAAAAAAGAAATCAATAAGTATGCATGTCTATATGCGAAAGGAAGTTAAATAATAATTCAGACTCAATAAAGGGTTGTAAAATATAATTATATACCAGGTCTATTAGTATAAACGCGAAATGGGCGCCAGAGGCCGCTGTGCAACTTTATTTGAGCCGACGGTGGCGCTGTTGTAGGCGTTTTGTTCTTTGACTCACGTGGCATCAGCATGCGTGCAGTTTTAGAAAAATTCAAATCGTGAAAATTTTCTGGAGCCTGTGGAAAATGGCGATTTCCGAGCCAAAAAGTGCCCATTTGCGGGAAGTTTTGTTGTTCGCCTTCAACTGGAAGAAAATTGCCACTGAAGCCCACCGAAATGCTCGAGGAAGTTCACGGAGACCACGCTCTGAGCAAATCGCAGTGTTACAGGTGGTTTAAAAAATTCCAAAGTGGCGATTTTGAACTTGATAATGAACCACGTGGAAAACCGCCCCCAAAAGTTCGAGGACGCTGAACTGCAAGCTTTGTTGGATGAGGACAGTACCCAAATGCAGGAGAAACTCGCAAAACAGCTCAGGTGTCTCAAGGTGCTGTTTCTCTACGTTTAAACAGCCTCGGAATGACCCAAAGCTTTCCAGATGGGTCCCCACGAGTTGAGCGAAAGGCAGCAATAACGGCGTCTGGTAACCTGCGAAGGCTGCTCGCCAGGCATGAAAAGAAGTCATTTTTGCACCGAATCGTAACTTCTGATGAGAAATGGATCCACTTCAGCAATCCTACGCGCCAAAAGTCGTGGGGCCTGCCCGGCCAATTTCCAAAACAGACGCCTAGGCCCAATCGCTTTCGGAAAAAAGGCAATGCTTTGCATATGGTGGATCAGACCAGCGTAATATATTTCGAGCTCTT
Source organism: Cordylochernes scorpioides (assembly GCA_030710605.1). Taxonomy (NCBI): domain Eukaryota; kingdom Metazoa; phylum Arthropoda; class Arachnida; order Pseudoscorpiones; family Chernetidae; genus Cordylochernes; species Cordylochernes scorpioides. The sequence goes on from CP092871.1 coordinate 54,339,260, forward strand.
GAAACCTGGCAAAATTGTAAATACTAGTCGCTACGAACAACAAATGCACAGTTTGAGAGAGGGCGTTTGAATGAAAAAAGACCGGAATAGCGTGAAAAGCACAACAACCTGATACTGCTGCATGACAACGCTCCAGCCCACAACGCTACGGTGGTCAAAAACACCATAAAAGACTTGGGCTGAGAACTCTAACCCACCCGCCGTACTCACCAGACTTAGCGCCGTCGAACTACCGCCTTTTCACATCTTTAGGACACGCCCTAAAAAACCAGGAATTCACGAACTCAGACATACCCAGAAAATGACTTGTTGACTGGTTCGACTCAAAAGGAATAGAAATTTCAGACAAGGAATTCGAAAATTGCCTGAAAAGTGGTCCGAGTGTATAGCTAATCAGGGCATTTACTTTGAATAAAAAATATTTTGTTGTATGGAATTGGTGAACTTTTGAATTCACTGAAAATTTCCGCGTTTCATACTAATAGACCTGGTATATGATGCCAATAAATACTGCTGCATCACCTAATAATTAAAATGGGCATTGCAATAACTTTAGTGAAACGAAGAAAGAAAACTTTTATTGTTATACACTGCGTGACATTGAAAATGGAACACCAAGAAATAGTGGCCAGAAAATTATGCAAATTTCAGGGTAGACGCGCCTAACCGACTTATGCAAATGATGTGAAATGCGCAGCTCTCGTGCGCACATGGAGTAAGATATAAGGGAAGGAACTTGCAGAAAGGACAGTATTCGTGTCGTTATTTCTTCAAGGAAAATCATTGTAGAAATTTTGTTCTTGTGTCAAAAGACACGTGTAATAACAGAGAATGCCAGGTCATCGTAAATGGAGGCAGTTCAAGCAGACAGACGCTTTTACGAGGGGCATGGTGATCGGACTGAAAAGGGCAGGTTGGTCTATACGTCAAATCGCAGCTGATACACACCTTGGTGCGTCCACGGTGCACCGACTGTGGAGAAGATGGTTGGAACAAGGAAATGTGGCAATTTATAGGAATGTCGGTGCAACCAGAGTGACGTCAGCACGTGTGGATCGGCGTATCCTTCGACAAGCAGTTGCGGCCCCACAAGCCACTTGTACCGCCATCCTGCAACATGTGCAAGACACCCTAGATCATTCCATCTCGACCAGAACCATTTCCCGTCGATTGGTTGCTAATGGCTTGCACTCATGCCGTCCGCTAAGAAGACTGCCATTGACCCCACCGAATAGGCGCCAACGTTTGGAATGGTGCCGGGCTAGATCGACGTGGATGACGGAATGGCACAGGGTCGTGTTCTCAGATGAGTCGCGTTTCTGCTTGTCCAGTGATAGTCGCCGTGTACGCGTGTGGCGTCGACGTGGAGAAAGGTCCAATCCGGCAGCAATTGTGTTACGCCCCACCGTGCGACAACGTGGTATCATGGTTTGGGGCGCAATCGCGTATGATTCTAGGTTACCTTTACTTCGTATTCAGGGCACTATGACGGCCCAACGATACGTTGATGATGTGCTGCGACCGGTGACACTCCCCTACCTTCAGGGGGTACCCAAAGCCCTTTATCAGCAGGATAACGCCCGACCGCACACTGCTCGCATTAGCCAACAAGTTCTGCAAGATGTACAGATGCTTCCCTGACCACCGTACTCTCCTGATCTCTCACCAATCGAGCACGTCTGGGACATCATTGGACGCCGTTTGCATGCCTTGCCACAGCCGCGTTCAGAAGACGAACTGTGGCAAATGGTTGAGAGGAATGGAGAGCCATCCCTCAGGACGCCATCCGTACTCTGATTGACTCTCTACCTAGACGTGTTGCTGCGTGCATCGCCGTCCGCGATGGTCCTACTTGCTACTAAGCCGACGCAGTTCTCGCTCTGTATTTATGACTATCATTTGAAATAAAGATCACTTATTGTTCGTCCCTGTCTCTCTCTGTCTGCCGAGTTTCATCACTTTCTGGCCACTATTTCTTGGTGTTCCATTTTCAATGTCACGCAGTGTATATTTTTATTATTATATACATATATATTTATGAAATAAAGGGATTTAAAAAGCGCGAATGAGGTTTCGCAATAAGGAAAGTAGAAGTTCGTTTTATGTATAAAAGAAACATTCGCGCTTTTAAATCCCTTTATTTTATATGTATAGATGGCGCGTTTTTGCTTTGTGTTAACATATATATTTATTTATATATATTTGAATATTTGATCAAAAGATATAAACACAAAAATATTAAATTAAATTAATGCAATGAAGAAGAAAATAATGCGAATTATTATATTCAAAACAACTATGATGATAACAACTTGAGAATTACAGAAGCAATAAAATGTTCACAGAATATTTCACGCTGATATATTACACCATCTTCCCGCTACATGCAAATATATATTGATGGAGGTCTCCGATTTCTGGTGGGTTTCTTCTTGGGATGGGTCCTTCATTACTGGCTTCGGGATCCGGTGAACGAGACGACTCACCTGAAATGCCTCCATCATTCTGGTCCACGAGTCCAGAATCCCGCTGCTGTCTGGCTGTTTCTATAGGCGGCGATTCACTTCTGCCTCTGTTGGGCATGTCAGCCTCAGGAACGATGATATCAGTTTCTTCTCTTTGGCGTCCATATTGTCGATCTCATCTCCACCATTCTCCCACCTCTTCCTTATTCGATCTCTATGATAACTTTTGACCTGTCTGTGTATTAAAACTGTATAGACTCGGGATCCTTTTCCCCCCACTATTCTGCCTGGAATCCATCGATCCCCGCCTCTAAAATTTCGACACCAAACCATGTCATCTATTCCAAACTCATCTTGTTGAAATCCGTTGTCGTATTTCATTTGCCTGGCCTGCTGCTCCTTTACTCTTACTTCCAGATTTAAATGTATAATTGATAGTCGGGTTCGAAGGGAACGCCCAATAAAGAGTTCTGACGGAGCCTTCTTGGTTGTTTCATGAGGGGTGCTACGATATGCCAGAAAAATATTTGATAGCGTGTCCTGATGGTACCCCCAGGTTTTCTTTTATTTTTGTCTAATGCCATTTTTATCATCTTGACAGCTCTCTCTCTCTCTGCCAGGCCATTGCTCTGAGGATGGTAGGCAGGAATCAGTGTTTGTTTTATTCCATTATTTTTTTAAAGGTTTTCATATCACTACCCGTAAACTGAGGGCCATTATCTGACACTATTTCTTCTGGTAAACCATAAGAAGAAAAAAGTCGTCTTAATTGCTCAATTGTTTTTGCTGAGGTTATTTCTCTCATTGGGAATGCCTCGATCCACTTAGAATGACTATCACGACAATTAGCAAATTGATGTTATCTTTGTTTGCATAATCAATATGGATCCGCTGCCAGGGTCTAACTGCCCAAATCCAAGGTTGTCACTTTACTCTATTTGGGCCATCTTGAACCTGTTGGCAGTTTCTACACCTGTTTACCAGGAACTCAATCTCATTGTCTAGATTCGGCCACCAGAAATGAGACCTTGCCACAGATTTCATTTTGCTCATCCCTGAATGGGTCTCGTGTAAGCAACTCAACAAGTTCGGTCTGAGAGAGGAAGGAATAATGACCTGCATCCCCACAATAGACACTCTCCGTCCACAGTCAGCTCCAGTTTTCTCTGAAAGTAAGGTCTGAGGTGGTCTGGCACCTTCTCAGGCCAGCCAGGCTGGGTATTGCACTTCACTATTGATAGCACTTCATCCTTTTGAGTTTCAATTCTAATTTCTTCAGCCGTGATTGGCAAATCCTCCATGTAGGACAGTGCATAAATGTTATCCAGTCTCGAAGTTTCCCCACTCTCAACTGGAAGACGTGACAGAAGATCTGCATTTCCATGATCTTTGAGTTTTTTTAAATTGATATCGTAGGTATAAGCAGACAGAATTATCGCCCATCTCTGTAATCTCTAAGTTGATAAAGTAGGAATTCCCGATTTTGGGCCTAAAATAGACACTAGCGGCTTATGATCCGTTATCAGGGTAAAACGTCTCCCATAGATAAACTGATGGAATTTAGTCACTCCATAAATTATTGCGAGAGCTTCCCTCTCAATCTGAGAATAGTTGCGCTCGGCTCCTGATAGGCTCCGAGAGGCAAACATGATCGGTCTTTCCTGGCCTCCGATGACATGAGACAGAACCGCGCCAATTCCAATCTGGGATGCATCCGTGGCCAAAAACAAAGGCAATGTGGTATCGTACGGAACTAAAACCCTTTCAGAGGTAATGCTACTCTTGCACTTTTTCAATAGCCTCTTCACACTGCTTGGTCCAGCTCCAGCAATTCTTTTTATGAAGCAGCTCGTGAAGAGGCCTCAATAGATCCGGTAGATTTGGAATAAAATTTCCATAATAATTCACTAATCCAAGAAATGACCTCAACTCAGAGATGTTTGTCGGACCCTTTGCCTTCTGTAAAGCTTGCACCTTGTGATCCAAAGGTCGGATGCCATCTTCCTTGATAAGATGGCCCAAATACTCGATTTCTCTTTGCATAAATTTACATTTATCCTTCTTCAGTTTAATGTTGTATTTTTCCAAACGCAGAAACACAGTTTTCAATACAGCTAAGTGTTTCTCCACTGAAACTGTAGCAATAAGGACACCATCTATATAGCAAATAACGCCCTCTATTCCAGCCAGAACCCTATCCATCACAGATTGGAAATAACTAGGGGCATTAGCCAGCCCAAAAGGCATTCTCCTAAACCTGAAAGGTCCCTTATGTGTGTTGATAGTTAAAAATGGTTGGGTGCTCTTCGCCACCTCTAGTTGCAGGTAGCGCTGCTCAAATCTAATTTTGAGAATTAATTACCCTTGGCCAAGATAGCAAACAAGTCTTGCTGAGTGGGGAGCGGATAAGCTGCTGTATCCAAAAATCTGTTTAAAGTTACCTTAAAATCACAACAAATTCTCATTTCCTTTTTTTTTTTTTTGGTACCACTACTACTGGAGTTGCCCGCTGGCTACTCCTCACCCTATATAAGTATCCCTTTGTCACCATATTTTCTAAAGCTTCTGTAACCTCCGTTCTAATCGCAAAAGGCACCGGTCGAGCCTTATGAAATATTGGGCTGACGTCACGAATATTCATTGAAAATGTGAATCCTTTTATGGGCTCTGCTGTGTCATTGAACAAAACTTGGTGCTCTTTCAAAAATTCAGCAATAGCAATTTCCGAAGGTATCTGGTTCACCGCAAAATAATCAATTTTCAACAAATTTATCCATTCTCTCCCCAGGAGGGTCTTTTTTTCACCTTTGACTACTACTGCTCGAAGCATTGAAGTCTTGCCCTGAAATTCCACCTTAACGATAACTTCGCCCAGAATTGGTAATACTGTCCCGTCATATGTCTTGACGATCATTCCGATAGTTTTTAACTGTGCATTTGGAAGATACTTCTTGAAATCATTCTCCGATATCAAGGTTAGACAACTTCCCGTATCCAATTCAAAATCTATAAAATTTTCCTCGACTTTCATTCTTATGGTATAGGGAGGGTCACTTGTCGTAGTATTTATTCTATAATTGTGTGGTGTCCTCATGCATGTAATTTTTTGGATCAATTCCTCTGTCTCTCCCTGATCATCCATCTGATGTATCCTATTCTGTTGGCTCGCCTGTTCCCTAATAAGATATACTTCATGATTCCTACATACTGGGGCAATGTGACCTTTTTTTCTGCACTTGAAACACACTGCGTCCTTGAATCTACAAGAGTCTCTATGCAAATTTCCACAATGTTTGCATTTTCTTTTTCCATTTTTCGATTCTCTTTGCATTTTAATGCGCAACTTATCGACGCTTTTTTCCAATTCCCCTGCATGAAATAATTTAATATTCTGTTCTGCCGCCTCCATGGACAAAGCAATTTCCATCACCCGAGCCAAGGAAACATCTCCCTCAGACAAAATTTTCTTTTGGATTCTTGAATCGCTTAATCCGCACACAAACTTGTCTCTCAGAGAGTCCTCCAAAAAGTTCCCAAATTCACAAGTTGCTGCCAACCGCTTAATCGCTACCAAATACTGCGAAACAATTTCTTCCGTTTCTTGCATCCTTTTAAAAAAATGAACCGCTGGACTATGATCGAACGTTTTGGGGAAAAATTAGTATTTAATTTTTCAGTAAGTTCCTCAAAGGTCTTATTTTTCGGAAGTTCTGGACTGCATAAGTTTTTTAAAACCTCATAGGCTTTTGCTCCAATAAGTGTCAGGAGATACGCCTTCTTTTTGTCCTCGCTAGCGTCTTCCAAAATTAAAAATTGTTCTAAACGTTCAAAGAACGTGCTAAAACTTTCAAACTCTTCATTAAATTCACTAAATTGGAAACGAGCCATTTGCAGGAGTATCAAAAATTAAATCCAAAAACAAATTATTTTCTTCGGATACTTACGCTTAGATCCTCGTCGCCATTTGCAATAACTTTAGTGAAACGAAGAAAGAAAACTTTTATTGTTATATATTTTTATTATTATATACATATATATGTGGTATTCTACTATGTTGGGAAACCTTACTCTTGGTGTTGAAGGTTGTTGAAGTGGTGACGCAGTCGTGGTGAATGATGCAGTCGTGGTGGATGATGCAGTCGTGGTGGCTGAGTGAAAGGATTACACACAGGGGAAATAAGCCGGGACACTTGATGGTTGAAAATATAAGGCAACTGGGTTGGAGGAAAGAAAGCTTGAGAAGAGCGGAGCGATTTGGATTGTTAATTATCTGATCACATGGCGGTGATTGAACTTAGCTGGGGGATGAGCAGAGGGAGAGAGGTCTCGAGAGTAGATGTCACCTTGTTGGAAGCGGAATCACTACTAGGTCCGAACTCGGCGAGAACGAGGTGAACAACTGACCATTCTTGCTTTTCGATTTAACACCAAGACTCAGTTTCTTTTTGATTGGTCGAGAGATGTCACATGATCTTTTCCTATTGGTCGACCTATTTAGGTACTGTCTTCTGATTGGTTCGGCGGCTGCTTTGATGGAAGAAACCGCCGATCTTGTCAGGAAGTATCGAATGTTATTTCGACTCTATTTACTTCCGCGTTATCAAATACGTCCGGCCTTCTGTCAGGAAGTATGGGGTGTCTCTCTACTTTTATAACTTCTGGTCACCAGATACGTCCTGCTTTGCCAGGAAGTATCGAGTGTTTCTCGCCTAATATAACTTCTGCGGTCACTAGATACGTCCGGTCTTTGCCCCTGCAATATTGACGGGGGTGCCAAGAATAGTCGTGCCAGCTTTAGGCCTACTTCCTATGTCTTATTGCTACTTGCTTTCCTCCAGTTACCTTATTCTTTATTAAATCTTTGAAAATCATACATGGTACATACATAGTGGGTCGGGGGTGCATTTAATTATATACAAATTATGACAGATGCGCCCCCTACATGTGAAGAATTCAAGAAGGGGTTAGCCTGAGAGAATTCTGTAAAGTGAAAAATAATTTTGTGGGAAAATTAGTTGTGGGTATTGAGAGGTTATATACAAGTATTGGTGGTGATATAAGAGGTAAAATAGAGTGGTGTTGACGATATAGGTTGAGTATAATTAATAGAAATCAAAAATTTTTAATTGTAAGAAATCAATGAATGCTATGGTACATAGTGGGCTAAAAAGAAAGGAAAATGCGCCTAAACGAATTCTACTCGAGATAGGAAATGAAATCGAGGGAATTCTATTAAGGCTTTTGAAATCAAAATAAAAATAATATAAAAATAGTTGAATGAAATCAAAATTGAATGTGTTTGGTTGAAAAAGAAAAATATTTTGTTGCATGGTGACAAAGACAAATGCTTAGTTACTTTTTTTTGCTCGAATTTTGAGAAAAGAAATCGAGGAAATTTCATAAGGCGCTTTGAAATCAAAACAAAATAAAATAAGAATATTGAATGAAATCAAAATTGAATGTGTTTGGTTGAAAAAGAAAAATTGTTTTGTTGCATGGTGATAAGGGAAAATGCCTAGTTACTTTTTTGCTCGAATTTTGGAAAAGAATTCGAGGAAATTTCATAAGGTCTTTTGAAATCAAAATAAAATAAAATAAGAATAGTTGAATGAAATCAAAATTGAATGTGTTTGGTTGAAAAAGAAATTGTTTTGTTGCATGGTGATAAGGGAAAATGCCTAGTTACTTTTTTGCTCGAATTTTGGAAAAGAATTCGAGGAAATTTCATAAGGTCTTTTGAAATCAAAATAAAATAAAATAAAAGGTTTTTGAGCGAAATCAAAGTTGAGTGCTTGGTTGAATGAAAAAAAAAAGGAAAAATGAAAAATAAAAAGGTTTCAAAAATAGGATGATTTAATGTTTTTAGTGTAACCGAAAACCAATGAGTTTTCGTTGATAATTGAAGTTATGGCAATATAAGTTAAGTGGTAAATAGAATGATAATTGATAAATAAAAATGATAATATAAACTAATTGGTAAAAAAAAATGATAATTAATGATTAAAAGTGATAATAAGTTGAATAAATTGATAAATTGATTAAATATTTAAATTTTAATTGAGAGAAAATAATGAAAATGATTAATATGAAAAATAAGGTGTATTGTTTTGAACCCTTTTGTGTATCTACATGCCCTATAAATGTTTTAATTGCTCAATTATGCCCTATATTTTTTTATCTTTGTGTGTGTTGTGAAAAATGTTAGAAGTCTGTAAAGTAATTGATTTGTTTATAATAGGGATGGGAACTCATTTAGATGTGTGTCGTCTTGTGGGTGTGGAATTGGGTTGTAAAAAATCGATATGTAGTTCGAATTGGGATCCAAGACTGGCGATATAGAGAGAGGAATCTGTGCGGGGAGCGGTGACCTAATTTTACGTGTTGGCAGAAGAGGGGTCCGAAGTAATTGGAGATCGGAAACGAGGCGCTCCCTTTTGTTTGCATAGGCCGAATTTATCGCCGCGGACTACACTTCCTGTCGCGGTGTCTCAAAATTCACTCTTCCTTCCGCTTATTTATTTTTTGGTGCGGCTCAGATCTTGTTTTTGGAGTGTGACTACTCCGACATTGGTTGGTTATCTTTCAGTTACCTCTATCTCTTCGGAGTTTATTTAGATTTTCTGCGAAGATGGTTCCTAAAATTATGAGAAGTTTTATAAATGTTTGTCCACAATGAAAAATTGCTTGTCCACAATGAAAAATTGCTTGTCCAAAATTAAAAACTGCCTCTTGTAGTTCGAAAATTTTATGAGCGGACATGGTATAGATAAATAAATAATTAAGGAATAAAATTGGGATACATTTGTATGGTAGAACTAACAAACAAAGGATGAAAATCAGATGAAAAATAGGGTATTGCCCCATGTTCCTCCAGATTTTTGTAAATGGGGACTCTGAAATATTTGCCTGAACCTTATTAATTGTAGAATTTAAATGATTGGTAGGTTCGCAGTTCTCTTGTTTGATCGTTAATGGTTTTATTAGCGATATGTCGGTGGTAATTGATTTAGGTTGAGATGTGTGGTCGTTTCTCTGACGTGGGTGGTGTAATTTTGGCATTGTTTGTGTTGTGTGTACGCTGTGCTTTATGTACGAATTTTGTTTTGCTTTGGGGCCTGTGTCGGTATTTTTACGTGAAAGTTGGTTGTATTCATCGATTCTTCTAGCGAATCGGCAGGTGGGGCAGGTTTTTACCTGTTTTGCGATGTCTTGTGTCATGTTCTGCCAATAATATTGTGATGAGATGAGTCTCGTCATCTTGGAGATGTTTGGGTGGTGGTGTTGTGTGTGTACGGACTTAAGAAGTCTGGTTGTAAGTGAACTTGGGACTATAGTTTTAAGTACTCCTTTTCGGGAGACGGTGCGCAGTTTATTGTGATCCATAGTCACGCAAGATTTTCCCGGTGGAGAAGACTGTTGGCTCTGTATGAGTGGCGCATCTAGAAAGCCACAAAATGGGATACGAGTTACAACGCCCGTTTCATATTGTTGTACTCCATTTATGCTACGGACCTCATATTCGTATCTTGACAGTCTTAACCTCCATCGAAACAATCTGCCTGACGGGGCTTTGATCTCTTTCAACCACTGCAATGCAGGATGGTCAGAAAGTATCGTAAACTTTCTGCCCATTAGACAGGCGCGGAAGTTATCCACACTTTCCACAATGGCTAGGCATTGTAGTTCCAAGTCTGAATAATTTCGCTCGTGACCACGCAGAGAGCGGCTGAAATGTTGAACTGGGTATGTCTTCCCATCAGGGTAGACTTGTTTAAGAGTGCCTGCAATGCCGAATGTTGAGGTGTTACAGTACACCTGGCATGGCAGACCTTCTTGGTAAAGGTATAATGTGGGGTGTGTGGTAAGGCTTTCTTTCAGGTTAGTGAACGCTTTCTGGCATTCGTCACTCCAGACCCACATGACATCCTTTTTTAGAAGGTTGACAAGTGGCGTCCGCAAGCGGGCGTGGTCCGGAATGAACTCTTTATAGGCGTTCACAGCTTTTAGGAAAGATCGCAATGTTTTTCGATTGTGTGGTTGTTTGGTGGCGTGAATTTTTTCTATGTTTTGTGTAGACGGGATGATTGTATTATTCTTAACGGTTGTGCATGCGCTTGTTTGTTTTTGTTGTCTTTTGGCGCGCGTGTTGCGTTTGTTGTGCGGGTTGTGCGTGTTTGTTGTGTGGTGACGTATGGGTGCGTGTATGTTGTGAGGTACATTTGCGTGGTAAGTGGGTGAGCTGTGTCGGTGTACGGACACTTTTTTGGGCATTATTGGAATTGTAGGTTGAAGTCGTGGTGGCCTTATATGTTGTGGGCATGAAAAGTTGCGTGGTGTGAGATTAGAATGGTGGCATGTAAATATTTGGGGTTTGGGCAATGAATGTAGGCAAGGGTTTCCATGTGTGAAAGCTTTGTGTGCTGTACGAGCCCTTTGGGACAGGTTTTGGTCTAGCCCGTGCTTGCATTCATTTGAACATGTTTAGATACATGGTTAAAGGGGGGGTAGGTAGGGTCAGATAAGAGTTCAAAGTCAATTCTTGACGCCATAGGGGGGGGTGCCTACCTTAGTTTCGAAAGGGCTGCTCGGCTGGGACGTCTTGGCTTGAGTTGGTTGGCTTGGGGCTCGCTTGCAGTTGGACGGCGGAAGAGGTGCATTCCATGCACCTGGGCGTCGGGGTGTGCTGTGATACGGACCCGACATTGTGGGTGGTTGATCTTCTCTGGATCGCGTTGCCGGTACACTGGGCCCGTGGATCCGCTGTACCAGTCGGAACCATTCTCCTAGGTTCTCGGGAGGTACTACGCGGACTAGGCGCTGGTCGTTGAATGGCAGTCCTTCTGTCAGCGTCTCGAGGATCACCTCCTGTGGAAGTCCTAGTTGCAATCCCATGGCGGTTTTCTCCCGGTAGTAGGTCTCTAGGTTGGCTTGCCCAGTAAGCTTCATGGCGAAATATTTCGCAAAGGACGCTTCGCTTGACTCAGGATAGAGATCTAGGAGGATTTGCCTCACCTGGAAGTAGCTCCGGTCGGCCATCCGAAGTTTCCTGAAGAGCTCCAGGGGTTGTCGCGCCAGATAGTTTGGCAGGCGGAGTAATTTTTCTTGTTCTCCCATGGATGCGTCTTCCATTTTTCGGTCGAATGCTTGGAAAAACTGTGTCGCGTTGTATGTGCCATCGAAAGGCGGGATTGCCGACTCCGCTCCATCAGAAATTTTTACTCGGGTCAGGAGCGCTGATAGCTGGTTGACGGCGTCCGCTAGGGGCGCAGTTGTCTCGCCCGTCTCTCTTACTTCCTGCCTCCCTTCCGTTGTTGTTTCCGTCGGGCCGTCTGACTTTACGCCTATGGGATCCTGATTAAGCTCCATAATATCACTATCCTGTCGACTTTAGGAATAGCTGTGGTATTCTACTATGTTGGGAAACCTTACTCTTGGTGTTAAAGGTTGTTGAAGTGGTGACGCAGTCGTGGTGAATGATGCAGTCGTGGTGGATGATGCAGTCGTGGTGGCTGAGTGAAAGGATTACACACAGGGGAAATAAGCCGGGACACTTGATGGTTGAAAATATAAGGCAACTGGGTTGGAGGAAAGAAAGCTTGAGAAGAGCGGAGCGATTTGGATTGTTAATTATCTGATCACATGGCGGTGATTGAACTTAGCTGGGGGATGAGCAGAGGGAGAGAGGTCTCGAGAGTAGATGTCACCTTGTTGGAAGCGGAATCACTACTAGGTCCGAACTCGGCGAGAACGAGTGAACAACTGACCATTCTTGCTTTTCGATTTAACACCAAGACTCAGTTTCTTTTTGATTGGTCGAGAGATGTCACATGATCTTTTCCTATTGGTCGACCTATTTAGGTACTGTCTTCTGATTGGTTCGGCGGCTGCTTTGATGGAAGAAACCGCCGATCTTGTCAGGAAGTATCGAATGTTATTTCGACTCTATTTACTTCCGCGTTATCAAATACGTCCGGCCTTCTGTCAGGAAGTATGGGATGTCTCTCTACTTTTATAACTTCTGGTCACCAGATACGTCCTGCTTTGCCAGGAAGTATCGAGTGTTTCTCGCCTAATATAACTTCTGCGGTCACTAGATACGTCCGGTCTTTGCCCCTGCAATATTGACGGGGGTGCCAAGAATAGTCGTACCAGCTTTAGGCCTACTTCCTATGTCTTATTGCTACTTGCTTTCCTCCAGTTACCTTATTCTTTATTAAATCTTTGAAAATCATACATGGTACATACATAGTGGGTCGGGGGTGCATTTAATTATATACAAATTATGACATATATTTATTTATATATATTTGAATATTTAATCAAAAGAAATAAACACAAAAATATTAAATTAAATGAATGCAATAAAGAAGAAAATAATGCGAATTATATATATTCAAAACAACTATGATGATAACAACTTGAGAATTACAGAAGCAATAAAATGTTCACAGAATATTTAACACTGATATATTACAGGCATGACTGTGGAAATATTTGACTAAATATAACGTATTCCAAGATAAAAATAAATCAAACCTATTCTAGAAAGGCGAAAGTTTCGTGATAATGCAATCTATTCAAAATGAAATAAGTGGATTACAAGTCAAATAAACAAAGCTAAAAGGCCTGTGAATAAGAAAAGCTAAATAAATAAAATTATCAATAAAAACGAACGTTATATCCAAACATTATATTCATATAACTTTAAAATTATGCCAAATATTTTGAGGTAAATAGTGCCTCGAAAGAAAAAAAATGGTTGGCTAATTACTAGGACGAATAAAGAATATTTTTAAAAATATATAGAAATTACTATACTTTGGTATAATCTACTAAATTATATAGCCTATACATCTTAAAAGCAATAGCAGAAAAGCTTCGAAATCATGCTTATTCTAATATTCCTGCGAGAAAATAAATATCAAAATAAACAATTGAATTACAAAAAAAAATAAAAAGTAATAGTCCCGTGAATATGTAAAATGATATAAAAATTAATATTGATTAGATTCATAAAGAAAAAGGTTCTTAAAAGAGGGTTAACTATGAAAGTTTTTAAAAGAGAATGAAATAATTTCGAATAAAACCCTCTCGCAAACGCGAGAGGCATGTATAGAGCTAGCCAGGGACTCACCTTGTCGGTTTGAAAACTAAGCGTTGAATGATCTCATTGGCTCTCAGAATTCCCGCCTAGAGTATTCACATCTGGCCAAGTTATTACCAGGGATTCCCCCTGCTTGGGTTGTTTTTCCACCTACAGATGTGTATAATTCCCCAAGGTGTGTGAGAATAGCCTCAACTGTCAATCAAAATGTCTCTTGGGCAGCTAAATTTATCTCGAGTTGTGGTAAACAACCCAGGGCTTTATGTGTGAAAAACAAAAATGGGAAGATTTTTGAAGATTTAAATAAGGTCTAGAGACCTAGTTTGCTATGAAACATAAATAAACACAAAGGATAATTATATTATTTTAAATTTTCGATATTCAGTTTAATAAAATCAAAGGAAATGCAACGATATTTATTTAGGTTAATAATATTAGTTTTAAAATATTTTCGGTAAAGCTATGAGTTTTTCAGGGCCGTAGGCCTTACTTCTTACATATTTAGTTAATTTTGTAATTTTCGGGAAATTCCATGTCCCATGTTGGGCATCCACTGTAGTTATAAAGGTTCCATGCCAAACCAATAATGGAATGCTACTAGATGAATTAAACAAATCAGAAAATTTGAAGTTGATCAATAAAATTTACACATCGTAAGATACCCAACTATAATATTCAAGGGGTATCTTAAAAAGAAGATTAAACACACAAACTTCATTCAACTCATATGTAGAATGAATTCTGATCAACAAAAATTTGAAAATGAAATAAAGTTCAACCTACAATGAGATCTAACTCTATATCACAATATAGTATTAAGGATAACTCCTAAAGTTGAGCAAATAAAAAAAAGAAAAGGAAGACACAATTGATAATAAATAAACCAAAATTGTTTATTTCAGCATCCAATGATGATTTCTTTTTACACACACTTATAATATGCACATAAGAAAAAAATGATGTTAGCCTAGGTAAATTGGTTAAAAAAAACTAAACTAACCATAAAAGAGAAATGTATAATTCTTAACTTCCTATTGATGACTTTAAAAAAAATCCTACTTACATTTGCAGTTGCTCCCCTTTGTGAGGGGCCTTTGGCCAAAAAGGCCCCCCAGTTGTGCACCCTCCTTGACCTCTCTCTAAGACTGACTTTTTTCTCTCCCAGGGTGACCAAAATTATAACAGAAAAATAAAAATAATAATAATAAATCTTTGACTGGTCACCCTCTGTGATAGGTCAAAAATAATAATAATAATAATAATAATAATATACCTAGATGAAATAAATATATAATTTATATATATATGTCATAATATATGCTCTTCCAGGAATAATAAAGTAAACCTAGAGTCAGCCCAGAGAGAGACAGCAGCTAAAGTCCAGTCATTTGAGACACCAGCGACATTCCAGGGGGCGACCACAGGGGCGTTACTTGGAACCTCAGGACTAATTAAGACAGTTGGAGAATTATGTGCGATACGAACGGTCGGCTGCTCAGCGGCGGCCGGGCCCAGATCTCTCCATCTCTCTCTGGTTGTCTAGGATTTCTCTACCAAATTGAGGTGTGATTATTTCTCTTTCCCCACATTATTATTATATTGCCACATTGAAATTCGACAGGATCTCATCACAGAAGAGTCGACAGGATAAGACCTGACCGGGAAGGAAATCCCTCATATACCAGAGTATGAAGAAAAAAGAAGCAAGATCACGATGATCGGCCAAACCCAACTGTTGCCACTTTACTTCGAGCTCTCACCCCCTTCCTTGCCAACCTTTGAACCGTTACCCTGAAGAAGTAATCACCTACGACAGTGATGAACCTGCCGCACACTTCTCCCAG
>CP092871.1:54354772-54442261 GCA_030710605.1 Cordylochernes scorpioides
CACTAGATCTGCCCAAGAACGATCACCGCGCCAGAGCAGGACACCTTCCATCATCATGGACAAGACTCCGCCATATCCCTGACACTACTGTGGCGGACAACACTGTCCCGTACAATATCAGCAGAAAGAACCCTCCCTCAATGAACTTAATGAATCTACTTGCGCCCTCAACCAGCATAACCTGTGAGTGTAATTGTTTCCGCCCCTACCATTCATTCTTCAAGAAAGTCATTCCTTGTAAACTCTGATGCCAATATTTTCTATAATTAGTTTAGTTCAATTTATTTTAGCCACGCCTATTAACAATGATTTTATTCTCAATACTATTTATCTAGATATTTGTAACCCATTAAATTTGTACCTTACCAATCGAATTAATAATAGACATTTTAATGAAATACTTTTATTTTAAAGTCATTCCTTAAAATTGGCATTCTATCTATGCATGCTTTACGATTTTTAATAATAACAACAATCAATTTCATAATAGTGCTCAATCAAAATAGGGCTCCAGTACCTAAACATCTTTACCCTTTTGTATATGACCTTCTCTCCTACTTGTAAGCACGGCTCACGAAATATAATTTCTTTCCCTAAACGACTCAAAATTCACTCTGTAAATCAGGCCTCGAAGAATTCCAACCACCACGTGAGCCTTGCTTGCAAGCAATCCTTGGTGACTCCTATCTATCTTCCCCTTAATGTCCCACTCATTCTTACAACTTTGTCAATCTTATACCAGCTCATGACCTTCTATAGAATTATTGATTAATCAATTATCAAACTTCTATATTGCCATTTCAAAACTATAATCTTCACTCTTCATTTATGATAACATTTTGTAGTTGTCTCTCTAGCATATCCACCGACCCACACCATCTAGCCACTGGTGTGTTCGTCACAGAATGCAGATTGACTAACTGCTAGATGTTTATCAACTCCCTTTTGTTCGCACTTGAACAATCTGCATCGAGCGGCACAGTTCGCTCCTTCTTCTCGCGCCACACGTTCGCCACACGGACCCTGTCTTCAAATCTATGTTTGTCTCTTGTCCAAACCAGCACGATATAACCTACTTCCGATATTTCCCACGGATGTACGTTGAACATCGTCGCTGATTATGTCCGGTCCGTCATCATTTCGCGCAGACATGGATTTTACGTTCAACCCATCGCGAAATCATCGCCTTGCACAAGCTCCCACGACGGTTCAAACACCTCGTGTCCGAGCAGCTTGTCACCTGTAAAGGACAACGCCGTCCTCGTCCCAATTTTTGGCACTGTGCGCGCATACTTTCCTCCAATTAGTTAAAACTACTAAAGTCTCATGGTATCGAAATAATTAAGGTAGGAAGGCCCAAAGCAAGTTTCCCCTCGCTCTGTTCGCCTATATTCTACCTGTGTATTTCGAACTATAAGTCCTTGCGACTTCCTCACCTACACACGGGACTTTTCTCCTCTGACTCGCTACACGAGTAACTGCGTAGATAAGGTAGAATGGCCCAAAGCAAGTTTCCCCTCGCTCTGTTCGCCAAAATTCTAACATTGTATGTAGTTCTATATTTACCTCAGTACTGAGCTCACGCAATTTCCAGCCTCAACCTCATTTCTCGTACTCTACATCTATAGCATAGAAAACCCATGCCAAGTCTTCCCCTTGCCATGTCCGCCTGAAAACATATCTCAAACTGTAGAGTCCCCCAGTCTTAATGGCTCAATATTTTCATCGTATGTATGCGACTCTTCTTCTCCTTGTTGACACCTCTCAATAACATTTCCCTTATAATACATTTGTTTTTATAGTATATAGCCTTTTATAACTTTGAAGTTATCAAAAATTCCCTTAAATATCAAACTCTCCGTTGTTGTAAAACTGCTTGTAAATAATATTTACTTGTGTACTATACAATATTTTATTTACATAAAACTTTGTCACCATTACCTTAATTAATTTCAACTGTAAAATTATTTTCTCTATTCCTGGCTTCTCCAGCTTTAAGTACACTCAAACCATGTTGAGCCTTCTTCAACGGGGGCCATATGTCATAATATTACTCTTCCAGGAATAATAAAGTAAACCTAGAGTCAGCCCAGAGAGAGACAGCAGCTAAAGTTCAGTCATTTGAGACACCAGCGACATTCCAGGGGGCGACCACAGGGGCGTTACTTGGAACCTCAGGACTAATTAAGACAGTTGGGGAATATTGTGTGCGATACGAACGTTCGGCCGCTCAGCGGCGGCCGGGCCCAGCTCTCTCCATCTCTCTCTGGTTGTCTAGGATTTCTCTACCAAATTGTGCTGTGATTATTTCTCTTTCCTCACATTATTATTATATTGCCAAATATATATGCTGAAATAAAATCTAAAAATATATCCCCATTACAAATTAATTAGATAATTCTTGAGAATTATCTAAATCAATATATTCTAATTTGGAAAAGAATAATTAATTTATCAATTCCCATGAATCATAAAACCAATTTGTAAAATATTCTTAAAATTATTTAATAAATAATTTAGATGAATTATTTAGAATCTACTCCTACTATTAAACAAAAAAATAGCCTAGACCAACATAAAAAAAATATTTACATAAAAGAACAAAATAAGGCATGCGTTAGAAATTTGAATGGTGTAATTTGATGTCCCTCAGGCCTTTAAAAGGTTCTTCTCAGGCTGTAGGATGCATAAGCCACTGTATTTCAAGCCACATGGTAGGTCAGCGCATGGTGTGCCAGTGGCCTGCAGAATCCGGTCAGGGGCATCCTGCACATCCAACATCCAGTCGAGAACCTTGTTTCCTTAAATGCACTCATATTGTTTTCATTGTTGGGTCTGAGTCCAAATGGACCCAACACATGTAAGATATCTTTGATGCGAATATTTTCTTGGCCTTTACTTGTGCATGTAGTAAGTCTCATATCTCCTTTGGCTATGGCTTGGGTAGTTTTGCCCTTCTCAGCTAGATCGATTTCACTTTTGTACTCTTTCACATCTTCAATCAAAGTTAGGTTTGGGGTTAAATGTGAGGTGCATCCTGAATCTATACATCATATTTGCCTATCATTTCTCTGATCTGGTGAATCTTCAAATTATTTTACATATGTTTCAAATGCTTGCTCATTAATTCCACTTTTCATAGTATCCATTAGGTTATTTGAATGTTCCCTACTGTATTTGTGATTTCTATAATCAGGAGTCCATTTCTTTTGATATCCTTGTTTCTGTTTATCTCGAAACCAGCAATAAATAATTAGCTAGATGTCCCTTTTTATTACAAACAAAACATCTTTTTGGCTGAAATTGTTTAACTTTTTTATCTTTAATTCTGTATGCTTGTTCATGCCCATTCTCAACGGATTGATTTAATCTCATATTTCTTCTTGACTCCTCTTCTCTTAGAGTTTGTTGAATCTCTACAAGTGTTGCCTCTCTCTTAGATCGTAAGACAATAGCAATAGTTTCATACTTTGGATGTATGCCTCTGACAATATGAAATGAAAGTTCTCTTGAAGGAGATTGATGCCCTAATGATGAACTTCTCGCAGCAATATATTTTGCCCTTGTTATATATTCATTTACAGTTTCATTTTTTATCTTTCATTCTAATGTTCTTTAATTCTAAGCCTATATCAATAATATTATCATCCAAATTGCCAGTGTATGTTTTTTCAGTGAGTCCCATACTTTCTTAGCATTTGTTTCTCCTATGAACATTCCAGCTTGTTCATTAGTAAATGTTGTGATGATTATCCCAAAAGCTTCATCATTTTATCACTCCAAATCTCCCAAGAACTTTTGTCTTCCATATCAGGCTCTGAATCGGAAATTACACATTTAAATAATTTTCTTCCTCTCAGAACTGCGCCGATTTTCAACGCCCATATTTGATAATTTGTTCCTGTTAATGGCTCAATTTTCGTTTGAGATAAAAAATTGAATCAGACATTTTCGCCTTTTGAGTTAATATAAACAAACCAATATATTATAAATATAAATATATATATTTAAATTATTTAAATATTGGGTAGCTTTTAAACATGCAATATATAGATATAATTTAACTTAATCTGAATAAATACCTTAAATCTTCTCAGAAGTGCTTCAGTTTATGGATCCGAATAAACTTCTTGCTTAATCTTCAGATTAAATATTTTCGCTTTTGAGCTTTATATCAAACAACCACGCTCTGCTACCAATTGTTGACTTTGCTTAGAATTTTTAATGAAACTGATTCCAATAATTATTAATTATACATTATATTTATTGATTTACAAGAGAGAGATCAAAATATAAAAAAGAAACTAATATTGAACAAAGGAACCTTTTTTTCTTTCAGTTAGCGCCTATTTACCTGTGAGCTTACACACACTCTGTGGTAACAATTAATTAATATATATACAACAGGATTACCTTTTTATTATTATTTTATTAATGCTTGTATAAAGGAATTGAGTGGGAAACTTTACAATTGAAGTGTCAAAGTGTGGAGAAGACTGATTGCAATGGTTGAGTTAGCTTCAAAGCCTTTATCCAAAATTAAATTTTCATTTGCTGAGCTTACAGAAGCTTGCCTAAAACACGAAAAGTTACACTGTCTTTGATTAGTTAATCTTCCAAACTTTCAAACTTGCACTTTGATGCTTGTGTTGGATCGTGTGTTTGTTCAAATGGATGTATCTAATATTGACCATTAAGTGATATACTAAACTCATAAAGAATTTTTTTTAATTCGCCACGGCTATTACACAAACACTGATCTACACAAGTTTCAACCTCGTTATTATAACATAGTACCAAAGGGGCAAGCCTCAAAGTTGGCTACCCAAGAAATTTTACCAACAAAAAAAAATAATAAGTTTTTGACTGTTTAGATTGGTGTAAAGTAAAAAAAATACAAAATGATAAAATTGAAATGCATATGAGATTTATTATGACTAAATACTGCATGTAATATGAAGCAAAGGTAGAATTTATATGCAAGACAAAATATATTCCATTAAAGAACGTTTCTTCATTTTTTAATACTATTGAAATTTGAAATGAAAATTTCTATTCACTATATATGCTATATAGTAGGGTTTACCGCCAAAAAAAATATTTTACCTATTAAAAACTATATATATATATATGTCTTCTGACATATAAACGAGCCCTTTTAGGCCCACACCATAAAATTTTAAATCATTTTAAACTCACCATTGTTTCTCTACGCACCGTCCCCGGCCCACCTCGTCAGCCACCGATTGTTTCTTCCTAACTGATTTTTTTTTTAAAAAGTCGCGTCCCTCCAGAAATTTATCATCTTCTTACAGAGTAAGAAGAAAAATTAATTTAATTTCGCAGAATATATTCGAAAATAAAAAGTAAAATATTATTCTTTTTAGTAAAAGGAAAATTTGAATTAATAATAAAATAATAAAATATAACAGGTTTATTCCTTGAAAATTTTATTTAGTAATTTCTTCTTAAAAAAAAAATATTTTTTATATTGTTATCTAAAAATATATATACCTAATTTATCTAAATATGTATATAATTAATTTTATTCTTTAGAATAAAATAATTTTAGAATTTTCGAAATGGTAATAGAATTTTGGGCCTTTCATCTTGCATATAAAAGGTGATTGGTAATTCACATATGTACATATGTATATTTTGTACATTCTCCTCTGGGCCCTTCTGCAGCGGGCTTTGGTCTTTGGAGCATCGTCGGCCATCTTCTCGGCCTTTCCTCGGTGGGGAATTTTCCATCTGGACAACAAACACTTTGGCGAGGCACTGTACATATATGATATAAAATGCTTACATCATTGTTGGGTCTGTTTTGTGAAAATATGGCCCAACAATTCCTCCCCTGCCAGAGTGAAAAAAATGTGTTTTATTCCAATTCAGATCTGTTCATGATCTATGATAAATATGATTTTGGAAGAAAATACATTTTTTTTACGATACCAATATGCGCAATTACTGACACTCAGGCAAAGGGGAAACAAACAAACGGGCCAGGGTACCTAGAACAAGTTATCTTATAGTAGCATCAAAGGAGATTTTTATCCTACCATTTAGTGGGCAATATACTATGCCCATCTTTCGCTGCCTGTATGCCGGAGGATTTGGTCTAGTTGTGAGGTGAATCCATACATTCCCTGCTGCAGTCCTTACAGGTGGAAAAATGGGGAAGTGGTCTATACCCAGGTTCTGTACAAATAGACATTTAGACCATTCCAGATAAACATAATCATATGGGCGCCAAGGAATTGTGGGTGTAAACGTAGATATGTCCAATTCCTAAAACACATCTAAAAAAAATCTTTATTAACTATACGTGATGAGGTACATGTGGTAATAAAAAAAATGATTATTCAAGGTTGTTCGGTACACTTTTTGAATGGTACACTATGATAGGTTCGTTTGGTATTGAAAGAATGATTCAATTAATCATCCGTGATATTTTAAATTTTATTCAGGATAAATATAGATATTAATATTATGTACAAATTAAATTTAGTAATTAAAGAAGTTGAAAAAAGTTTGATTGAAACGGATGGATGGGAAAGAAGTCAGTCCGTGTTGGCCGTCAGAATTCGAAGGGCCCACGCCCGTGCTTCCCACGTGACCACCACCGCCGCGCATGCGCGCCGACCGTGACGTCGCCACCGTCCGTCGGCGGTGGTGTTGGTTGAAAACTGTTCTTCTTTTTCTTCTCGCGCGGGCGTGCCTTTCACTAACATTCCTCCCACCAATTTAATTGATAAATTAAATTCTAATACTATATTTCTTGGCTATAGTAGAGGCCAATCTAAATTTGTTTTATTTTCTAATGGAAAAAGTCACTGTACTGGACGAAGAAAAACTCCCGATGATGTCTTCACTCTTGCGACTCGAACTTGTCCATCGGCCCCAGGTAGCACCTCCTCCACTTTTCCCAATGGCCATGAAATCCTTCTCCCCTGGAACCTCCCAGTCGGGGCAAGCCGTGGCCGGCTCTGGCAGGCTGCGTGGCCGCTCTCTGGTCTGTGGCTGTCTCCTTCGCGGCCTGCGTCCTCCTTTAAAGGAGTTGATCTTATTTCGACTTTCTTGTCAAGAGTGATGGTCTCCAAAGTCTGCAGTGTCCCACTCCACTCTGTCCTTCGGTAAAGGTCCCTCCCACCATCTAGTAGTAATCAATTGCGAGATTGAAGCTCCACGTGAGGGGATGTCTGCAGGATTTTCTTTACCAGGAACGTGCCTCCAATCAGTTATGCTTGAATTTTGTCGAATCTTCTTTACTTTTCCCTCGACAAACACTGACTTGTTCATATCACGTTTAATCCCTGCTAAAGCAGTAGTAGATTCAAGTTTCTTCTCCGAAATTAGCTTGTAATTAGGGAGTGGTGGGTGTTCTCCTATCCAAGGTAAATTGACAGAATATCGACCATCTTCATTCTGTTTCACTGTTTGGTTGAAATGTTCCAACGCTGCAACTGACAACTCTTCTTTGCTCTTTTCCTTCATGGGTTCCATGATACCAATAACATCTAATCTCCGAAGATCTTGTATTGTTGCATCACGGACTAAGCATGACAGAACTGATGATTGAGATTTAGTTGTTTGAACATTTTCCAAAACCTTTCCACTAACAGTCCAGCCCAGCTTCGTTTCGAGAGCGACGGGACCAGATTCCAATTCTATTTTCTTTCCTGTTAGTAGCTTGGCGTATACGTCTGCTCCTAGTAGTAGTTCAATCTCCGTGTTCGCCCTATAGACATCCAAGTCAATTCCCTTTGATCGAAGTTCCGTCATCCATTTGGTAGGTTGAGCGGAAGGCATTGCACTACAAATCGTTGAGCAGTCTTGTACTTCAAAATTGCAGTTGTACTTGGAGTCCACATCAGAAATGTAGATTCGATACCGCTTGTGCTGCTGTGGTCTCGATTTCACTCCACCAAATAGTAAGTGTACAACTTCCTTTTTCCCGAGCATAGTGAGTCCAACTTCGGAAGCAGTTTGTTCCAATACATATGAGTTCTGGGATCCACTATCTAACATTGCTCGAACAACTTTTGATTTATTTTCGCCATTAATCTTTACCATGATTGTTTGAAGTAAGACATCTTGGCACCGAACTTGATTCGACATGTCCACGGATGCATTTATGTTCTTACTTCTCTCTTCAATCCCATCAGATTTTTGGCTGCCTTTTGAAACTGGACATAAGATTGCCCTGTGTTTTTTACTACAGATGACACATTTCACTACGTTTCTGCAATACTTGGAAAAGTGTCCGGGCTTCAAGCAAGAATAACAACACTGTTTCTCTTGAATTATTTTCCTTCTTTCTTCAAGAGACATTGACATGGCTTTACAGCATTGTTCACTCAAATGTTTTCCATCACAAAATACACATTTATAAGCGTTATTTGACTTCCCATCAGCAACTACCAGACTTGCAGCGGTGGCGACAGATGTCTTCGGCTTGGGCGGCTTATCTCGATTAAATTGTGATGGATACGAACTCGAAAATGGTTGACGAGCCAAACGCATTCTTTCACTTCCCTCAACTTCGTGTTTTAGGAATTCCATAAGCTTCTCCAGGAGGACTTCACTTGATTTATGCTTTCCATCTTCATCAGGCTTGAGATGATGACGAGTCCTTTCCCACGCGACGAAGAGATCTTCAGGTAAAGCTGATTCCACCATGGGGTACAGAATAGCAGCACATTTATCTGTTGTGACTCCTAAAGATCCCAACGCTCGTAGTTGTGAGGATAACCGAACGTATACAGTCGAAAAAGATGTCGTGTTCCTTCCATGAGCATTTTCCAAAGTGATAGCAATCAAATCCCTTACGTACACTTCCACCAACATGTCTTCACGGCCAAAACGTTCCTTAAGAGTGCTGATGGCAAGTGGATAATTTGCCGCTGAGTTTGGAAAGGATGAAACTATTTCCTCCGACACCGATCCCTTTATCATGCAATTTTGTAGGTATTGGAACTTGACACAGGCCGAAATGGAGTCATCATCGTGGACGCTTTGAAAGGCTGACCAGAACTGCAGCCACTCCCGTGCTTCTCCTCCAAATTTCGGTAGTTCCAACTTCGGAAGTCGATGAAGATTTGACTTTCCTTCGTTCCCCCCGGAAACTATTGATTCTCGGTCTACTGTTGGTTTTGCTAGTAATTGTTCCATTTTTTGCAAAAACGCCTTCAGACCTTCCAAATAGATTCGCTTGAACGATATCGACATCTTCAATTTCTTCATCTTCTCTATCCGCCTTTATCAGTTGTTCGATGAGACAATCACTGGCAATTAAGAACCTGTCTTTACATCTGAGGAGCTTTGGTCGTAGAGACATCAACATTTCTAGGCTTGGTTCTTGCTTTCCAAGTTCGCCATCTGCTTCTGCAATAACACTTTCCAACGTCCTCTTTTTCGTCTCACAAGCTTTCTTGAGTTTGTCCATCTTAAATCCTGGCAGGCTCGCCACAATGTTCGGTACACTTTTTGAATGGTACACTATGATAGGTTCGTTTGGTATTGAAAGAATGATTCAATTAATCATCCGTGATATCTTAAATTTTATTCAGGATAAATATAGATATTAATATTATGTTACAAATTAAATTTAGTAATTAAAGAAGTTGAAAAAAGTTTGATTGAAACGGATGGATGGTAAAGAAGTCAGTCCGTGTTGGCCGTCAGAATTCGAAGGGCCCACGCCCGTGCTTCCCACGTGACCGCCGCCGACGCGCATGCGCGCCGACCGTGACGTCGCCACCGTCCGTCGGCGGTGGTGTTGGTTGAAAACTGTTCTTCTTTTTCTTCTCGCGCGGGCGTGCCTTTCACTAACAAAGGTTATATAAGGCAAAATTAAATTGGCATACACGATCAAAATAACAATAATAATATGATAAACAAAACGAGGGGAATAAATATATACCAAAAAAAACTTGAATGAATATATGATATATGTAGAAAGGAAATGACTTGATATATAGGATACACAATGATAAACAAATAAATATATATGCTGTGGTTAAATTTTCCATTCAGTACATTTGTCACACACTATGCATTTGGATTTGGTCCCGATATCTTACGTCTATAATCTATAATCCAAATATTGTGCCTTATCCATACATAAATATACATAAATATAATTAAAAATACATTGCAAATGGTATATTAAATGAGTAAATACTATATCAGGAGAATAAATATGCCAAAAATATTAATGAATATGATATATGTAGAAAAAAAAAGACGTTGATATAGAGGATATATAATAATAAACAAAAATATATATATATATATATATGGAAAATTTGCCGGGAGGAAATTAATCCATAGAAGCAATGGGCGCCTCTCCCGTCAAAATAAACGTCAAAAACTGACGCCATCTATTGACCGTCGCCGCAACTAGCGGCCTCGGGTCGGTGACAAAGCCACAACACCAGCTTTGGCAAACTGAGAAGCGTCCACCTAGAGACCATGGTTTCGGGCTAATGGCCCTCGTCAGTGTAGGGCGGACTTTATTCCATGAGATCCACACGGGATCTAATGGAATCTTCACAATCTACCAAAGAGGTGCTTTGCTGGCAATGTGGCTGGGCCAAATCTATGGCTAGAATATAGATGGAAAATTTGCCGGGAGGAAATTAATCCATAGAAGCAATGGGCGCCTCTCCCGTCAAAATAAACGTCAAAAACTGACGCCATCTATTGACCGTCGCCGCAACTAGCGGCCTCGGGTCGGTGACAAAGCCACACATATATATGTGTGTGCGGTTAAATTTATTCAGTACACTTGCCTGAGGATGGTAACAACGCTAATACCGAAATGTCACACACTATGCATTTGGATTTGGTCCCGATATCTTACGACTATAATCCAAATTGTGCCTTATCTATATATAAATATACATAAATATAATTTTAAAAAATAATACAGGGTAAATGGTATATTACTGAGTAGATAATATAACAAAGGAATAAATATGCACTGAGGGTCATGGGCATTCGCGAGTATTTCAAAATATACATGTATTACTTAAAAGTTTGTTCTTACTAACTTGTCACTGGGAGAGTTTGTCTGTCGTGTTCTCCGCCTCTCTTAACCATGATGGTAGGAAAAAAATAGAAAAAGAAATCTTAGTAGTCAGTAATTCTTTAAACCAGATTATTTCAAATTTACCTTATCTAGGGTGACAACCTTACTTCTCTTTGTCTTTAGTTGAACACTGTTGTCAACCTCTATTATCCATTGTTTAGCTTATCTATAGAATGTATACTTATATTTTTAAACCAATAAAATTCACTTTAATAAAATACATATAGTTAACCTCAAAGAGGATAAATGTTGATGACTAACAACCTATATCTTACTTCTACCTTAAGAGATATTTTCTCACACTTGAGTTCTTAATATCTCTCTGTAATATGACCCTTTATTCTAAAAGAAAAAAAAATAAATTAAACTTATTGTTCTAGGCTATTTCTTAGCCCGAAAAAAAATGATATTCAATCTTCCCTTAAAACTTCCTTCTTCTTCAATTCTGGAATACCGGCCTGTTCTGGCAATCTGCTCTGAAATTCGTCTTTGTTGTCCTACTAATTTAAACTTTATCTTATCATAGAATGAGTTACTCTCATTTAAAAAAAAATTCTACTTACTAATTGGTATTAGACTTGAACTCGTTCTAACTACTAAACGTATGGCAGACAATAGTCTTTACTGGGTGATTAACTTTTGCTAGCCTGGGGCGATAAAAACACAAAGAATCTGGACAGTCCATCTGTCACCTTATTGTCTGGTACCTAAATTCGTAGACGGAATCGCCTCGTCTAATCGTAACTTGTCTCTTATATGCTCTAATTGTTAACTCTCATTATAAACCCCCTTTGGACTTTGACTTAGACAAGGAGTTATAGGGCATCCAATTTACCCACCGCATGTTCCAAGTTTGCCCATAGAGGATTGGTTCCAAGCTGCGCAATATATAGAAGAGCATCCAACGTGCCAATCTCTCCCAAACTTCCGTCTGAATCATCCTCATCCCAGCCACGCTTAAAGGTCGTAAACTACGATGTCAGATCAGTTATCCGAGGTTTGTCGTTATGCACCTAGCTTCACGACATTGGCAACTAAATCCCCCACCTAGCACAAAGTTCACCTGATACCTCTCCGTCCCCTCTAATGAGGAGAAGATTTGTAGGCTTTTTGGTCTGACCTTGACCTCCCACAATCTCCTAGCCTGAGGTCCGAGACATGGTCATTATCTACGACCCTTAGAATTCAAGTTGATATAATGAAATAAAGTAATTACTTATACAAAATTAAAAAAAATTACACTTATACTCCTTTAAAGGAGGCCTAACAAAAGGGAGCGGATGTCTTCCTATCGATAGAGTTGTATAGTCCTGTGAGGCTTCCGATCCTAACAAATAAAGAAATCAAAATTTAAAAAAAAATCGAACCTATTAAAATTCCTAATGCTATTCTAATGTAACTTTGGTCTAACAGTATAATTGACTGCAGCTTTCTCATATTCATTTCGCATTCCCATTCACTCAATTCATTCATAGCGAGCAATCATACTAAAGCTAAATTCTTTTATATAAGCCAAAGCACTTCAATAATCAATGTTAACATTTACCCTAACAATTACTAATCTCCAGGACTAAATGTGAAATCAAATAAAATTAACAAATTAAAACAAATTGGAGACTAATGCCCTAGTTTACTCAAAAGAAAATGCCTCTTACAAACTCTATTTAAATTACCTATACTTAAATAAATAATACTTATACTTAAACAAATTGATAAAGTTGATATTGTCGACAATCAAATCTGAAATCTAACCTATTATTAAAATTGTGCACCTAACGGTTTGAAATTCTTCTTCTTGTCTTGGCACTAGGTGACTAAACAAACAAGTGTTTGCCGACCTTACTTCCTGTCCAAGGTTATTGGCGTCTTACTTTCTCTGCTATTCAGCTAAACTCCCCCTTTGGAATCATAGGGCTTTTAATACCCAACCCGTTTTGGAGTTTAACAACAGAGATCACTTGTTATCCTATATATCAACTCTTAGATCACAACTGCCCTACACACTCTCATTAGAAATTCTCCTTGGAATGTACTCTGGACACAAGGGATTATAGGGTGTTAATTTTACCCAACGCATGTTCCAGGCCTGTCCATGGGGAATTGGTTATAAGCACAGCAGTTATCTAATGTATCTAAGTTCTCTTATATATACTTAAAGTTTAACCAGAGTTCAGATATTATTCACTTCAAATAAAAATATAAGTAAAATAAACTTTCGAACTCACTTCAGTCTTAAATCACATCCTGACACTGATACAGAATTGTACCTTCAAAAGAGAAAACTGAAAAACTCTTTAAATCACTTCTAACACTAGAACACAATGTAGCTATAAAAAAAAGAAAGAAAACTGAAACTCCTTTAAAATGACATCCTAACACTAAAACAAGGTTGTAGCTTAAAAAAAACTGAAAATTCTTTACAATGACATACTAACACTAAAACAAGGTTGTAGCTTTAATAAAACGGAAAAACTGGAAACCTCGTTTAAAATCACATTCTAACACCAAAAAAAAATTGTAGCCTTAGAAAAAAAAGAAGGCTGAAAACTCTTCAAAATCATATTCTAGCACTAAAAACAAAGTTGTAGCCAAAAAAAAAAAAAGACTGAAAACTTCTTTAAAGGAAGAATTCTGGATTCTCAATTACTATGACCTAACACAATAATTAATATGGACTTATACATATAATTAGTGCATACAGTTACTGAACTTTATACAAATCAGCTTATCCAAACTCTCAGTGCATATTTTGTGCTATTTACAAATATTGGCCTCTAGGCTAAAACATATTGTCTATTCACACTACATGACGAAAGGTCAAAAATTGTTCTATCAAGGCAATAGTAGTAGTAGTACTACTCTTTAAACATTAATCATACCTTCTCCTATCATCTTCCTACTGTCTTTCTATCAACCTTTACTGTCTATTTACAACCTCTTTATCAACTTTCCATCGATTTCCACCTCCTTTTTCGTCTCCTTTCATCACCTTTCATCTCCATCCATCGCTTTTTACACCTTTCTCGCATCTCTCTCCCATCGCTTTCTATCATCTTTCAACAATTTTCAACACTTCTTACCCTCAACATCCTTTAACACCTTCTAACACCCCTTTTATCCTTTCTATATCTTTCAACACTTTTTCATCTCTATTTCATCTTTATTCATCTTTCTATTCATCACTTTCTCCACTTTTTATCATCATTTTCTTTCCTTTCATATCATCTCTATTCATCGCTTTCAACACCATTCAACTCTTTTTCATCCCTCTGGAGTTTCCTCGAAACCCGTCATCAGGAACGAATCCTGATATTACGTTGGTCCACTTTGATATCTCAGGAGTCCTTTCTGGGAATCTGCTCCTCCCCTGTCACTTCTTATCAAAGCTAACGACCTACCCTCCTATCTTGAAATAAGGAAATTTCCTCTTATTCTATCTCCACCTGATCTTCCCCCTTGTCTCGACGGTCTTACAAATCCTGTCTAGACTGGTCATTAAACACTTTACTGTTGTTATTGGGAATTTTGACCAGTCACTCTTCTTTAGTACTGTCTCCCACTAAATGAGATAGGGCAACCTTATCATGGAAAATTAGAGATATATATGTACAAAAAGTCAGTTGTCTTACAACTTCGCAGAACAATATTCTCTTCAAGAATTTATGCAAGCTTTTTACAGAATTGTAGGTTCTAGATACTAACTATAGCTTTGGGATAATTTTATAAATATTGTACGCTGGTTGAATCAGACTATGCAATTCCCCTCGTTCCAAAAAAAAATTCTTAACATTGTTGACAACTCTTAACTCACAGGGTAGTAGCTTATAGAATTAGGTCGTTTATCTAAGACATATTCAAGTGGGTGAATGGAGCCCTTCTAGTAGGTCATAAATGTTCATCTGGGAACAGTTGATCTAGGTAAATTTTATTGTCATGCGTCTTTACTTTTATGCAACAGGAGATATCGCTCCAAAGGACCTTAACATTAGGGCCGAAACTCGTTGCTCCTTTCAGAATGAGGTGGTTGTCGAGACATTGATGTGGAAGGAATCGTACATTTGACCAGTGTATATTGTTGAATTTAGACTATGCCGTCACTCTTATCGTCACCCAGATACTTTAGGGTGTCTCTTGGTTTCTCACTAGTCTCCCTTGGCGACATGTATTATTACACGCGAATCCCGTCCGGTATTCAATAAATAATATTGTCGCGGAGATAAATAAAGCAAGGGCAAGTTTGGGGATAATTAATTTATTATAAGGGGTATTGATAGGGAGAGAGAGAGAGTCAATACAACTTACCCCAAGATAGAGTTAATCCTAATGAGGGACCTCAGCTCCCCCCGCCGGCCAGATTCCCCAGAACCCCTCACACCCGGTGTCCAGCGATGATTGACAGATGTCCCATGGGGCCTCTCGTGATTGGAGCCGCTTAGCTTCTTGACATTACTCCCTCCTTAGAAAAAATACAGCGACCCGCTGATTAGCTTGTCTCAGCCCCTGTTCTGGAAGGAAATCTATCACGGCTGGTGTTCCCTAGCAGAATAGAATGTTGTTCTTCAGGGTCCAGGTAGGGCTTCATCCGAATGACATGGACGATATCT
Source organism: Cordylochernes scorpioides (assembly GCA_030710605.1). Classification (NCBI taxonomy): domain Eukaryota; kingdom Metazoa; phylum Arthropoda; class Arachnida; order Pseudoscorpiones; family Chernetidae; genus Cordylochernes; species Cordylochernes scorpioides. The sequence continues at coordinate 54,370,472 of CP092871.1, forward strand.
TTGGCTTTCCGTGATCGGGGAGAGGGGTCCACGGGCTCTACTTCATACGTAACTTCTGAAAGCTTCTTGGTCACCTTATAGGGACCGAAGTATCTCTTCAGTAGCTTTTCTGATAGTCCTACTTTTCGGATGGGAGTAAAAACCCACACAAGATCATTCTTCTGGTAATAGACTGGAGTATGTTTCTGGTCGTATAGTCTACGGTCTTTCGCCTGTGATTGTAGAAGGCGTGATCGGGAGAGTTGACGCGCTTCCTCAGCTCTGGTCACAAGTTCTCCAACGTAGTCGTTAGAGATCTCATCTGGTAGGTAGGGTAGTACGGCATCGATCTAGGTCTCGGCCTCGCGGGCGTGGACAAGAAAGAACGGGGTGTAGCCGGTCGCCTCCTGTTTAGCAGTGTTGTAAGCAAAAGTTACATAGGGCAAAACTTGGTCCCAGTCCTTCTGCTCAACACCTGTGTACATGGAAAACATGTCTCCTAGAGTTTTGTTGAACCTTTCAGTCAGGCCGTTGGTCTGGGGATGGTAGGCCGTTGTAAATCTGTGCACAATTCCGCACAGAGCATTGATCTCTTTTATTACTTGAGAAATGAAATTTCTGCCGCGATCTGTTATCATTTCTCTAGGAGCTCCATGCTTCAAGATGACGTCTTCAACCAGGAACTTAGCTGTTTCGATTGCTCCTCCGTCTGGGATCGCTTTCGTTATGGCATACCTTGTCATATAATCGGTGCACACAATGATCCAACGGTTTCCATCTTTAGAAACTGGAAATCTTCCAAGGAGATCAACCCCGACTTTATAGAATGGCTTTTCTACGGGCGGTATGGATGCAAGTTGTCCAGCCGGACGTCGAGGTAATTTCTTCCTTCGTTGACACTCCCGACAATGGCTTACATATTGGCGAACAGTTCTATAAAGGCCAGGCCAATAGAATCGTTTTTTGACTTTGTCATACGTCCGGGCGAAACCCAAATGCCCAGCTGTAGGAGCATCATGTAAATCTGCCATAACTTCCGATCTTAAGTGCTTAGGGATCATCATAAGCCAGGGTCTTCCAGTTGTGCTATAGTTTTTCTTGTATAAGATGCCGTCGATAATGCTGAATTCCTTTCTGGTGTACCCCGAGTTTAAATTATCGATTATTTTAGCTAAATACGGGTCTTTAGTCTGCTCTATATCGACGTTGGTTAGTGATATCACAGCACTTGATTGATCGTTCTCAAGCGGACTCCTTGACAGACAATCGGCATCCTTATGTTTGCGTCCGCTCTTGTAGATAGCGGTCACGTCAAATTCTTGCAACTTCAGCGCCCATCTTGCCAAACGGCCAGAAGGATCTTTCTGCCCTACCAACCAACATAGAGAATGATGGTCAGTGACAACCGTGAATGGTCGACCAAACAAATATGGGCGGAATTTGCTAATAGACCAGACTACAGCAAGGCATTCTTTTTCCGTTGTAGAATAGTTATTTTCAGCCTTTGTCAAGCTTCTAGATGCATAAGCTATAGGCCGCTCCTTTCCACCTTGTATTTGTAGAAGAACAGCTCCAATACCATGTCCGCTTGCATCCGTGTGTAGATGGGTATCAGCGGATTCATCAAAGTGTCCTAAGACAGGCTCTGAAATTAGAGCTGTTTTAAGGACTTCAAACGCTTTCTCTTGAGCTGCATCCCAATAAAATTGTTTTTCAGTCTTCAGTAGGTCATGCAAAGATCTAGCTTTGTCGGCAAAGTTCTCAATAAATCTTCGGTAATAGGAACATAATCCAAGAAAGCTCTTCAGTTCAGAGATATTCCTTGGCCTCGGAAATTTAGAGACGGCCTAACTTTATCTGGATCTGGATGAATTCCATTGGCGTCAACAAGGTGTCCCAAAATCTTTATCCTCCTTGATCCAAAAAGACACTTTTTGTGGTTCAAGCTTAGTCCAGCTTTCTGGATGCAGCTTAATACAAGTTGTAGACGATGTAGATGTTCCTCAAAGGTAGGTGCGTAAACTACGATGTCGTCCAGGTAGCAAAGGCACATGTTCCATTTAAGACTGCCCAGAACACTATCTATCATCCTTTCAAGCGTTGCTGGAGCGTTGCAAAGACCGAAAGGCATTACTTGGAATTCATACAGCCCATCTGGAGTGATGAAAGCAGTTTTCTCCCTGTCTTTTTCGTCCACTTCAATCTGCCAATACCCGGACCGAAGATCCATCGTGGAGAAGTAACTAGAGCCGGCTAAACTGTCCAAGGCATCGTCAATGCGTGGCAGCGGGTAAAATCCTTTTTTGTTATCTTATTTAATCGACGGTAATCTACGCAGAATCTCCAGGTCCCGTCTTTCTTTCGAACTAGAATAACTGGAGATGACCAAGGACTTTCAGAGGGCTTCACGATGTGATTTTCAATCATCTTGTTCACTTCATCTTGAATTAGTCGTCGTTCACTTGGTGCTACTCTATAGGGCCGCTGTTTGATAGGAGACTGGTCGCCTGTGTTTATCTTGTGCTTCACAGTACTGGTGGGCTTAATAGGAGTACTCCCAAAGTCAAATATGCCAATAAACTCGTCAAGGCATGAAACAAGCTGTAACCTTTGAATTTCAGACAGCCCTGGATCTAGAGTAAGGTTTATCTTCTGTGACCATTCACGTGACTTTAGCTGCGTTTCTTGTAACTTATCGCTGGATTCAATAAGACTGCAGATATTCCCATTCTCATAACTTTCCATGGTGCACATATTCATTCCTGATGGAATCAGTTGCGGCCAAGACGCTCCATTCGCCACCCAAATGCTACCTCGGCCGTGTCGAAATGTAACCAATGAGTTTGGTATAAGAACTTCCTTTCTTAATAATAAGTCCTTAGAAGTTGAGACTAAAACATCTCTAACACCACATATTTCTTCGTTCATCACACTGATCTTCTTTATTGATTTAGGCGGGATGACAAAGTCGTCGGAAGCAAGCAATCTCTGGTTTTCCTCCTCTCGAGATTCCAGGACGGAGGGGGGTTTCCCCGAGATGGAGTTCATTTCTGCCACAATCAATGACGGCCTCGGTGGCCTTGAAGAAGTCCCATCCAAATATGATGTCATGGCTGCATTCCACCATAACAACGAATTCAAATGAGATATTCAGACCATTAACTTCTATGTTCAGGACACATTTTCCTAGGGTCTCTATTAAATTTTTATTTGCGGCTTTAAGAATGGAACCTGGTTCTTTGAAGAGAGGTGTCTTTAGTTCGCGTCGAAATTTGTCTGAAATAACAGAAAAGTCGGCTCCTGAATCCACCAATGCTTTAATTTTGCGTCCATTTATTTCGACCATAACAAATTTTTCTTTTAATTTAGCGGCGATATACCCTGGAGGATTTTCCTCAATGGCGACCTCACCCCCGTTAGAAGCCGCTCCACTTATTTTTTCACATTCTGAGGCATGGGAAAAGGGCTAAAACGACGGGCTGGCGACTGGGATTGTCTTCGGGCTGGCGACCTTGCGCGGTTTGGATGTGGGGAAGAGCTCCGATAGAAGTACGTCGAGGTTTGGGGCGTTACATAGTCGTCGTCGGCGTCATATCTCGGGGGTCGACTCGAAAATCCAACATTTCTTCCTTCTCCGCCATTCCTTGACCTGGCTTCAGCGAAGACCTGCCGTCGTTCCCTACAATAACAGACGACATGTCTGCGTCGTCCGCAGTGGAAGCAGATAGGTTTGTCGTCGTAGGTTCTCCAATGTTCCGTTTTCCTGGGTTGGGTTGGTCGGTCGATATTATAAAAGGGCGTCCGTGGTTGTTGTTGTACCACGTTGACTTGTGGTCTGGTAGGTTGTAGAGCACGGCTGACCTCTTCCCTCACAGTCTGTTCCAGGGCGTTCACCTCTCGGAGCGGATTGATCACTTCAGGTGCTGAGAAAACCTTTTGTATCTCTTCTCTAACGATGCGGCGAATTAAGCCGGCCAAGTCGTCTGAGTCGTCAACACACGAAATGGGCATTACGTTTGACAACCTGGCGAATTTCGTACGGCCGATCCGGCGCTGCTTGACGGTTGTCAGATGACGGCAGAACTTCAGGATCTCATCTACCGTCTGTATGTCTTTCGCCACCAATACCTGGTATGTGTCCTCCGAAATTCCCTTTATAATGTGAGCAACTATCTCACCTTCTTTAATGCGAGGGTTCACCTGGTGGCAGAGACTAAGAATCTCCTGGATGTATGACTCGCTGGATTCCTCGGCCTTCTGTGCTCTTGACTTCAGAACTTCCTCGGTGCGTCGAGCAGAATCCTCTTGCAGTCCGAACACACCGCGGAATGCGTCTTCAAAGCTTCTCCACGAGTTGATTGATTCTTCGTTATTATCAAACCACCTTCCAGCAGTTCCGTTCAAGTAAAATACGACGTTGGCAAGCTTCATGGTCTCGTCCCATCTGTTGTACTTCGACACTCTCTCGCACTCTTTCAACCACTGTCCAGGGTTTATATTTCCATCTCCAGAAAAGGTAGAAGGATCTCGTTGGCGCTGACAAGGGAGGTAGGATCCGCTAACAGTAAGTCTGTGGTCGTCTTCCATTTCTATTCGTTGTGGCAAAGGTTGAAGAATTGGTTCACGTCCCTGTAGACGTCGACTTCTTCGAAGTTCCGTCACGCTACCCAGCGTCTCCGCCAAAATATGTCGCGGAGATAAATAAAGCAAGGGCAAGTTTGGGGATAATTAATTTATTATAAGGGGTATTGATAGGGAGAGAGAGAGAGTCAATACAACTTACCCCAAGATAGAGTTAATCCTAATGAGGGACCTCAGCTCCCCCCGCAGGCCAGATTCCCCAGAACCCCTCACACCCGGTGTCCAGCGATGATTGACAGACGTCCCATGGGGCCTCTCGTGATTGGAGCCGCTTAGCTTCTTGACAATATGGTGAATTTGTCACGTCCAGCAGGCCATCCCTTAAGCGACTAACTCAACTTTCTCCCGACTTATAATACCGTCTCATCGCGGTAATTGAAATTAACTGGATCCAAGGAGGAATCTTAATCTTGTATATCTTCGTTAATTTTATTAGTTCAACTGTCTTCTCCATTTCTTCTTAATACACTGGTCTGACACACTACACTTCCCCTAATCAGTAGCAACTTCAATCAATCCCAATGAGAAGGTCACTCTAAGGCGTCAGTTCCTTGTTAAACTTATGTATGGTTCCAAAAATAAAAAAGAAAACTTATATATTCCACAGTGGTATCTGCTCCCACTGGTATTAGTATTCAATATGGGATCTCTCTTTTTTTTTCTATTTTATTTATTCAACTGTTATTAGTCGGATCACTGTAATCCTTTTTCATCATTACTTCCAGACTCCCGCGCAAACATTGTCTTTGACGTGACTAATTCCTTAGAGTTCTGCCCTTTGAACACCCTGTTAGTTAGAATTGTCTTAATTAATCACTGGAGTCATCTGCGATGAGTGGATTGAGCCTCCTTATCTTGTTTTCCACTCTAACTCCAGGATCTAGACTGCCTAGACCTTTTACGAAAAAAACTATATCTAAACACTACTGTCGTGGAAAGAAACCACACGTCTGATTCACTAGCATAATTAAAGCTTGCCTCTATAAAACAAGATAATTATTAGAAATCTGTAAATCCATATGATGAATCATCATCATTGAAATATTTTGCTCGCCTTCTCCAAGGGGAAGTAGGTTTTATTTTAAAATAATGCTTAAATTCACACCATTAGAATACTCATGACTTTTGTTATTGTATATTCTCATACATATACCATGACAAGGCAATCCTTTCCCGTTAGTGTTGAAACAAATACTCAACTCGTCTTGTATGATTTCTAGGGAATTCTTATTGAACGAATAACCACACCTGTGCCAAATTATAGCAAAAGAAAAGAGCTTCTCACACCTTCATACATATTATCCATATTATCCATAATTATCCAATTTCCATAATGTAACAGTCAAAAAATCCTAAAATACACAAAGGTATCAGGGGGGGGCAAAGACAAGTTTCAAATTTAATGCGCTTCTTTCTACTAATATTTAATAGGGTAATTCAAATCAGTAATTTAAAACACTTTGATCCCACACACAACTCATTCTGGTAAAACTAATTGAATCTTTGATTAAAAATTGAATTGAAACCTTTCACATGGTTAGACTAGTTGTCTACCTAAACTATTTGGTACATTGAGCTCGCATGGCCACACATAACTGAAAACATCCTTTGTTAAAAAAAAATCCTGCTTCACAAAAATATTAAACCAAAATTTAACCATAAAGTATATGTACCTCCTTTATATATTGTTACATCATGATTAATGGCGTATTTCTTATATTATTTTTAATATATTTGAAATTTAAATTATATATTTATTTATTTTTATATAAAATATTCTATGATATTTATTTAAAACACAGATTATTTAGATTGTCATCATTTGTATTTAGGTACACGTGTGACTTCACTGCTCTCTTTGATGTGAGAAAATAAATAAATCATTCTGGTGGCTACATAAAGTAGACTTATCTCATTATTCCCTTTTATAAATTTGTAGGATGGTTGAAACACGCTCTGGTAAGATGCAAGACCCAGTACAGGAGAGAATCAAGGCTGAAGAGTCTGCCAAGCCGCAACCTGGTGCAACAATTGGTAGAGATGCTAGTTTCGACCCAGTTGTCCTGAATCCCAACATCGACATCCCCAAGTATGATGGAACGGAAGACCCTCGCCCATGGATTGAATCTCTTGAAGAAATTGGCTTCTTGTACCATTGGGCAGACTACATTATCTCTCGTTATGCCGCCATGAACATGACGGGAAGCGCTAAAACCTGGTTGAATTTACACAAAGCTAGTTTCACGAGCTGGGAAAATATTAAAATCCGCCTCATTCAGGATTTTTCTTTGGACGCGAATAAAGAAGAACTTAGAATGAAGCTCAACAGAATGCAACACTGGAATGAACCAGCAATCAGGTTCGCGGAAGACATTCTAGTGTTGTGCAACAAGGTTGACCCCGCAATGGAAGAAGAAACAAAAATTGAACATGTTATTGGAGGACTGAAAAAAGAGTACTCATTCGCGCTCTACCTAAACCCTCCTAAAACGACCGATAACCTTCTTGTCGTGTGCAAGAAAATGGATTCTTTTGAAAAGAAGTATCGGGAACGTGTGGAGAAATCCAGAAACCTATATAACGGTCCACGCTATTCTAGACCCCAACAACAATCGAGGTACGTGCCGCCGACTGCCGCACGAAACTACCAGACCACTTCCAGGCCCCAAGCCCCTGTTTCCAATAATTACAAGAACGACTCCCCTCCTACCCCCAGACAGTATCGAAACAACTTTCCCCAGCCCTCTACCCCTAGACGTCCTTATAATCCTAACTTTGTGCCGAAACCAAACCTTCAGAGAAACACTTACAATAAAAGCCAAGAAGTGAGCAAAAATAGGACGGAAGATGGAAGACCAATCTGCTTTAAATGTAACAAGCCAGGGCACGTGGCCCGTTATTGTAGGGTCAAGTTTATAAGAATCCTAGAAGAGGATCCAGCAGATACCCAAGAGAAGGTCGAAGAGAAATGCCAAATGAATGAAATATCAGAGAAATCAGGACCTCGGCTTTATGCCGATGTATGTCATAGCACACAGACAAATATTCCTACCCGGAATAGATATTCCGTGTTGGAGGATTTAAACTAAGCGTCGCGCCTGAATCTGTCAATCAAAGCAAGTCGACCATAAACGGAATCAAGAAGTTGGACCCTAAATACAAATTAAAAATTAATGTGGACAAGATAGGGACTTTTGAAGCTTTGGTTGATACAGGTGCTGACCTCTCAGTGGTCGACCTCAGAACGGCCCTCGATACAGGCCATGGTATAAGTAAACTCGCAAAAATTTGTGCAGGACCCGATGGAAAAAAATTGGACATGGTAGGAAGTATATTTTTAAATATAAAAATTGATGACGAAACATTATCACACAACTTTGTGATATTGAAAACGCATTTACGGACATTAATTCTTGGGAGAGATTTCCTTAAGAAAATGAACGCAAAAATAGATTGTAAGCAAGAAACTATAAAATACGATTTGACGAATAATCATGACGAAATCAATTTTGAAATGTTGAAAATAAAGAGTGCCAAGGATTCCATTGTACCGGAATGTTCCATGAAATTGATCAAGGCATTGGTAGAAACAGAGGATGGAGAATATATTATCGAGGAGAGCAGCAAAATGTTTCAAACAAATGGACTTCGTCTAGCAAGAAGCTTGATCAATGTTATAAATAGGGAAACACACATCTGGATAACTAATCCGTATCCTCGACCGTTAAAAATAATGAAAAACCAAACATTGGCTTTTGGAAGTAGTCCAGCGAAAATAAATGTGAGTCGAGAAAGAGAGGTAGAAAAGAACGAAGAACCTAGATTCCAAATAAACGAAAATCTTCCACCAAAGGAACAGAAGGAGTTAAAACAAGTTTTAGAAAGGTATGGAGATCTTTTTTCATCGAGATTAGGGAGAACCAATTTGGCAAAACATCGGATAGACACAGAAGACGCGAAGCCAATTAAACACAAGCCTTACCGGGTAAGTGCTAAAGAACGAGATATTATAAAAGAGCAAATTGACGAGATGCTTACAGAAGGCATAATTAGGCCATCTTCTAGCCCCTGGTCTTTTCCAGTAATATTGGTCAAGAAGCGAGATGGTAAATACAGATTTTGTGTGGACTACAGAAAACTGAATAATGTGACAGTAAAAGATGTCTATCCGATCCCTAGAATAGACGAAGTTATGGATACTCTCCAAGGATCTACACACTTCTCAGCAATAGACCTCAGATCTGGATATTGGCAAGTTGAAGTCGAAGAAAGAGACAAAGAGAAAACAGCTTTCACTACAGCGCACGGATTATATGAATTCAACGTGATGCCTTTTGGACTTTGTAACGCGCCTGCTACCTTTGAGAGAAATATGGAGAATATGCTTGGAAATCTGAGATGGCAAATTTGTTTGTGTTATCTGGATGATGTTATCATATATAGCCCGGATTTTCCAACGCACCTCAAAAGACTTGAAGCTGTTTTTAGATGTTTTCGTGAATCTAATTTAAGGTTAAACGACAAAAAATGCCGATTTGCTTTTGAAGAATTGGAGATTCTCGGCTATATAACGAGCAAACATGGTATAAAACCCGCGGAACATAACATCAAAGCTGTCAGAAATTTTCCTCGGCCCAAAAAGGTCAAAGAAGTACAATCCTTTTTGGGAATGTGTTCATATTATAGAAAATTTATCAAAGACTTCTCAAAAATTGCTGACCCTTTGACCAACCTTATAAAAAAAAGTGTATCATTTACCTGGACAGAAAGACAAGAGGAAGCGTTTCAAACCCTAAAAACAGCACTATTAAGTCCACCAATTTTAGGTCACTTCAATCCAAATGCACCTACTTATGTCCATACTGATGCGTCCAACATCGGCATAGGTGCAACACTTGTCCAAGACATCGGTGGTGAAGAGAAGGTGATCTCATATTTGAGTCGTACCCTAAGTAAAGCGGAGCAAAATTATTCAACCACTGAAAAAGAATGTCTGGCCGTTGTCTGGTCAATGTCAAAATTACGACCCTACCTTTATGGAAGACACTTTAAAATAGTAACAGACCATCACGCCTTATGCTGGCTCAAAAACTTGAAGGATCCAACAGGTCGATTGGCAAGATGGGCATTGAAAATTCAAGAATATGACTTCGATATAATACATAAATCGGGAAAGAAGCATCTGGACGCCGATGGCTTATCTAGGGGGCCCTTACCAGAAACTGATTGGGATGAGGATTTTGAAAGGCTATTTTTAAATCAAATAACAGACGAAGAGGATAAATTTATCGAAAGTGTTAAGAAAAACCTTAATGGAAGCAGGCGATCAATTGCGCAAAACTTTAAAGAAGAAGATGGATGCCTCTTTAAGAAAAACCCGAACCCTGAAGGCAGGGCGTGGTTGCTTGTGGTTCCAGAGAATAAAAAGAGAGAAATTATGAAAGAATATCACAATCATATGTCGAATGGCCATCTGGGCGTCGCCAGAACCATGTACCGAATAAAGAGTAAATACTTTTGGCCATCCATGCTAAAGGATGTCTCAGAATTCGTTAAGACGTGTCACCTTTGCCAAAGTAGGAAAGGCTCAAACCAATTACCTTCTGGACTACTACAGCCCATCCCCCCAGCCAACTTTCCTTTCGAAAGAATTGGAATTGACTTTGTTGGTCCACTACCATCTACGAAAAACAGGAAAAAATGGATAATCGTGCTGACGGACTACTACACTAGATATGCAGAAACAAGAGCAGTCTCGGAAGCAACAGTGAAAGAAGTTTCTAAATTTCTAGTAGAGGATATTTTTCTTCGGCACGGAGCCCCACAATATCTTATTAGTGACAGAGGCTCTCAATTTACCAGTAATTTAATGAAAGAGGTGATGAAAACGTGCAAGATTAAACATTGCTTCACAACGAGCTATCATCCCCAGACTAATGGATTGACAGAGCGGTTAAATAGAACATTGATCAATATGCTCAGTATGTATGTGAACACTGATCAGAAAAATTGGGACGAAATACTCCCATTCATCACTCACGCTTACAATACTACAATTCAGGAAACCACAGGATATTCTCCCTTTTTCCTGATGTTTGGAAGAGAACCCACGTCTCTTTTGGACGACAGGAATATCTCGGTGGACATTGACAAAGATGATTATGATGAATACATAAAACATCACTTAGACAAAATAAACAGAACAAGAAAATTAGTTATTAACAACACAATAAAGACTCAAGAAAGAATGAAAAAGAACTATGACAAGAAACACATGGAAAGAAGCTACGAACCAGGAGAATTAGTAGCAGTTTGGACACCAATTAGGAAAATAGGAAAGTGTGAGAAACTACTGAGAAAATATTTTGGCCCATATAGAATAATAAAGAAGCTGTCTAACGTAAATTATTTAATTGAACCAAAAGATAATCCTGGCCAAGACCCATTGATTGTCCATGTTTCAAGACTCAAACCCTATTTTGAGAGAATTGATGAGGTAACTCACGAGGACGTGACGACCTCTGGAGAGGGGGAAGTGTTACATCATGATTAATGGCGTATTTCTTATATTATTTTTAATATATTTGAAATTTAAATTATATATTTATTTATTTTTATATAAAATATTCTATGATATTTATTTAAAACACAGATTATTTAGATTGTCATCATTTGTATTTAGGTACACGTGTGACTTCACTGCTCTCTTTGATGTGAGAAAATAAATAAATCATTCTGGTGGCTACATAAAGTAGACTTATCTCATTATTCCCTTTTATAAATTTGTAGGATGGTTGAAACACGCTCTGGTAAGATGCAAGACCCAGTACAGGAGAGAATCAAGGCTGAAGAGTCTGCCAAGCCGCAACCTGGTGCAACAATATATATATATATATATAAATGACCTTAAAACACACAAAAATTACCCTACTTTTTTTTATAATAAACTTTAAAAAAAAAATTATTTCGAACCGGTATTCAAGGTTCAAGACCAAATCTATAATCACAAACTGACACTCGGGTACTTGTTAGTTTACATGGGATTATGCCATTTGTCCTCTAGCTGCCCAAAGCTAGAGCTTCTCACACCTTCGGGACTTTCAGGCGGAGGACAAAGACCTCCACATGGTCTCAACACAACTGCTGCTCCCAGAACAGTCAGAAGAAAAATTCATGGGACTCTCTCCCTTGACATCCAGTGTGTGCTCCCAGAGCACATGACAAATGACATTTCCCACAACCATGCGAGTGCTTCTTCACAGAAAGAGAAACTTAGCTTGAGAGCCTAAATCTCATCTTTTAGGTGCTTCACTGTCCGAGACACAAAATCTTAACTCCTAGTTGAAGAAATGGATATCTCATTAATTATTTTTTAAAAAATAGATCTTAAATCTATACTAAAATAAAGGTTTATAAAATTACAAAAAAACAAAGGCTGAGTTTGAAAAAAAAAGGATGCACAAATGCTCTTACATTTTGACAAATTTACACAAAATAAAAAAGGTTCAAAAAATCTAGAAATTACCCTAAAAAAAGTAAATATAAAAAAAAACTTTTAACTCTAAAATTAACTTGTCCATACCATGTAAATAGTTCCTTCATACTATGAAAAGCTTCATCATGTAGGTCAGCATGTACCTCAAGGGCAGACCATAGACATGCTAACACTTCTATAAATAAAAATCATTATTAACCAAAAAAAAATGTCCAGAAATGTATTTTTTTTATACACTCATATGCAATATTCCTGAAATACCTTATCAAGATAATAATAATTATAGCTTTTGTTATTTTAAACACTTAAAAGGAAAAAATGTATTTTTATTCAATAAATTGCCTTAGAAAATTGTTTCAGCCTCATTGTTTCAATCAATAAAGATGCAAAAAGGACATTTAGGCCTAAAAGGAAATAAGCTTCTAATTGGTTTCAACTATCAACTGGTTTATAAATAAAGGTAAACTTAATGAAATGTATTTCATGAATTAAAATATTAAATCTGGGTATATGTAACCATATAATAGGAAAACCTCCCTGCCAATTTCTTACATAATGGTAAGTCATTTGAAATTGACATCTGTTATATGTTTATTATGACACTGTGTCATAGTTTCCATATTAAATTAAATTAACTATTGTGTTGAAAAACATGGCTGGGGTCACATGGTCGTTTTCAGCCAATCGTGAGCAAGAATGGGGGGAATTCTGATGTCAGTGTTTCCCATTTCTAGCGCCAAAATTTATATTTGGTTCCAGCACATCTGGTGACTCCAGATGTTGTTTTTCTGCACTAAGTCCTAAATTTAAACTGAGCCGCCAATCGTGGCTCCAATTTCGTCTAGGCCTAGCGTTGTTCTTTGTCTAATTGTACGTTACATTCTTTAAAATTATAAAACACAGCATTAAATATACCAATCGACGAAGCTATAATATTGTAAATAAAAATAACGGTTGTTATTTACCTAAATACCATATATAATAATGTAAATCAAAGTATAAAGTATTAAATATAAATGTTTAAAAAAACAGACAAAAAATTAAACTTAAACTCACCAAAATAGTTTTAGAAGCAGCATTAGATTTGTTTACTTACTACAGAGTGGATATTGGATGATTATTATCATTTTAAATGATTTAAAACACAAACTTGCTTGTAAAAAAAAATGCAAGTTATATATATAAATATCTACTGAAACATAATTATTCTGTGTACATTGAAAAATATTTTATTAGTATCATTTACCTGGGTATTGGTTCTTAATCTCAGGATCGCGTTCTACTTAGCCCTAATGGCGTTTCACTATGTATATAATTTAGAATATAATAGAAGAAAATTATATACATAATTCGAGCCCCACGTTGGGCGCCAAATGTTAAGTCAGATTTAAGTCCTATTGAGGACGTTTCGAACTTAAACTTGGTTCAGCTCAGCAATAATAGTGTTTTATAATTACATTCCAAAGTGGGTTAAACTTAGATACGCACACAAAAAGATGCAGCACACACTAAAAGGTTCATACATAGTTTGTCCATAGCATACATTTACTTCCTCTTTCCCCTGCTTTACAAGTAGAATCATTCAAAGAAACTTATTAAACCAATAAAACCTCTGATGGTTACTAGAAATTTCAACAATTTGTTTAGTAGACATATATATTTGCTTCAAGGAGAAATTATTACAAACACACATTAAAATATCAATATATGAGTTTTTATTTTACCCCAACAAATTTACAAACTTTACATCTGTAGATAATCCTAAATAGACTTAAGACTATTTCTAGTGAAATTTCCCGTTTCTTTGACGTATTATAGCATATAAAGTAAATTATAAGGCTTCATGCAAAGAAAATGATTTGGGAATATTCGACCTGGTAATTCAACCAAGATACCACATCTAGATAAATGGATTAATAAAAAATTTTTGCAAAGTTATAAAATAAAAGGAGAGATTAAAACTTCTTACATAGACGTATACCTATAAAGGAGCCTTTTTAGGCCCACACAATAAGATTTAAAAATCATTAAACCTACCATTGTCTTTCTCCACGCACCGTCCCCCGGTTCATGTCGTCAGCTCGATCGTTTTCTCGTAACTGAAATTTTTTGAAAAAAAGTCGCGTCCCTTAAAAAATTTAACATCTTCTTACAGAGTAAGAATAAAAATTAATTTAATTTCGCAGAATATATTCGAAAATAAAAAGTAAAATATTATTCTTTTTAGTAAAAGGAAAATTTGAATTAATAATAAAATATAACAGGTCTTTTCCTTGAAAATTTTATTTAGTAATTTCTTCTTTAAAAAAAAATATTTTTTATATTGTTATCTAAAAAAAATATTCCTAATTTATCTAAATATGTATATAATTAATTTTATTTTCTTGAATAAAATAATTTTAGAATTTTCGAAATGGTAATAGAATTTTGGACCTTTCATCTTGCATATAAAAGGTGATTGGTAATTCACATATGTACATATGTATATTTTGTACATTCTCCTCTGGGCCCTTCTGCAGCGGGCTTTGGTCTTTGGAGCATCGTCGGCCATCTTCTCGGCCTTTCCTCGGTGGGGAATTTTCCATCTGGACAACAAACACTTTGGCGAGGCACTGTACATATATGATGTAAAATGTTTACATCATTGTTGGGTCTGGTTTGTGAAAATATGGCCCAACACTTGCAGCCGCAATCTTGTGATAAATTCTAATATTGTTTCTACCTTGCTTTGTTGTAATTTGTTAAAGTTATATCGTTCCATGGTTTAATTCATTTTTGGCAAAAAGTAGTAGGTGAAAGATTTTTTGATTTTTTCAACTTTTTAGTTTCTTCTGGAGATAGTACAAATGTAGGTAAATTTTATGGGCATCGCTTCTTATTATTGTCATGAACGACGCGACTTGAACTTCTGGTTCTTTTTTTTTCATCTCCATAGCAGTTTCATACTAATATAATTGTTGAAGCCAATATTCCCACCTTTCTTTATTAGGATCAAAATGTTTTGGTGCTTCCATGGTTAGTTATTTAAATATTATTCTCAAAGCTATTTATTTTTGCTTATTTTTAAATTTTGAACTTCTATTTTGTTAACCTTTCAGTTTAGAACTAGGGTTATTTCGCGACCTTTATTTATTTTATATTAATTGTAAAATCTTTGTTTACATTATATAATTAACAAACGAATTATCAGATATATTTATTCGGGTATTAGATTATTTATTTATTTACAGGTTGTTGTTAGTGATGTTAGGACACCTCGTGACCATTATATGCCAAAATAACCCAGAACCCCACCTAACCTAACCATATCCCACCTTTGTCTATCTAAGCTACAAACCTCTGGTGATTGCGAGATGTCGAGATGGAGCCTGAAGCCGCCTGAGCCAAAGACTAAGATCCCTTTCCTGTGGTCAGGCCACCTGACCTGTGGTGGATGACCTGGACCTACCAAGTTAGTCTGAGATGGACTCAGACACCCCTTCCTGGTGGTCGAGCCACATGTCCCATGGTGGCTGACTTGACCTCAAGCCAGAGTCAAAGATGGACTCAGACGCCCCTTCCCTGTAGTCAAGCCACCGACCTATGGTGTTTGACTTGACTCCACCAGTATCAAGCCAGACTCCAGCATGCCTATGGGCAAACCACAAGCCCATGGTGGGTGTTATAATCACCATCTTCATGCAGAACACCAGCTCCACCACGAGCCCTGAACCTTTCCCAAAGCTGACCTCAAGATGCCCAGATCCAACAATATTAATTATATTTTTAAAATCATTTTTTAATTCAATATTTCCGCATTTTTATTTATTTTTTTTGTGAAATTTTCTATAATAATTTTTATATTTGATTCATTTTTATTATTTTTTAAAGATACCTTTTTTATTTTCACAGAAAGAAGGGTGATGATAGCCTTGGGGGGGGGGGGCGTGAGTCCAGCAACACTGGGGCAAGGAAGCGGGATATTTACTTTTTTTTTAGTTAGAAATTTTTTTCTGAGAAGCTGAGGACTGGGAGTTGCTGAGGGCTCAGGCCGCTGGCTGCGGCCTTGGCCGCCCTTTTTCGAATCCTGGACTTGGGTGGCTGTATGTCGAGATAGGTGGGGATAATCTGGGGACTTTGGCATGATAGGCCTTTTTTCCCTTTTTTTTAAGTTCATATATATACCTTTAAACTCCTCCATTTTAACCTTATATATAGCCTTTTTTTATCCTTTTATTTTATATATTATATACGCATAATATTATTCAAGTATATATTTTTTTGTTTTTTATCAATTCTATGTTGTACATTGAAAATTTATTTTATTAGAATAAATAAAATATGTTTAGCCAAAAATGATTGGTTAATTTCCCCATCAACATTGATTGCTAGCCGGCACAGCTTTAGGTCTCTACATGTGCCATAGATGAATAAATATGTGGTCTGCTTTTCTGCAGCCACTGGCGCCCTAATATTTGGACATGTAGAGATTTGTAAATAGTTTATTTAAAGACAACAACAACGTAAAAACATATAAAATCATCCCGATTTTAACAGTGATATATAACGTAGGTTCTTCTTCTCTTCTTTACAGGGTTAATTGGCCAAAAATAAATGGTCTTCTAACCCCTAGCCGAACGCGACTTCCAGTGGCAAGTGACTCGAGGATATGGCAGCAAATATGTCTAGCAGGGGTGGAGGAAACGTAGAGATGGTAGGGGATCAGCGCCTGGAAGCAGGGAGAGGCAGGAATCTTGGCAGGGGAGAAAATCCAGTAGGCGAGGGCAGAGAAGGTAGAGGTAGGAGGTTTATGAAGTCTAGAACTTGAGAGCCCTATAACATAGTTTCTATTGTTCACCTTCTATATAGAGAACTGAACTCTGCTGCTAAGTTAAAATATAATTTCAATTATATTA
Source organism: Cordylochernes scorpioides (assembly GCA_030710605.1). Lineage (NCBI taxonomy): Eukaryota > Metazoa > Arthropoda > Arachnida > Pseudoscorpiones > Chernetidae > Cordylochernes > Cordylochernes scorpioides. Next base: position 54,387,482 of record CP092871.1, read on the forward strand.
CAGGTAATAGGTAAAAAAATGAAATTTATTCAGCCCCACAAAGAATAAAATCTGAATTAAATATTGAAAATACCGACTGTAAATATAACAAAGACAAATCTCGGCCGATAAAATTGCATACTTGTCGAGTAAGAAGAAATATTCAGCTATCCTGAATCTCAAAAAAAAAAGATAATATACAGACAAAATTCAAGTTATCCTCAGTAATGTAAAAGATTATTCCCAATTTTGGAAGACTATTTATTCACTTAAATATAGGAATAACCTAAAAGGTGAAATTTCTATTGCAGACTGGCAGGTCTTCTATCGGGAGTTACTTTGTTCAAATCCAACAAAAGTTGTACAGCTACCACTTGAGATATTGGACATTGACCCCGAATTAGATTGTGAAATATCTCTAACTGAGGTCACCACGGAAATTTCCAAATTGGGTAAAAATAAGGCTACAGGACTTGATGAAATTCCCAACGAAGCGATTAAATATTTATTAGAAGAACCTACAATTTATCTCAGGAACTTATTTAATAAAATCTTAGGGACATCCCAAATTCCTCAACAATGGACAAAAACGATAATCCACCCAATATTTAAAAATGGAGATCCAGTTGTCCGGATTACAGAGGAACATACAGAGTCAAATTACAGAGGAATATCCCTGATTTCTAACCTATCGAAATTATTTACATCTATCTTGAAGACAAGATTGAATGATTGGATGGAGAGAAAGTCAATTCTGGCAGAAAATCAGGTTGGTTTTAGAAAAGGCTACTCTTGTCACGACCACATTTTCACGCTCGTATCATTAATTCAAATGACCCTTAGCCGTAGAAGGGGAAAGTTATATGCCTTCTTCATTGACCTAAGGAAGGCCTTTGATACTGTGCCGCACCATATACTTTGGAAAAAATTGGCATTAAATGGTCTGAGCTGTCAATTTATTAAACTAATTAAGAACTACAACCCAAATGACGCAACATTCAGATGGCGGGGTTCCTTCACGGAGGCTATCAAAATACAAGCGGGAGTATTGCAGGGGGAGCAGTTGTCACCTTATTTATTCATTCTTTTCCTAAACGATCTGGTACCCCTGTTTGATGAATCAGAATTGCCAGGCATATATCTTGAGAATTATGGAACTATACACCTTTTACTGTATGCAGACGACATAGTGATCCTAGGAGAATCGAAAATAAATTTGCAACTTAAGATTAACTTACTTAAAAAGTACTTAGAAGAGAACTGCCAAAATAAATCTAAAATAATGGTGTTTAGAAACGGTGGAAGGACAGCTCGTTCCGAGACATGGTTTTGGGGTCAGCAACCCCTGACAATAGTAGATAAGTATACATATCTGCGGTTACCCTCTGACTACAAAAATTTCAACCCAATATGCTTCCCAATACTTTAGAAACAAAGCACTGAATGCAATTAATGCACTTTGGAGAATCCTTACAAAGGCGCGAATAAAGTTCTTTACCTCAGTGATGAAACGTCTTGACACTATTGTTCTTCCTACATTACTATATGCGGCACCAATGTGGGCAATTAACCAGCTGAAGACAGTCAATAATAACCAAGATGCATTTCTTCGTCATCTCTTAGACTTACCAAACTTCACACCAGGATATATCCTCAGAAGAGAATGTGGAAGAATATCAACTGAACTTAAAACCTAAGTAACGTAAAACTCACATTAAAGTTTTGGGTCAGGATCTTAAAAATGGAGACGATCAGATTACCACATGCTTGCTCAAACTATCTCTGGAAAGACATCGCGAAAAAAGAAATAGAAAACAGTTTTACTCAAAATTTAATAAAAATTTTAGACTCTAAGGGATATTCCTTTCTTAAGGGCTGCAAAGACTACTTAGCCATACAAAAAGAACTGCCATGCATAATTAGAACCACCACAGACCAACTAATTCAAAACGATCAGATGAAAATCATTGATTCAACCCACTTTTCTCACTACAAATTTTTGAGTGAATTATTCATGACAGAGGAGTACCTACAATTAAATATCTCGCTTCCCAACAAAAGACTAGTTGCACAACATAGAGTTTTATTGCAATTTTTCAGGGAAGAAAGAAAAGACTTCTGGAAAGAAAATGGCCAGAACTGTTTACTTTGTAAGGATCTTGTGTTGAGAGTAAGTTACGATCTGACAACCCGGCGGATTCATCGGGAAGGATCATCATCACATTAACTGTTTTGTTTACCTTAGGCTGGCGAAAGTTCCGCCATAGCTGTGATTGTTATAAGTTTAATAATTACCTTGAAATTGTTAAATAAATAAGATTAAAGATATAATCCTTAAGGTAAGAGTATCTTCTTATTTATAACAAGGCAATACACCATACATGGTGGCAGCGAATTGGCGATAGTGCCCTAAGCCTAATCTAATTACTAGTAAAAAAAGTAATTATTTTTGCATAACTGAAAAAAAGAAAAGGATTGCAAAAAAATAAATCCTCCAGAACAATTTAATTTTAATAATCCAAATGAATGACCGAATTGGATTAAAAAATTCGAACGTTTTAGAAAAGCGTCGGAATTAAAATCTAAAAAGGAGGAAGAGCAAGTAAATGCTCTAATTTACATATTAGGTGAAAATCCGATGATGCTCTAATATCATTCAATTTAACTGAAATAGAAATAAACAAATTATGAAACAGTTGTTAAGAAATTTGAAGAGCACTTTATAGGTAAACGAAATGTCATCTTTGAAAGAGCACAATTTAATCGTAGATATCAGCGGGATGGAGAAGCTGTCGAGGAATACATAAGAGTGCATCACAAAATGGCCGAAAATTGTAACTATGGATCTCTGAAAGAAGAAATGATTAGAGATAGAATAGTTGTAGGAGTAAAAAAATCTGCAACTCTCAGAGAAGTTGCAACTAGAGCCTAACTTGACCTTGGAAAGGGCTATCCAAGCTGCTTGCCAGACAGAATGTGTGAAGCAACAACAGACTATTCTTCGATCAACAACAACACAGGCTGCCAATGTAGACCATGTATATGAAAAAAAAATTACCACCAAGAAGGTTCAATTCTACAAATGGGAAAAGAGACACTTCAAAGAAAAGTAAATTTCAGAAGTGGAGCAAGCCTGAAAAATCTGGATGTATAAGATGTGGTGCTTCAAAATTCCATCCATATAAAGACTGCCCAGCAAAAGAAGTTAAATGCCATAAATGTAAAAAGGTAGCACATTTTGCAAAGGTGTGCTACAATAAGACAGTAGGACAAGTCACCCAAGGTGATGACTACCATTTTGTTGGTAATATCTATGAGAATGGACAAAACTCAAATGATTGGAAGGTTTATGTAAAAGTAGATAAGATTAAAATACTTTTTAAAATGGATACAGGAGCGGATGTAAATATAATATCCCAAGAGATTTATTTTAAAAATTTTGCTCACAAGAAGTTATGCAAACCTGATATTCAACTTTTAGGACCTAGACAGGTTAAATTGCATGTAATGGGAAAATTCACAGCTTTGATAGAAAAGATGGGAGAAGCATCCCTAGAGAAATATTTGTTGTTCCTCAACTAATTCAACCACTCTTGAGCGGAAAAGCCAGTGAATCTCTAAACCTAATCAAAAGACTTCAGTCAATTGAGAAGAGGAATTCGCTTAATCCTTTTGAAGAATATCCAACGCTTTTCACAGGACTCGGAACACTCCAAGGGAGCTACACAATTAAATTTAAGGATGAATCACAGCCTCATGCTATATATACTCCCAGAAGAATACCCATATTCCACTTTTGAATAAAACAAAAGAACAACTTGATCAAATAGTTTAAAAAGGAGTAATTGAAAAAGTTGAGCAACCAACGGATTGGTGTGCTCCAATGGTCATTGTGCCCAAACCGTCTTCTGAAGATCTAAGGATTTGTGTAGATCTGACAGCTCTAAACAAGTTTGTTAAAAGAGAACATTATTCAATTCCATCAGTGGAATATACCTTGGCACAAATGGGAGGAACTGAATTGTTTTCAAAACTTTTATTTATTTATGCTTATGAGGTGATACAGCAGCGTATTTACAATTAGAGAGGAGACAAAATGAATTAAATGTAGCTGCTGTATTTATTGTCCGTGAGGTCAAGAGACGTACGGACCTCTGTGGTGTTGATCTCTTGGCGGAACGAAAAAACTGGATGCCAACAGTGGGTTTTGGCAGATACCCCTGTCAGAGGAATCATTTAGCCTTACAACCTTCCTGACACCATTTGGCAGATACAGATTCAAACGGCTACCCTTCGGAATTTCTTCTGCACCTGAGGTATTCCAGAGAAAGATGAGCAATCTACTGGAGAGCCAATCTGGAGTAAATTGTCACATGGACGACATTGTGATTTGGGGAGCTACACAAGAAGAACATGATGAAAGGTTAAGATGCGTCCTTAGGAAGCTTCAAGATTCAGGACTGACCCTGAATAAAGAAAAATACATTTTCTCAGTGAAGGAAATCAAATTTCTTGGTCACCTGATTACAGAAAGAGGAGTGCTACCTGATCCAAACAAAGTCCAGGCCATCAGGGAGTTTCCATCACCTTCAAGCATTTCAGAAGTGCGCAGATTCCTGGGAATGGTGAACTTCACAGGTAAATTTATACCGGACCTTTCAACTATCCTCTACCCACTTAATCAACTCCTAGTAAAGAGAAATGATTGGAGATGGGATAGTGCTCAGGAGGAAGCATTTGAAAAGTGAAGAAACTTCTTTCAACTTCTCCAACACTAACACTTTTTGACCCCAATCTACCAACTACAGTGTCTGCAGATGCCTCTTCATATGGACTAGGAGCAGTGCTTTTACAAAAATCTGAAGATGGATACCAAAAAGCAGTTGCATATGCCTCCAGGACTATGTCTGAAACTGAAAAGAGATGGGCTCAAATTGAGAAAGAATCTCTAGCAATAGTTTGGGCCTGTGAAAGATTTCAAGACTATCTGATGGGAAATATATTTTCCATTGAAACTGACCATAAACCTCTCATTCCAATATTTTAAACCAAAAATCTAGATGAAATGACACCACGCATTCTGCGACTACGACTTCGGATGATGCGCTACTCATATAGCATTCATCACACGCCAGGCAAGAACATTGTTGTTGCTGATGCTTTGTCCAGAAGCCCAATTAAGATATCGCATGAGAAAGATCTGGAGAATGAAATCTATAGTTTTGTTCAACAGATCACTTCATGTCCTCCATTCAAGGATGAAAATATGAAAGAAATCTGGCAATATCAAAATGAAGAGAGAGAGTGTAGAGAAATAAAAGACTATTGTGAAAAGGGCTGGCCTACAAAGAATGAGCTTTCTGCAGAAGCAAGAGCCTTTTGGTTTCTCAGATATGAAATGTCTGTCATAGATGGTCTTCTAATGAGAAATTCCAGGATTTATATTCCTAAGTCCCTCAGATCAAAGGTTCTAAACAGCCTCCATGAAGGTCATCTTGGCATCGAAAAATGTAGAGGCCGTGCCAGATCATCTGTGTGGTGGCCCAGAATCAGTCAAGAAATTGGAGAACTTGTGAGGAACTGCCCAAATTGTATTGAAGAAAGATCCAATCCCCAGCAGCCATTAATTGTTTCTGATTTCCCAAGCAGGCCATGGGAGAAAGTGGGAATCGACCATTTTTACTTAAAGGGCAAATACTATCTTCTAATTGCAGGCTATTACTCTAGATTCCCAGAGTTGGCATTGCTGGAGGATCGAACAACACATCAACAATTATGCATTGCAAGTCAATCTTTGCTCGCCATGGAATACCCGAAAAGGTTAGATCAGATAACGGACCACAGTTTGGGTTAGAATTCAAAAAGTTTGCAAAAGAATATGGTTTCCACCACATAACATCTAATCCCAGATTTCCTCAAAGCAATGGCTTCATCGGAACAATGGTGAAGAATATCAAAAACCAATTGAAGAAAGGAAGAGATCCATATCTTTCTCTTCTTGGTTATCGAACCGCTCCATTGGAAAATGGGTACAGCCCTGCTGAACTATGCATGAACAGGAAACTCAGAACAACTGTGCCGACATAACCAGTTCAACTCCAGTCAAGAATACCTGATCTTGAAAATCTAGAAATGAGAGAAAAAAATCAACGGCACAAAAAGAAAACCCATTTTGATATACATCATCGTGCAAGAGAATTGCCCCATCTGGATGAAGTAACTAGAGTATGGGTGAAAGACTTGAGAGTTCCGGGTGTGGTACTTGAAGATGCTGGAAGTCCAAGATCTTATATAGTCAACTCTCCAAAAGGAATTTTAAGAAGAAATAGATTCCACCTACTCTTAAACCCACAGGTTGAAAAGATCGACATGGAGGATAAAGAGATGAAGTCTCCTGAGATGAGTCAGTGCTTCACATCTACTGGGGACAACACTACTTGTGACAGTGAACCGAGGACATTCCAGAGATCACCGGAACCAGTAAAGACCAGGAGTGGACGCGTGATAAAGCCGCCAGACAGGCTAAACCTCTAGAAGAAAAGGGGGAGATGTGTCGAGAGTAACTTACGATCTGACAGCGGATTCATCGGGAAGGATCATCATCACATTAACTGTTTTGTTTACCTTAGGCTGGCGAAAGTTCCGCCATAGCTGTGATTGTAATAAGTTTTATAAATACCTTGTAAATAGTTAAATAAATAAGATTAAAGATATAATCCTTAAGGTAAGAGTATCTTCTTATTTATAACAAGGCAATACACCATACAAACGTACTGAAATTTTCCCAAGCCCTAACTTTGATCAATTTAGATACCATCGCATATGTCAACTTCTCTCTTCAGCTCTGGATGATGAATTACTGATTGTTAGATACTTTAAGTTCTGCACAGAAGCTGGGCGCATGAGAAAGAATGGAGGGCAAAGGATACTGGAGGATGACCTATCTGTAAATAGGTAACTGAATGTGAGACAAACTTTATTTTGTTGTAAATGTTTCCTCTTCCCTCTCCTCTTGTTGATGTGTAAATACGGCGAATCCTATATGGGGCGGAATGCCCTAAATAAAGGCTTCTGTTGTTGTTGTTGTTGTTAATATAACAAAGACAAATACTTGAATAAAAATTAATATAAAATTATTTTTAATTATGTTGGGGTACGTTTTGTAATCATACCCAACAAAAGATGTATAGTGTCAACATCAATTAGATACATGGCTTCCCTCCCATGAAGACTTATAGATTATTTTTTTGCCCAGAAACCTAGCCACTTGAAGACACCAGACATCCATGCTGAAAGCGGATGCCTGGTGGAGATGAAGACACCAGACATCCATGCTGAGAGCTGATGCCTGGTGGAGATGGAGACACCAGTGACATCCAGAGACATCCGTGCTGGAAGCTGTTGTACCATATGTATATATATGCCCCTCATTTAATATTTAGATAGAGGTGACTAAAAGAAATTATTAAATTTAAGCATCGAATTTAATATCCGGAAATTTATAATAAATTATATGCTCTTAACAAGTCGAATATTTATAGTAGCCCCAGTTAAATTAGTATTTTTTTAAAAAAGGATTTCGGAATAGAATAAAGAAAGAAAATAATTTACCATGTAAAAATTTAAATCAATAATTTTAATAATACACGGACTATATATTATTTAATTTCTTAAAGAAATTAATTTGTTTCCTTTTTTTTCGGCAACACGGTAAATTGGAGGCGGGGCGGTCAAGATCACGTGCGTGGGCTTGACGAACGAAAATGCCAACCAATGAAAAACTTTAGCGCGAGCAGCGAATCAAAATGGAAAAAAGGGCAAAGATAAAAAGATTTTTTTTCTTAGAAAGGCAGTCAGGCTCGAGACGTGGAAGGGAGGAGACCAGATTTTCTCTGGCGCTTTCGGAAAAAGGTAAGCCCCTTTGCCCTTATGGCTTAGTCTTTCTTTTGAGTAGGAACCGACATAATTTTCGCATGGGCCCAAAAAAGGGCTCTAAGGAACGTTATTATGATAGAAACCTTTATTTTGTCTCGCTAGAATAAATAGAGATTTGGGCTTTCCCCCTTATAAAAGCAAATTTTGTAACTGCATGTCACCTCTGTCTAGATACACTATATGAATGGTGCATCCCGCCAGCAGGGAAATGTTCTCAAACTTTGTTTGTTTTGAATAAATGTCTAGTATGTGGCTTATAAGGAAGAATTGTCTTTGTGTTCTCTCATACATGTTTCATTCTTTTATTTTATGGTACTGCCCTTGCATCTTATTATTATAAATTATATTGGACCATAAAACTATCGGTTCCTGTAGATTGGAGTTATGTACTGTACTTTTGCTGTGATACACTAATATGGCAACAGCGGCAAAACAACTTTATTAGGGCCGCCTTGAGGGCATCCTTTTGTCAGATTTTTGTAACATTTGTATTCTCATATGAGAAATTTGCCCTTCTTTCACTGTTTAAATAAAAAGATTGTATAATTCTTATTAATTTGGAGGGAATGTTATCCAAATCGAGTCTTCTAATAATTGCTGGCCACCATGCGTTGTCGAAAGCGCCCGCTATATCCACTGTAATCAAAGAAGTCAGTTCTCCTTGTTTGTGTTTCAATATGGTTTCCATTATATCTACCATTGCACTGTTCGTTGATTTATGTTTAGTAAATCCATGTTGCCTTGGACTCATTAGATTGTTCTCTTCATAATATTTATTGATTTTGTTTTTAATTATGTTTCAAATATTTTAGAAATATTTGATGTCAATGTGTGTGTGTGTGATATAGGTCTGTAGCTTTTGCTTGTTTCATAGTTTATTTTATTAGGTTTTGGAATGATCTTTACAGTAGAGTCTTTCCATACATCCGAATAGTAACCTAATTCAATGCATTTGTTGAATATTTGATGCAAAATCGGGATTAAAAGTGTACCTGCATGTTTGATCATATTATTACTGATAAAATCTGGACCTGGTGCTTTCTTGATATTTAATTTTGAAATAATATTTTCAACATCTTTTATTTCTATAAAAATGTTATTTTGGTTTTTATATTCAGGTTTATAGTTTCTAATAATAACATGCTCCTCTTTATCTGAGTGTACATCATCATCTGGAAATAAATCATTCAAGAGACTTTTCATTTTTTTCTTTTTTTTTTAAGTATCCGGTATATTATCGATCATTGGAAGTCCTCTATTGTTGTTGGATGATCTCAGAGATTTAAAAATTTTATAGGCCTTTCCAAATGGGTTGTTTGATTCATTTTCTCCAATGAATATTTTCCAATTTTTTTCTTAGCTCTTTTGATAGCGTTAATGTACTCGTTTCTTGCAATTTTAAAGGTTATTTAATTAGGGCCTTTTGCCCTGTACAGTTTCTTTCCCGCCGTGGAATTACAAATACAGTGGTACCTCGACATACGAGCGCCCCAACATACGAGTTTTTCGAGATACGAGCCGACGAGCAAGTGATTTTTTGCTTTTAGTTACGAGCGAAATTCGAGATACGAGTTCGGTTCGGTAGTAACACGCAGTCGCGCCATCACGCGCACACCCAGGAACTGACGACTGAGGAGATACAAGAGCTACAGTCACAGCAGCATACTGAGGTTATGCAAGTAATTGGTTTTGAGGAGTCAGAGGAGGAGGTTATTTCTACAAGTGAGATAAAGGAGATCTTAGGAATGTGGGAGAGAGTTTCACAGTTCGTGGAAAAAAACAACCAGAAAAAGTTGCGACAGGTCATGCATCTGACCTTTTTAATGACACTTGCCTAACTCATTTCCGGAACATTCTGAGAGGGAAGAAGAAACAAACCTCCTTGGACATGTTTTTTTCTAAACGGCCTACAGGTGAAAGCGAGAAAAATGTAGCGAAAAAGGCAAAGACCAATGAGGAAATCTATTTTATTTCTTTACATTCTCTTTTTTGTTTTTGTTCAATAAATATTTGATATTTATAAATACGTTTTTATTATTTAAAACCACGTAACAAAAATAACTGGGGTGACATTTTGGAGGTTGGAACGGATTAATGGTTAATTGGAACGGATACAAGTAATTCAAGATACTAGCAAGTTTGCGGAACGAAATAAACTCGTATGTCTAGGTACCACTGTATATATATATATATCTATATTAATAAAATGGAAATTTCATAAGTGGGCATCACTAAAAACTTTCGTTACAAATGCATCAATTTCAACCAAATTTTCAACATTTATGTAAAACGAGATGGGGTAGGTTTTGCTTAACATCAAAAATATTGTCAAGCGGCACAGCGGTTCCAACTACGAGAGGCCCCATGGGACGCCTGTCAATTATCCCTGGACACCAGGGGGGTGAGGGGTTCGCGGAATCTGGCCGGCGGGGGGAGCTGACATCCCTCATTAGGATTAACTCTGTCTTGGGGTAAGTCTTACACTCTATCTCTACTTTATAATAAACTAATTATCCACAAACTTCCCATTGCTCTATTTATCTCCGCGACATATTTTGGTGGAGACGCTGGGTAGCGTGATGGAACTTCGAAGAAGTCGACGTCTACAGGGACGTGAACCAATTCTTCAACCTATGCCACAACGAATAGAAATGGAAGACGACCACAGACCTATTGTTAACGGATCCTACCTCCCTTGTCAGCGCCAACGAGATCCTTCTACCTTTTCTGGAGATGGAAATATAAACCCTGGACAGTGGTTGAAAGAGTACGAGAGAGTTTCGAAGTACAACAGATGGGACGAGACCATGAAGCTTGCCAACGTCGTATTTTACTTGAACGGAACTGCTGGAAGGTGGTTTGATAATAACGAAGAATCACTCAACTCGTGGAGAAGCTTTGAAGACGCATTCCGCGGTGTGTTCGGACTGCAGGAGGATTCTGCTCGACGCGCCGAGGAAGTTCTGAAGTCAAGAGCACAGAAGGCCGAGGAATCCAGCGAGTCATACATCCAGGAGATTCTTAGTCTCTGCCACCAGGTGAACCCTCGTATGGAAGAAGGTGAGATAGTTGCTCACATTATAAAGGGAATTTCGGAGGACACATACCAGGTATTGGTGGCGAAAGACATACAGACGGTAGATGAGATCCTGAAGTTCTGCCGTCATCTGACAACCGTCAAGCAGCGCCGGATCGGCCGTACGAAATTCGCCAGGTTGTCAAACGTAATGCCCATTTCGTGTGTTGACGACTCAGACGACTTGGCCGGCTTAATTCGCCGCATCGTTAGAGAAGAGATACAAAAGGTTTTCTCAGCACCTGAAGTGATCAATCCACTCCGAGAGGTGAACGCCCTGGAACAGACTGTGAGGGAAGAGGTCAGCCGTGCTCTACAACCTACCAGACCACAAGTCAACGTGGTACAACAACAACCAAGAACGCCCTATTATAATATCGACCGACCAACCCAACCCAGAAAGACGGAACATTGGAGAACCTACGACGACAAACCTATCTGCTTCCACTGCGGACGACCCGGACATGTCATCCGTTATTGTAGGGAACGACGGCAGGTCTTTGCTGAAGCCAGGACAAGGAATGGCGGAGAAGGAAGAAATGTTGGATTTTCGAGTCGACCCCCGAGATATGACGCAGACGACGACTATGTAACGCCCCAAACCTCGACGTACTTCTACCGGAGCTCTTCCCCACATTCAAGCCGCGCAAGGTCGCCAGCCCGAACACAATCCCAGTCGCCAGCCCGTCTTTTCAGCCGTTCTCCCAAGCCTCAGAATGTGAAAAACTAAGTGGAGCGGCTTCTAACGGGGGTGAGGTCGCCATTGAGGAAAATCCTCCAGGGTATATCGCCGCTAAATTAAAAGAAAATTTTGTTATGGTCGAAATAAATGGACGCAAAATTAAAGCATTGGTGGATTCGGGAGCCGACTTTTCTGTTATTTCAGACAAATTTCGACGCGAACTAAAGACACCTCTCTTCAAAGAACCAGGTCCCATTCTTAAAGCCGCAAACAAAAACTTAATAGAAACCATAGGAAAATGTGTCCTGAACATAGTAGTTAATGGTCTGAATATCTCATTTGAATTCGTTGTTATGGTGGAATGCAGCCATGACATCATATTTGGATGGGACTTCTTCAAGGCCACCGAGGCCGTCATTGATTGTGGCAGAAATGAACTCCATCTCGGGGAAACCCCTCCGTCCTGGAATCTCGAGAGGAGGAAAACCAGAGATTGTTTGCTTCCGACGATTTCGTCATCCCGCCTAAATCAATAAAGAAGATCAGTGTGATAAACGAAGAAATATGTGGTGTTAGAGATTTTTTAGTCTCAACTTCTAAGGACTTATTATTAAGAAAGGAAGTTCTTATACCAAATTCATTGGTTACATTTCGACACGGCCAAGGTAGCATTTGGGTGGCGAATGGAGCGTCTTGGCCGCAACTGATTCCATCAGGAATGAATATGTGCACCATGGAAAGTTATGAGAATGGGAATATTTGCAGTCTTATTGAATCCAGCGATAAGTTACAAGAAACGCAGCTAAAGTCACGTGAATGGTCAAAGAAGATAAACCTTACTCTAGATCCAGGGCTGTCTGAAATTCAAAGGTTACAGCTTGTTTCATGCCTTGACGAGTTTATTGACATATTTGACTTTGGGAGTACTCCTATTAAGCCCACCAGTACTGTGAAGCACAAGATAAACACAGGAGACCACTCCTCTATCAAACAGCGGCCCTATAGAGTAGCACCAAGTGAACGACGACTAATTCAAGATGAAGTGAACAAGATGATTGAAAATCACATCGTGAAGCCCTCTGAAAGTCCTTGGTCATCTCCAGTTATTCTAGTTCGAAAGAAAGATGGGACCTGGAGATTCTGCGTTGATTACCGTCGATTAAATAAGATAACAAAAAAAGATGTTTACCCGCTGCCACGCATTGACGATGCCTTGGACAGTTTAGCTGGCTCTAGTTACTTCTCCACGATGGATCTTCGGTCCGGGTATTGGCAGATTGAAGTGGACGAAAAAGACAGGGAGAAAACTGCCTTCATCACTCCAGATGGGCTGTATGAATTCCAAGTAATGCCTTTCGGTCTATGCAACGCTCCAGCAACGTTTGAAAGGATGATAGTGTTCTGGGCAGTCTTAAATGGAACATGTGCCTTTGCTACCTAGACGACATCGTAGTTTACGCACCTACCTTCGAGGAACATCTACGTCGTCTACAACTTGTATTAAGGTGCATCCAGAAAGCTGGACTAAACTTAAACCACAAAAAGTGTCTTTTTGGATCAAGGAGGATAAAGATTTTGGGACACCTTGTTGACGCCAATGGAATTCATCCAGATCCAGATAAAGTTGAAGCCGTCTCTAAATTTCCGAGGCCAAAGAATATCTCTGAACTGAGGAGCTTTCTTGGATTATGTTCCTATTACCGAAGATTTATTGAGAACTTTGCCGACAAAGCTAGATCTTTGCATGACCTACTGAAGACTGAAAAGCAATTCTATTGGGATGCAGCTCAAGAGAAAGCGTTTGAAGTCCTTAAAACAGCTCTAATTTCAGAGCCTGTCTTGGGACACTTTGATGAATCCGCTGATACCCATCTACACACGGATGCAAGCGGACATGGTATTGGAGCTGTTCTGCTACAAATACAAGGTGGGAAGGAGCGGCCTATAGCTTATGCATCTAGAAGCTTGACAAAGGCTGAAAATAACTATTCTACAACGGAAAAAGAATGCCTTGCTGTAGTCTGGTCTATTAGCAAATTCCGCCCATATTTGTTTGGTCGACCATTCACGGTTGTCACTGACCATCATTCTCTATGTTGGTTGGTAGGGCAGAAAGATCCTTCTGGCCGTTTGGCAAGATGGGCGCTGAAGTTGCAAGAATTTGACGTGACCGTTATCTACAAGAGCGGACGCAAACATAAGGATGCCGATTGTCTGTCAAGGAGTCCGCTTGAGAACGATCAACCAAGTGCTGTGATGTCACTAACCAACGTCGATATAGAGCAGACTAAAGACCCGGATTTAGCTAAAATAATCGATAATTTAAACTCGGGCTACACCAGAAAGGAATTCAGCATTATCGACGGCATCTTATACAAGAAAAACTATAGCACAACTGGAAGACCCTGGCTTATGATGATCCCTAAACACTTAAGATCGGAAGTTATGGCAGATTTACATGATGCTCCTATAGCTGGGCATTTGGGTTTCGCCCGAACGTATGTCAAAGGCAAGAACCGATTCTATTGGCCTGGCCTTTACAGAACTGTTCGCCAATATGTAAGCAATTGTCGGGAGTGTCAACGAAGGAAGAAATTGCCTCGACGTCCGGCTGGACAACTTGTATCCATACCGCCCGTAGAAAAACCATTTTATAAGGTCGGGGTTGATCTCCTTGGAAGATTTCCAGTTTCTAAAGATGGAAACCGTTGGATCATTGTGTGCACCGATTATATGACAAGGTATGCCATAACGAAAGCGATCCCAGACGGAGGAGCAATCGAAACAGCTAAGTTCCTGGTTGAAGACGTCATCTTGAAGCATGGAGCTCCTAGAGAAATGATAACAGATCGCGGCAGAAATTTCATTTCTCAAGTAATAAAAGAGATCAATGCTCTGTGCGGAATTGTGCACAGATTTACAACGGCCTACCATCCCCAGACCAACGGCCTGACTGAAAGGTTCAACAAAACTCTGGGAGACATGTTGTCCATGTATACAGGTGTTGAGCAGAAGGACTGGGACCAAGTTTTGCCCTATGTAACTTTTGCTTACAACACTGCTAAACAGGAGGCGACCGGCTACACCACGTTCTTTCTTGTCCACGCCCGCGAGGCCGAGACCTACATCGATGCCGTACTACCCTACCTACCAGATGAGATCTCTGACGACTTTATTGGAGAACTTGTGACCAGAGCTGAGGAAGCGCGTCAACTCTCCCGATCACGCCTTTTACAATCACAGGCGAAAGACCGTAGACTTTACGACCAGAAATATACTCCAGTCTATTACCAGAAGGATGATCTTGTGTGGGTTTTTACTCCCATCCGAAAAGTAGGACTATCAGAAAAGCTACTGAAGAGATACTTCGGTCCCTACAGGGTGACCAAGAAGCTTTCAGAAGTTACCTATGAAGTAGAGCCCGTGGACCCCTCTCCCCGATCACGGAAAGCCAAGGATATCGTCCATGTCATTCGGATGAAGCCCTACCTGGACCCTGAGGAACAACATTCTATTCTACTGGGGAACACCAGCCATGATAGATTTCCTTCAAGAACAAGGGCTGAGACAAGCTAATCAGCGGGTCGCTGTTTCTCTAAGGAGGAAGTAATGTCAAGCGGCACAGCGGTTCCAACTACGAGAGGCCCCATGGGACGCCTGTCAATCATCCCTGGACACCAGGGGGGTGAGGGGTTCGCGGAATCTGGCCGGCGGGGGGAGCTGACATCCCTCATTAGGATTAACTCTGTCTTGGGGTAAGTCTTACACTCTATCTCTCCTTTATAATAAACTAATTATCCCCAAACTTCCCCTTGCTTTATTTATCTCCGCGACAATATATTTCCTAACATTAACATACGTAACTTTGCTGTTATCGATTAAATACAAAAAAATAAATTTCAACACAGTTAATTTTTTATATACTAGTTAATAATCTCAATCTATTCCAGCAGAGCTTAGGTAGTCTATTGTCCTCCTTTTTTTTGTAATCTAATGAAATATTTCATAATTAATTTGATCGTTGTAAGAGTCAGATATTCTGCCTGTTCCCAGCCTTACAATATTCCCTGGTATATATATATCTTGGTAGATTCAGAGAGTTTTGTTAAACGTATTCTGTATTTGGTCTATAATATCAGTATTGTCCCAGGCCCGAACACGGGGTTCTAGGTGGGCGCTTCTTAATTGGTAAAGCTCGGCTTGTCACCGACCCGAGTCCTCTAGTTTGCAGAGACGGTCAATAGATGGCGCTCAATTCTAGCGTCTATTTTGATGGGAGAGCCGACCATTATTTTATAGATAATCTAATTTGATACAACAACAACAACAAAAGGCTTTTATTAGGGCCCATTGCCCTGTATGGATTCGCCATACAACAACAAATAAAACAGCAATTCCCTCCCTTTCCCCATGTACACGTGAGCCTTTGTTTGAAAAGGGATTTATTTACACATCTGTTCTAAAACTTTCCTCACTATCTCTTTTGTTAGGATCAGACATACTTTAGCCACGTTTTAAAAGTTAAAAGAGAAAACGAAAATATAACGTGGTGAGTTTCTTTTTATTGAAAATACGAGCTTTCAAGCAAAACGCTTTTCTTCAGGTAATCCAAGAAAAATGTGCGGAGAGATATATATACCCAATTGAGAAAGATTTGAATATTTTTACAATAGAAAAAGAAGCATGAATTAACATATCTAGAAAATGAGTAAGAATTTTGTATAGAACGGGATAAAACAAAGTTAAGCTAAGAGATAAAATAAAATATATACATAAATCGGGAATACACTTGAGGTTAAAAATCCTTATAGAACGGGATAAAACAAAGTTAAGGTAAAAAATAAGATATAAAATATATACATAAATCGGGAGTACACTTAAGGTTAAAATTCCTTATGCGGGATCCATGCTATTACAGAAAGCTATGTACTGCGGGGGTAGTTCAATTTTTCTATTAAGACTCGGAATTTTATTGGAAACCAAAGCCTCCAGGACCAATCGTTGATATTTTCCGCGTATGTTACTGTAAACACATTGGGTGTCTGTCAGATCAAATGTATATTGTGTTTCTGCCATGTGCTGATAAATCTGGGAACGGCTGTCTTTGTTCATGATGTTTCTATTGTGTTCTTTAGTCCTGATATCAATGGTTCTGCCGGTTTCACCCACATAATGAAGTTCGCAATTTGAGCATTTAATTTTGTACACAAAAAAAGCAGGACCCACTATCCGCCTCTAACGCAGTGTACAAAATTAAATGCTCAAATTGCGAACTTCATTATGTGGGTGAAACCGGCAGAACCATTGATATCAGGACTAAAGAACACAATAGAAACATCATGAACAAAGACAGCCGTTCCCAGATTTATCAGCACATGGCAGAAACACAACATACATTTGATCTGACAGACACCCAATGTGTTTACAGTAACATACGCGGAAAATATCAACGATTGGTCCTGGAGGCTTTGGTTTCCAATAAAATTCCGAGTCTTAATAGAAAAATTGAACTACCCCCGCAGTACATAGCTTTCTGTAATAGCATGGATCCCGCATAAGGAATTTTAACCTTAAGTGTACTCCCGATTTATGTATATATTTTATATCTTATTTTTTACCTTAACTTTGTTTTATCCCGTTCTATAAGGATTTTTAACCTCAAGTGTATTCCCGATTTATGTATATATTTTATTTTATCTCTTAGCTTAACTTTGTTTTATCCCGTTCTATACAAAATTCTTACTCATTTTCTAGATATGTTAATTCATGCTTCTTTTTCTATTGTAAAAATATGCAAATCTTTCTCAATTGGGTATATATATCTCTCCGCACATTTTTCTTGGATTACCTGAAGAAAAGCGTTTTGCTTGAAAGCTCGTATTTTCAATAAAAAGAAACTCACCACGTTATATTTTCGTTTTCTCTTTTATCTCTTTTGTTTATGAATCTATTTACAATTGATCTGTAGAAATTATAGAGTTCTATTGCTATATATTTTCCTTTCTGAAATAGTTATCAGCGTCTTCAGTGGGTTGCTAAATCTCCAGAAGGTGTTTTTATAGATTATCTAATTTAATAATGATTTCATGGATGTTACACAGTATATACCACAAATGACAAAGAATAATTTTGAATAGAGATCAGTACCAGACACATATATTAAGAGAAAAATAGTAAAAAGGTGAAATTGTACAGGATTCATGTAGATAAATCAAGAAAAAGGCATCTCCTGATTGTGAATCTAAAGGTTGCTGATGGCCTGTTTCTTAATATGGCTACAATACTAGGGAGTTTCCATATAAGATCTGAATCACATATAATGGCATTCTCTCTTCCACAGGGCCTGAGGATGTCCTTTTTCTTCAAAGGACAGTTGACAGGGGGGGGGGCCTCTAAGTTGGAATTTTACATACCAGGGGCCTCATCGTCGTTAGTCCGACATTCCAGCGGCTCGAGACCCCGGGATCTGTCAACACCCCCCCCCCCCCCCATTTTTGCGCCCCTGGGAGATCTTCCCCTTTGGGTGGCTTAGGGGAAGAGTTTTAGCGTGCTGTGGCACTGCGTAATCCTCGAAATGCTTCTATATCCTATATTATCTGATATTTTATCTTCCCAAATATAATTTTAGCTGCTTAAATTCTATATTTGTTTATCTCTATATCACACACTATTCCTATGATGGTAACGACGCTGTTACCCGCTGTTACGCTGTTATATACACATATATATTATAGTAAGAAAATTTTTACTAAGTCACATCTTACATCATTTTTCATTTATCCAACTGAACCCAACAATGGAAGAACAACAATTATTCAAAACAAATAATATTACACCTTGTTAAATAAATTGTTGTTTGGGAACTCCTGACCTCAATTCATGTATAATTACTAAAAGTGTCAAGATTTTTATATAAATGCTAACCTATTTGATGCTAAAATATATATAAGGAAAATATAATATTATTTAAAAATAGTTATTGGTTGGAGTGTCGGTTTTTTATATGCATGGAATATTCGATAAAACAATAATTTTCACTATTTGAAGAAGTTTCATTTATTTTTTTATTTCTTATTTAATATAAAGAGGCGAAGAAGAAACATTGATTCTTTTATTTTATTTTCAAATTATATTATAAAAATATCCCTCAATTTTTTTAAATAAAATATATTTTATACATAAAATGGTCCATCGTCCGAAATATACAAAATTTGTATTTAAAAAAATTGCTGCGCCAACTTTGTTTTTATACTTCTTATTTTGATAACGATAAGAGGTTTGGTTTGGTTTTTGGGAAGAGTGTCTAAAATGCCTTCAATTCAAAATTACATTTCTGGAAAATTTGTCAAATCTTTGGAATATATAGATATTATTGAACCAGCTACAGGAAAATGTTATAAAAAGATGCCAAATAGTACAGAAGCTGACGTCGATATAGCGGTAAAAGCAGCCAAGATTTCATTTAAAATGTAAGTAGAAGGGAAATATAGGTCAAGTAAAAAAAAAAAACTTGCCATTTTTCCCTACTAAAGAACACAGAAACAGTATTTTTCAAAAAGGCTATAAAAATGACCCTTTAATAATAGGTCTCTTTAAACCTTATGCTGGGTGGGGGATAAGAGGCAATTTAAATAATCCAAAAATTTGATTTTGCAGAATTAAAATTTGAGTTACCATTTGGTGTTCCTTTTGGGCAATGTTGGGCAATGAAATCAGACAAATCAAAAATAAGGAAGATAAGAAATATGGGAGCGTTCCCAGTTAAGGGTAACTTTTGTAGGCGGCGCTGTACGTTGCCACCGCCGTACCTTCGAGGCGTTTTACACGAGTTAAAGATACAATTTCGGTGAAATACTTTGAATTTTACCAAATTAAATATATAAATTTAAATTATAATTCAAAAAAAGAATCAACAGTTAAAAAAAAACATTAAAAAAAAATAAAATATTAAACTAATTTTTCTAAAAACGAACATTATTTTTTTAATTATCTGAAACTAACCTAATTCAACTTATCTAAAACTAACCTTATTTAGCGATTAAACTAACCTAATTTAACCTATTTGAATCAAACCTCATATACACTTTTACACTACCTTTTCATTTCAAAATTAAATTAAAATACGTTTATATTAAATATTAACATTTTTAAAAATCGACTTTCTGGTTCACACTTTTGTATCTAATCAATTATGTATTTTTTTATTTCTCTCTATAAAAAAAATCTCGGTATAGTTTAGATTAAAATATTTTAAGTGGCATATTTTCAAGTCATATATTTATACACAAATTTTATATTTATTTTACAAATATTGTATCAGATGTGATTAATAAATTTTGTAAAAAAAATCTTAATACATTTTTAATAACATGACGTTATGTTATATTCCAATAGGTAAAATAGGTTAGTTTCAGACGGGTTATAAATTAGGTGGGTTATAAATTAGGTTCGTTTCTGATAGGTTATAAATTAGGTTAGTTTAAGGTGTGTTATAAAAAGGTTAGTTTATTAATTAAAATAGGTTAGATTCAGATAGGTTATACAGTAAAACCCCTCTATAGTGAACCCCAATGGGACAGAGCTTTTGGTTCACTATAGCCACGGTTCACTATAGCCACGGTTTGGCTATTTTTTTTTACTTTTCAAAAATTTTAGACCGTATAATTAAAAAACAGCCATACACACAAGAAGAGGCTGCCTCTTAATAGTGGTCACTTTATTTTAATTCCCTTAATTGACTAATTTCCTTATATTAATACTGAATAATAATAGAAATCATTAGATAATAGGTTCTTCTTATGATTAACATACATGTACCTCTATGTCTAAGTTAAAAATCAAGACAAATCCTAGGCAAAGTTTTATTAAATATATATTCAAAGATCTGAAATGATTTTAAAACATCATTATCACATTATATAATACAATTTTTACTTGAAAAAAATGGCTCTAATACCTTGTTGTTTCAAAGCATTCTTCCAAGCATTGCACCATTCAAATAAAGTTAGTGTTTTTTTCCATTTCATGTTTCCCCATATTCTTCTAGGTCTAGATTTCGTTTTTTTTTAACCTGCCATGCAAAACATTGCTGACTTTAAAATCACCATAGTTAATGGCATAAAAATAATTTTTGTTTCATCACGGGACCGTTTATTTGGACTTTTTTTTTTTTTTTAAGTTCTAAAACGTACGATCGCGATCGCGGCAAAAGTTGAAGTTGATTCCTCTTTGTAACAATTTTTAATAACTTTATATTTTATCTTTTATAATAGAAAAGTTATATTCTCTTATTTTAATATGTTCTTAACATTTTGCCTATGTTGTTTCACTTTGAAAAGTTCTGTAAATGGCCTTTTTTTTTTTATGAAATAATGCTTTTGTTTTTAAAATGCCTTTGTTTTCTTCATTTTGGAAGCCATTTGCATTTTTTATATTTCAAATTTAATGGATGCAAAGATATTCTAATTAATAAAAAGTATAATGTGTAAAAATTTATACAACATACAGCAAAAATAAAGTGCAAAAATCAAACAAACAATGCCGCTAAATTTATTGTTTTGAAATCGCGATCCGCAAGCTTTAAACATGCTCAAAATTTTGTTTTTTAATTTTTTTTAAAATTACAATTCTAAGTTCGTTATAAGCATAGTATTTTTAATAGATTTTATCATTTTGGGACCCGAAATTGGTTCGTTATAGGGGTAGTTCGTTATTCTAAAAATCGCAAAGTTCGTTATAACGATGGTATTTTCAATGGAATGGAATTGGGAATCGGCGTGGGTTCGTTATAAGGGAAGGTTCGTTATATCCAGGGTTCGTTATAGCGGGGTTTTACTGTATTAGGTTAGTTTAATCGCTAAATAAGGATAGTTTTAGATAAGTTGAATTAGGTTAGTTTCAGATAATTAAAAAAATAATGTTCGTTTTTAGAAAAAATAGTTTCATATTTTATTTAAAAAAGTTTTTTTTTTAACTGTTAAATCTTTTTTAAAATTATAATTTAAATTTATATATTTAACCCTTAACTGGATGGGTGGATTTTTCTTACGTAACTGGACGGGTTGGGTAGATTCAACCCACCTATCTAACTTTATGAAATAAGCGCTAATTGATGATTGAAATCAATATTTAAAAAAATATTTAAATAATATATAGTTAAAATACAGATTTTGACTTTTTAAAATTCTGAATATAATCTATTTAAAGTTTTCACAAATTTATAAGAAATGTTTTTGCAAACGCTTAGTTAACATATAGAGCAAAGAATTTTTATTTTTTACTGCGTTTTTTGATGGACATTTGTAGCACCTATTTGAGTATCAGATTATTGTGGCATCGTGGTTTCACTTGGTTTACTTGAACCATCATTTTTCTTGAATTGTCATCTGTAATTCCCGTGGGAGAGAATTGAGATTACGTGTGGCCAGGTGTTCATCAGTCAATGCTCTCCCAAGATTAACAATAAATTGAATCCTTTCTTTTTTACCCTTTTTATCAATCTGATTACCAATTTTATTTTATTTATTTTTTTGAACATAGGACACTAAAGTGGTTGTTCCAGAGAAACCAAAAATAGATGTTCCTGATTCTCTATAAGGGTGCGGTTGAAATTGTGGTGAATCTAAGGTTTGTTCTTTCTCATTGTTCCTAAATATGTAAGGCCATGTTCTTTCAACTTATCAACTAATTCTCCCGAAGTGAATCAATTGTCTGCTGAAATATTTCTTCCAAAGTGTGGTTGACTACTCTCTAAAACCCATATATATTTTGGGTTGGCAGGGATAGTTCTCTCTGTTGACGTGATTTATAATTATACTTATCCAAAGAAAGAAGTGTTATTTTATAAAAGGAAGCTAAAAATATTGGAAGATAGAGACTCAAGTATGAGCCACGAGCTAACACTGACACGAAAAATTCTCACGCTTCTGGATGGGCTGGGCAGAATTCGCCCCAACATGCAAATTTAACCACCGTCCCAAAACTGAAATTCATAAACGATGGATAGAAAATGTTTATATCACTGTAAAATTAGAATACACGAAAGCTGGTAGCTCTAGGTAAACGAAAAATATATTTTTCATCTATATTAAGTTTATGCATGGGCAGAATCTACCCAACCCGTCCAGTTAAGGGTTAAATTGGTAAAATTCAAAGTATTTCACCGAAATTGTATTTTTAACTCGTGTAAAACGCCTCGAAGGTACGGCGGTGGCAACGTACAGCGCCGCCTACCAAAGTTACCCTTATCTGGGAACGCTCCATGTTATGCATATGAAAAATTTAGCACATTCTGCCTAATCTGATTTTTGCATAAATAGCACTTTTTAAATTTAGAAAATTATTTTTAGTTGAGAGAACTTAGATGTGAGAACCAAGTTTGTGAAGCTTGCTATTATGCTATGTCCAAAGTTGAGAGAGAGATGCATAGCAAGATGCTACATACATGGGAGTAGGCCAGTTGATATTTATGATAAACCTAAATTTAAATTCTCTATTCTTCTCTCTATTGTCCCATATCATATTGCATTATTAATGGTACCATAACTGTAATAATACAAAACAATATCTACTTTGTATTTTAAAAAAAATCCATTTTTTAGATAATTATTATTATTACTTCATTTAAATTGTGAACACATTTTTGTGATTTTTTTTTGTTTATTCCAATTTAATATAAATTTTTATTGACTTGCTAAGTTTTAGGCATGATTCTCATTTCAAAATGAATATTTATATGATGCTTTTTAGCTTCCATATAATATAGCAAGATGCTCTTGCTCTGTGTTGATTTACTAACCTATTTATATATAGATCCCTCTCAGTCTCATTACCTATGTATTTATATATTGTAACATAGAAAATTAGGAAAGACAAAACTTCAGGCTGACGCAGCAATTTATTTAAGGCACAAACTACAATTGGTAAAATACAAGAGAATCAATGAGGGAAGTTTGCGCAGAGTAATAAAATATATATATTAACATCAAAATTAAAAATTTATTAATAAAATAATAATACTTTGTTACAATATACAGTTAAACCTGTCTATAGCGCCTCCTCTAAATAACACCCCCTCTCTATAGCACCCTATTTTGGTGAGTTCCAAGAAGGGGTGCTATAGACAGGTTTAACTGTATATTAACCCTTAACTGGAAGGGTTGGGTTGATTCTGCCCATGCATAAACTTAATATAGGAAAAATATATATTTTTCGTTTACTAAGAGCTACCAGCTTTCATGTATTCTAATTTTACAGTGATACAAACATTTTCCATCCATCATTTATAAATATCAGTTTTGGGAGTGGGGTTAAATTTACATGTGGGGGCGGATTCGGCCCAAGCCGTCCAGAATGGTGAGAATTTTTCCTGTCAGTGTTAGCTTGTGGCTCGCACTTGAGTCGCTATCTTCTGCTATTTTTTAGCTTCCTTTCATAAAATAACATTTCTTTCTTTGGATAAGTAGAATTATCAATCAAGTCAACAGAGAGAACTATCCCTGTCAACCCAATATACAGTATAACCTCGTTAATTCGACACACGCCAATTCGACACTCGACGATAATTCGACCATGTTCCGATGTCCCGACCTCCAGCCTATCAAATAACAAACCGTAATTCGACAATATCGATAATACGGCACTTACGATAGTTTGACCATTTTAAAATTCGAATTTCGACAGTTGAATATTTTTTCACATACGACCTTACCGCTAAAAAGGTATTACAGCGGCGGCAAGCTGCGACGATCGGCATCTGCCGATAGGATCGCACCTGCACACTTTTGGTTTCAGGTAGTTTAAGTTTCACTTTGCAGTGTCATTGCGCAATGTTGCGAGTGTTATTGTTTTTTTTTTTTTTTACATGGGAATTTAGGCATTGTGCGCTAACTAATATTATTATTTTCTTTTTAATTTTCAGCATTGAAATATTTTAGTTATTTTAAAATTTACAAATAATTTCCTTTTAAATAAATAAATCTTTATAAAATGAAGCCACAATGATTATGATGCCATTTTATTCCAATATTCCATTTCCATGTTATTATAAAAGATTATACACAAAATCAATAACACCTGCAGCATCAGTGAATGCCTTCAATACAATAAAAACTATTTGTTATTTAAAATACATCACAGAGGGGAAGAAAGACATGTATGTCTTTTAAAAATAGACCATCTGGAATACATCCTGAATAGGATTTCAGAGCAAAAACGTAAATCTATAAAGGAATTTTTTTAAAGATCTTCATGATTCTTTTTAAATAATATTTTCAAATTTTCTTTTCATTTTCCATATTTATTTCCTTTCAACTGCTATATTCTTCAATTAGAATAATATATTATTTATTTTTTGAAAATACAGTCGAACCTCTTTAATTCAACACCCCAAGGGATCAGAGCTTTCGGTTTAATTAAAGGAAGTGTTGAATTAAGGTTAGATGATTAGCTAATCATCTAACTAACTAAAATAATCTTTTTTGAAATTGCTTTTCAATATAAATTAATGATATTAATTGAAACCATTGTATGTACTTTATTTTTTTATTTTCATGATTAACTTTTAGTATCAGGGACAAAATGGCAATAATACATTTTTGAAACATAATTACAAATAATATTTTATTCTAATTGAAGAATATAGCAGTTGAAAGGAAATAAATATGGAAAATAAAAAGAGAACTTAAAATATTAATTTAAAAGAATCATGAAGATCTTCAAAAAAAAATTCTTTATAGATGTCTGTTTTTGCACAGAAATCCTATTCAGGATGTATTCCAGATGGTCTATTTTAAATAAACATGCATGTCTTTCTTCTTCTGCAAATGTCTTTTAATAAATTTTATTGTATTAAAGGCATCCACTTCTGCTGCAGGTGTTCTTGATTTTGTGTTTAAATCTTTTATAATAACATGGAAATGGAATATTGAAATAAAATGGCATCATAATCATTGGGGCTACATTTTATGAAAATTTATTTATTTAAAAGAAAATATTTGTAATTTTAAAATAACTAAAATATTTCAATGCTGAAAATTAAAAAGAAAATATTATTATTAATTAGAGCATAAAGCCTAAATTCCAGCATAAAAAAAAACAAAACAATAACACTCGTGACATTGCGCAACGGCATTGCAAAGTGAAACTTAAACTAACAGAGACCAAAAGTGCGCAGGCGTGATCCTATCGGCGCCCACCGATCACCGCCGCCGTAATACCTTTTTAGCTGTAAAGTTGTATGTAAAAAAACATTCATCTGTCGAAATTCGAATTTTAAAATGGTCAAACTATCGGAACTGTCTTATTATCGATACTGTTGAATTACAGTTTGTTATTTGATAGGCCGGAGGTCGGGACATCAGAATATGGTCGAATTAAGGTAGAGTGTCAAATTTGCGTGTGTCGAATTAACAAGGTTATACTGTATGTATTCATGCTATTTTATCTCAAAAAATTAATCATGAAAATAAAAAAATAAATAAATATAAAAAAGTACACACACAATGGTTTCAATTATTATCATTAATTTATATTACAAAGCTATTTTAAAAAATATTTTTGCGAGTTAGATGATTAGCTAATCATCTGAATAACTTTAATTCAACACTTCCTTTAATTCAACCGAAAGCTCTGATCCCATGGGGTGTTGAATTAAAGAGGTTCGACTGTATATATAAGTTTTAGAAATTAATCGACCACTTTGGAAGAGTAATAGAAATATTACAGCAGACAATTGGTTAATGGTTAACTTCAGTAGAATTAGTTGATAAATTGAAAGAACTTACAGATATATATATTTAGGAAGGATGAGAAAGAACACACACACAAACCTCAGATTCCACCACAATTTCAACCGCACCCTAATAGAGAATCAGGAAGATCTATTTTTGGTTACTCTGGAACAACCACTTTAGTATCCTTTGTTCCCCCCCCCCTAAAAAAAAAATCTGCAATCAGATTGATAAAAAGGGTAAAAAAGAAAGGAGTAAATTTATTGTTGATCTTGGGAGAGCATTTACTGAGGAACACCTGGCAACACTGATAAGGCACAATTTGGATTATAGATTATAAACACAGGGTAATAAGACCAAATCCAAATAAATAAATAGTGTGTGACGTTTCGGTATTAACATTGTTACCATCTTCAGACAAAAGTACTGAATGAGAAATTTTACCACAGCATGTTTTTAAATAGTTCCTGTTATCAAGTGTGTAAACAAGATAACAGATAAGAAGAAGATATTGTTGTGTAACCACGGCGCGACCCTGAATGCCGGACACGTGGGCGCGACTAACACACGCCCGTTATCTTAACTAGCAAGGCTCACGATTTTTGAATTTTTTTTTTCAATTTCAATTAATTTTTTTTTTTTTTTAATTAAAATTTTTTGTGCCTTATTAAAATTTTTTAAAAAATGTAAATTAATTTTAAACTCTGTGAGTCATTGAACAACAGAGTTCGGTGAGAAATTGCACTTTGACCACAGACCAACTTTCTGGCTTGCTCTCTTTATTTATTTTTGTAGAATTTTTTTTAACTTAAGTTTCATTTTTGGATCAACGCAAAATGAAGACGGCCCGACCCGCACCGACCGACCCTACAGAGGACCGACCCGAGTGCCAAGCAGCTACAGACAAGATGCATCCCCGGACCAGCCCCAACCCTGGCACCAATAAAACGTTAAATCCTTTAGTACGGCCCTGTGACTCCCAGGCTCCCACACAACACGTGGTGGAGATGAGCGGCGACCCAACCTCTCCGAGCGAAAACGTCTACAACCACATAATGGAGCTGCGGAAATTCAATCCCGAGGAGGGAGACCTGGAAGATTTCGTGGAAGACATAAAAATATGGCTAAGGACATCGAACGTACCAAAAAAAGAATGGTCAAAGACACTGATGAGATACCTACCACAACGAGCCAAGGAATTCATCAAGTGCCGCTTCGAACCTACCGAAGACTTGGAAGTGATAACGGAAGCTCTGGAGACCCTCTACCCAAAAAACGACAGCCAGGTGAGAAAAAGAGGCGAAGAACTAAGAAGAAAAAGAAGGCCTCTACTCACGAGAGGAATCTGGAGATACTTGACGGACCTGGTTACAGCCCACGCAACAGCGGGTAGATTCTCCCCGTTCGCCTCCAAGACCGACCTCCTAATGGCACTAGCCCCACGAGACTGCCTTATACTAGCGGCGTCATTAGACAAGAAAGACGCAGAGGCGCTGGACCCGTAGGTGGACGACTACTTCAAGGCAGCAAGCTTCCTCGACGCAGCTGCAGAGAAAGAACTAAACGATGTTGAAGACAAGTGGGAAACCGTGGCGACACCGAGGCAGGACCAGAGGAAATACAGACCACAAGAGCAAGGATACGACCCAAGACCTCAACCACAGACGGAGACCCCGGCAGAAAAGGCACGCCTGGACACGACGCTCGATGGAACCCCAACATGTTTCACGTGAAACCAGCCGGGGCACATACACAACTGCCCCAGGACAAAATACGGTAAGAACAATTTTCGTATTGGCTCTGGGTACGATGGCAACGCCTTCTACAACAACAAAAGTAATGCACGTACGGTTGAGGGGGTCGCGGACAGCGGAGACACTAACGAAATCGAATTTATATTAAGAGGGGAATCGCAAGGCAAACAAAAGACAACACACAAAATCCCACACGATAAAATCGTCAACAGAGAAATGGGCAGCGTCACAGAAAGAATTCGTTGGACAAAAATGAAAATCTTTACCATGACGACATGGTTCAACGAACTAGATAAGGCGAGAATAATATTCGATTCCGGAGCGAGCTCGTGTTGCATCGAGGAAAGGTTAGCAAACATCCTTAACTGCCCAAGAAGACCTACAATTACGAAAATACGGGGCGTAGAAGAACCTATAGTAGCGACGGCAGTTACGGTCCTAGAAATAAAAATAGACGGATTCTACATGGTAGGCGAATTTATAATAATACCAGGCGGAACGGACAAAATAAATCTCGGAATAGACTGCCTGGCAGACTACGGGTGCAAGATCGGATTCGAGGACGAATCGGTAGAGCTATCGAGGACGTACCGTGACGATACCAAACAAGAAAATGACGTAAGCGATTCACACGAATACATAAAAAAATCAAACCCGACCTTAGACAACGTAAACAAAAATTCTGCCTTATGAACGACACGGAAATACGACCATGCAGTAAAACGAGGATTAGACTAAAAGGACCAACCGTAGCAGCAGGCGTACTGGAACCACACCCCGAGACGAAAAGAAAAACCGGACTTCTCATCCCTGCAATTCATATAACGGAACCGACGAATGACATCACAATAGACGTTATCAATACAAGAAACGAAACGGTATCACTAGTCGAGAAAACGTGCATCCTAAGATTAGAGAGTGTGGTTGTCAAAATTGCACACCTGAACGAGAAGCCGAGCAGTGAGAAGAAAAAAAACACGTGTAGTGAAAAGGCACTAAATTTCGACATTAACCCCGACCTGCCGAGTAACGAAAAAATAAATGTTTTAGAGGTTTTATACAAATACCGAGACATCTTCTCCTAAGACTGGGAAAAGGTAGCGAACATAGAACCATATAAAATTAGGGTCAAAGCGGACGCAGAGCCAATACAGCAAAAAGCTTACAGACGCAGCCCAAAAGAACGCGAAATTATCGAAGGCCAGATAAAAGAAATGTACGAAAAGGGCATCATTAGGAAATCAACATCGCCGTAGGCCAGCCCAGTCGTGTTAGTAAAAAATTTAAACGGAACGTACCGGTTTTGCGTAGACTATAGAAAAGTCAATAACATAACTGAAAAGTTTTCCTACCCATTGCCAGATATAAACGATTGCCTGGACCGTTTAGCAGGAATGAAATATTTTTCACACACCGACTTTGTGAGTGGATATTGGCAGTGTCCATTGGAAGAAAATAGTAAACCGATCACGGCATTTACGACCGGCAACAGGTTATATGAATTCGAGGTATTACCGTTCGGACTCGCAGGGGCACCAGGCATCTTTGAAAGGATTATGGACACGCTACTGGCCGAATTAAAATGGTCTGAGTGCATAGTTTACTTGGATGACATCATCATATTCGGGAAAGACCTACGCGAACACAATGAACATTTGAGCAAGGTCTTACAGTGTTTCCGTGAGGCAGGGCTATCGCATAAACCATCAAAATGCCGTTTCGCATACCGGAAGTTACCCATCCTCGGCCACGTGGTTTCAAGCGAAGGCATCGAACCTTCAACAGACAAAGTCGAGGCCGTTAAAGAATTCCCAATACCAAAAAATGTAAAACAAGTACGTTCATTCCTCGGCCTTTGCAGTTATTACCAGTGATTTATCAAAAACTTTGCCAAAATTAGCAAACCGCTGACGTGTTTAACGGAGAAAAATAAAAAATTCGCAACGGGACCAGCTGAAATAGAGGCGTTCGAGACACTAAAAAGAAAACTCACAGAAGACCCAATACTGGCGCACTTCAACCCAGACGTTAGAATAGAGATACACACGGACGCATCAATCGTAGGATTAGGCGCGGTGCTAATGCAACCGTCCAATGACGGGTTTTTGCACCCGGTCCACTACTTATCGAGAACGACATCGAAACACAAGAGAGTAAATATGGTATCTCAGAACTAGAGTGCTTAGCAATAGTCTGGGCACTACAAAAGTTACGGCCGTACTTCTTCGGGAGAGAATTCAAAGTCGTAACCGACCACAGCGCGTTAACGTGGCTAGCGAACGTACGTGACCCGTGCAACTCATGGAGTACGACTTTGAAATAGTCCACCGCGCAGGGAGGAAGAACGTTGCACCGGATGCACTCTCACACAACCCGTTCCACAAAAATGATTAGAACGTCGAAGACAACTTTAACGATTTAACGGCATGCACAGTACGGATTGACGAGAACGGACAAAATGAAGACACGTTTTGCTGCGATATTACAGAAAAATTATCAGACGCTAAAACACGGGACGAATATTAAAAAATAAACGGGATCCTTTATAAAAAGAATCATGCAACACAAGGTAACCAATGCTTGGTCGTAGCACCAAAGCAAAGCATACTCGAAATAATGAAAACAGCGCACGATATACCCGAGGCAGGACACATGGGGGTAGCAAAGACGGTCCACCGTATTAAGCAACGCTTTTACTGGAAAGGTCTTGAAGAAGACGTGCGAAAATACATTCGGTCGTGCAAAGTATGCCAGGCCTTCAAACCACAGAGGTTCAAACCCACAGCCCTGCTAGAACCGTTACCACCGGCAACAGACATTTGGGAACGAGTGGGAATAGACCACCAAGGTCCTTTCAAAAAATCAGCAGAAGGCTACGAACACATCTTAACGATCGTAGACCATTTTAGTAAATACGCACTCGCAATCCTGGTAAAAGACACAAGGGGGAAACCACATGCAACGCACACTCTTGGACAATCTGTTCTACGTTTTTGGTACTCCGAAATGCATAATATCCGATCAAGGTAAATCATTCGATTCGAGTACTTTTAGAGACTTTACATGATTGTACGGTATTAAACATATTATGGCTTCCGTTGCACACCCGCAAACAAATGGCTTATGCAAAAAACTCAACGGCATCATAAAAAACGGCATCAGAGTTTATCTCGAGGACGACCATGCCGAATGGCCGAGATTCGTAAAAACGGCGACATTTGCGTATAATTCGTCCATTCAGTCATTGACACAGGTGACACCACATTAGTTGGTATTTGGCGTAGAACCGAGGACGACCCTAGACGTAGGACTACCAACTGTCGACGAGCCAGTAAAAACATACGACGAATACGTGACCAACCGCATCTTGGTAAATGAGAGACTAAAAAAAATCGCCGATGAAAACTACAGAGACCGGACAATGATGACAAAATGTCAGCATGACATTGCGAACCGTGACTGCTTCCGGAAGTTTGAAGTGGGCGATCTGGTACTACTGGAGTCGTCTCGCAGGAAACCAGGGAAAACGGAGAAATTCCTGCCGAAATACGTAGGACCGTACGTAATAACGGATCAAATCAAGGAAACGACGTATAAGCTCCAACCCGCCAATAGCGAACGTAATGTTAATACACGCCAAAGAAATACGTTGGCACACGTGTCTCGCCTAAAGGAGGTTTTTTTGCGAGACGGTGGTATCCCAGAGGACCGGGACAGCCCATAAGAGGGGGGGGGGGGAGGTGTTGTGTAACCACGGCGCGACCCTGAACGCCGGACACCTGGGCGCGACTAACACACGCCCGCTATCTTAACTAGCAAGGCTCACGATTTTGGATTTTTTTTTTTTAATTTAATTAAATTTTATTTTTAATTTTAAACTCTGTGAGTCATCGAACAACAGAGTTCGGCGAGAAATTGCACTTTGACCACAGACCAACTTTCTGGCTTGCTCTCTTTATTTATTTTTGTAGAATTTTTTTTAACTTAAGTTTCTTTTTTGGATCAACGCAAAATGAAGACGACCGACCCTACCTAGGACCGACCCGAATGCCAAGAAGCTACAGACAAGATGCATCCCCGGACCAGCCCCAACCCTGGCACCAATAAAAAGTTACATCCTTTAGTACGGCCCTGTGACTTCCAGGCTCCCACACAACAATATTTATCTGAGAAACACAGAATATTATTGTTAGAATTTTATTTTATTTTTCCAAATATAACTAAAAGCATATCTATACATATCATTTATATTTCCTCTTTCTTCCATTCTGTTAATTGTAGCACATTTCTTGCGAATGAAAAATGCTTCTTTAAATTGTCTCTTAAAATAATTTTTCTCATAATCTAGTATCTTTGTTTCTCTTAGGTTAAAATTATTATGTCCTGTGATTTTTCTAAGTTCTACAAGTGCAGAATTCTCAATTTTATCCCATTTCAGAGCATATTCATGATTGATGAGGCACAATTTGGATTGTAGATTATAAACACAAGGTAATAAGACCAAATCCAAATAAATAAATAGTGTGTGACGTTTCGGTAACAGCGTTGTTACCATCTTCAGACAAAAGTACTGAATGAGAGAATTTTACCACAGCATGCTTTTAAATAGTTCCTGTTATCAAGTGTGTAAACAAGATAACAGATAAGAAGATATTTATCTGATAAACAGATGGGATAAACACCTGCTGATTAATATTCTTAGAATTAAAAGTTTTTTCAAATATAATTAAAAGCATATCAATAAATATCATTTATATTTCCTCTTTCTTCCATTCTGTTAATTGTAGCACATTTCTTTTGAATGAAAAATGCTTCTTTAAATTGTCTCTTAAAATAATTTTTCTCATAATCTAGTATCTTTGTTTCTTTTAGGTTAAAATTATTATGTCCTGTGATTTTTCTATGTTCTACAAGTGCGGAATTCTCAATTTTATCCCATTTCAGAGCATATTCATGGTTTTTAATTCTTTCTTTTAAAGTTCTGGATGTTTGTCCTACATAACATTGGTCACATTTTTCACATTTCACTTCATAAATTAAACCTGCTCTATTTGGTATGTGAGTGTTCTTATGGTTGTTGATATATTGAGAGATAGGGTTACATGGTTTCCATGCAATGTTTATTTTTTCATACTTTTTGAATATATTAGTCAAATTTCTTGCAAACTTTTGGTTTATAAATGGCAATGTGATAAATTTGGCTTCTTTGTTTTTGCACTTTAGATTTTGAATTAAAGTATTATTCTCATATTTTTGGTTCATGTCTTCTATTATTCTATCTATCAATTTGATGGGAAAATCTTCATTGATTAGTTCTTTTTTGATGTTGTTAATTTCTATATTTCTTTTAGTTGTATCATTAATGAGTGTAAAAGCTCTATATATAAGAGCTTTTACTAATCCTACTTTTTGGCTGAAATGGTGCTGTGAGCTAAAGTTCCAATAAGTTCCTGTATGTGTTGGTTTTTTGTATATAGAGGTTGTAATGTTGTTATTGTTGTATGATAAGTTCAAGTCCAGGAAATTTATTGATTTGTTATCTACTTCCATAGAGTAATTGATATCAGGCAATATATTGTTGAAAGTATCCAAAATTTTTTGTTCACTTCCCTGATTAATAAATAAAATGGAGTCATCCACATATCTTTTAAAATAATAAACATCATTTTTAAGTGAATTTAGAGCTTTTATTTCTAATTGGCCTATAGTAATACAAGCTGCGTTTGGTGATATTGGACTACCCATTGTTGCACCTTTCATTTGGAGATATATTTGGTCATTATAAATAAAGTATGTTGTTTTCAAACAAAATTCTATTCCAAATAAAAATTCAGATTTTGGCAAATTATTTATTTTTGATTCTTTTATCACATGGTTTAATGCATCCATAATTGTGGGTATAGGGATTGAAGTAAACATGGATTCAACATCTAAAGATATAATCCTTTGATTTCCATTTAGCTTCATGTCAATAATATCTTCTTTGAATTCATAGGAGTTAACAATTTCACTTTCATTAAAATATTGGTAGATTTTTAATTGTTGTGCTAACCATTTTGCCAAGGCATATGTTGGTGAAGGTCTATTGTTTACTATTGGGCGTAATGGACGGTTAGGCTTGTGGACCTTTGGAGCACCATATATACTGGGAACATGTGCATCATAATTTTTCAACTTGGTTAAAAGCCTGTAATTAATATATTTGTTTTTTTCTCTAGTTTTTAAGTATGGTGTTCAATTTATTTTTAAAGTTTTTTTGTTGGATCATTTTGTATAGGAGAATAGGTGCCATTGTTATTCAATAAAGAAAGCATTTTTTGTTTATAGTCTTCTTTTTTCATTAAAACAATTCCATTTCCTTTGTCATATTTTGTTATTACATATTTTGTTTGTAGGTGTTTAAGTTTGGAGGTCAATTTTTTGTTTATAATATTTGATTTATAATTTTTTTTTAGTGTATTAGTAACTTCAAATCTAATATTAGCTGCCTCATTAGGGTTAAGAATTTTGCATATTTCTTCTGTTTTTGAAATAATATCCAATTTTTCTTTTTGTTTCAGATTTCCCCCCAAAGCATATTTATAACCTTTGCTAAGCAAGTCTAGAACTTCATTTGAGATACCTTCACCTGTTAAATTCATTATTTTATTTTTTGGTTTAATTTCAGAGTTGAATACTTCATTTTTCTTTTCAGGGAAGAGTTTTTCATTAATAAAATAAATTTCTTTATATTGGCATAATATTAGGAGTACAAATAAGTTTTGAGGGATTTTTTTATAAATTCGAAGCTTTATTCAGAGAAATCAGTACAATATATTTCATTCAAAGTATTGTCCATCTTTAGCTACGACTTTTTCCCATCTTTCAGGCAGCATACGGATTCCGTGTCGAAAAAATTCCTCGTCTTTTGAGGCGATCCAAACATTGACCCAATTTTTCGCCTCTTCGTAAGAAGTGAAGTGCTGCTCGGCCAGGCCATGTGTCATCGAACGGAACATGTGGTAGTCTGAAGGAGCAAT
This sequence comes from Cordylochernes scorpioides, assembly GCA_030710605.1. NCBI lineage: Eukaryota > Metazoa > Arthropoda > Arachnida > Pseudoscorpiones > Chernetidae > Cordylochernes > Cordylochernes scorpioides. The sequence goes on from CP092871.1 coordinate 54,422,656, forward strand.
GTCTAGTGAATACAGCGGGTGGGGTAGGACATCCCATTGAAGCGCCTCCAAAGTCTCCTTGACAACTTTTGCAACATGTGGCCGAGCGTTGTCATGCTGATAGATCACCTTGTCATGTCTTTTGGCATATAGTGGGCGTTTAATCTTCAATGCTCGGCATAATCGCATCAATTGTTGTTGGTAACGTTCTCCAGTGATGGTTTCGTTAGGCTGAAGTAGCTCATAGTAGATCACTCCGAGCTGATCCCACCAGATGCACAGCATTAGCTTCTTGCCATGAATATTCGGTTTGGCCGTTGAAGTTGATGCATGACCGGGCTTAACCGACGATTTTCTGCGCTTTGGGTTGTCGTAGTGAATCCACTTTTCGTCCCCCGTCACGATTCGATGCAAAAAAAACCCTTCCGATTTTGTCTTTTGAGCAGTAGTTCGCACGTGCAAATACGGCGCTCGATGTTGCCTGGCTTGAGTTCATATGGAACCCAATTTCCTTGTTTTTGCACCATACCCATGACCTTGAGACGGTTCGAAATTGCTTGTTGAGTCACTCCCAAGGTTTCAGCGAGCTCCTCTTGAGTTTGGCTTGAATCTTCGTCCAATAAAGCCTCCAACTCAGCGTCTTCAAACTTTATTGGCCTCCCTCCGCGTATTTTGTCTCTGGTGTCAAAATCGCCACTTTTGAAACGCCGAAATTAGTACTCACATGATTTTATTGATAGAGCATGTTTACCATATGCCTCACACAGCAATCAATGTCCATCAGTTGCACTTTTCTTCAAATTAAAACAAAAAAGCAGCACTTCCCGCAAATTGTGTTTTGTTGGCAAAAAGGTTGACATGGGAGCACCAAAAAAAAGGTTCCTTACACTTGAGTGAAAAGACTTCTTCTGATTTTTTGGGGAAATGATGAAGCCTTAACATGAAACCTTACAAGGTCCGATGCTATTTATATAATATTTGTTGTGGCTTCTTTTGCAAATCCCTCAAAACTTATTTGTACTCGCAATAATTTTAGCATGTCATGTTTCTTTAAAATACATTCTATCTTTTTAAAATGCCTTTTTGAATTTTGTTTAGCAATGTAGTTTGTTTTTATTTTTCAATGATATTTTTATTTTTTTCAAAAAGGTCACTATCCATACTGTCTGCAAGCATTTTAAGATTTGAATTTATAAGCCTTAGTATTGAAATGAATATTTTTGCAATGAAATCTAATCTCTCCATTTATAAGATCAAGTGATAGCCTTTTCAATTTTGAATCAGATTTTGGAAAATTCCATCTATTAGTAGTGAGAAATGCATTAGGAATTACTTGATGCATTTTGTAGAATTTAAGAAAATAGATGTGAGAAAAAGAACTCACCCTTTTAATGCTGTGTTTTCTCAACTTCTTGAAGTAGAGGAGAGCTTCAGATCCTGAACTCTTTAAAATAGAATCTTCAAGTGATGGCTTAGCCAAGTGAATGTAAAATACATTCAGTACTTTTGTCTGAAGATGGTAACAATGCTGTTACCGAAACGTCACACACTATTTATTTATTTGGATTTGGTCTTATTACCCTGTGTTTATAATCTATAATCCAAATTGTGCCTTATCAATTTTATTGACTTCAATGGACCTAAGAAGTTATTCTTCCTATGTGCTGAAGAAAATGAATTCCAAAGTGAATATCAATGTTGATGCTAAGCCATCACTTGAAGATTCTATTTTAAAGAGTTCAGGATCTGAAGCTCTCCTTAACACACTAATTATTTATTTGGATTTGGTCTTATTACCTTGTACTTACTTTAATTCAACCGAAAGCTCAGATCCCTTGGGGTGGTGAAAATATGGTTGATCATACTTTGGAAAACAAACAACTTAAAGATAATAGCAAGTAAAACTATGAAGACTGAACAATGATGAATAAGTATCATCATGATAGTAAAAAAAAAAATTGTGATCAGTTCCATACATTTGAAATCAATGACTTTGTGTTATTTGAATAATCCTGCAGGAAACCAAGAAAAATGGGAAAGTTCCTTCAAAAATATGTTGCACCATGATAAAACGGAGAGAGAGAGACCAGATAAAAGAAGCTACATATTGTTGGGAGCTAAGACTTTCCTATTCTAACATCGAGCAGAGTAATTACCAACACCCCGAAGAAATTAATACTTTTTAATTTTCTTTCATAACTAACTAACTAATCTACATCATTTCAAAACCAAATACAGTATAACCTCGTTAATTTGACACTCTACCTTAATTCGACCATATTCTGATGTCCCGACCTCGCCGAGAAATTGCACTTTGACCACGGACCAACTTTCTTGCTTGCTCTCTTTATTTTTATTTTATTTTTTCTGACTTAAGTTCCATTTCTTTTTTTTTGGATCAACGGAAAATGAAGACGGCCCGACCCGCACCGACCGACCCTACAGAGGACCGACCCGAGTGCCAAGAAGCTACAGACAAGATGCATCCCCGGACCAGCCCCAACCCTGGCACCAATAAAAAGTTACATCCCTTAGTACGGCCCTGTGACTTCCAGGCTCCCACACAACAATATGTTGATGGTTTTGTTTTGACTGAGGTAGACTTTGATACCTTGGGCTTCGAGGACTGATGTGTTTGGAATATTAATGGCTATGTCTTCATAGTACAAATTCTTGATTAAAAATGCAAGGCCACCCCCTTCTTTATTTCTGTCTTTTCTGAGGATATTGTAGTTTTTATATTTGAGATTGTACTTTTCATTTAATTTGGTTTCCTGTAGGGCTATAATTTGTATCTTTTGTTTTTCAGCTATTTCCATTATTTTTTCTAATTTTATTTTTGTTGCTGTTGAGCACAATCTATTTAGGTTGCACTGCAATTGCTTGGAAGCTGCGAAGTGTGAAGTTTGTGGAGACTATTATACTTATCGGACAGAACCCTCTACCTAAGTCCTGAACGCGCCCCTGTTTATTCTGCGCAACGGGTGATGCAGCATGCAAATCAACATCTGATCTCATGGAATGGGGTGTAGGGGTGCAGTTTTCGTTGATCATGGCACCATGATCCAGGCACACTTTGGTGAAAGTCTGACTTTGCCTGTAGTTTGAGGCCGTTCCTAACATGGAAGCAGACGCCTTTGCTGCCGACTCTAACATGAGTACAGACGCAGCTCCTCCGTATCCCTGGAGTGGGACCCTTGCTGAGGTCCATCAACTGGGTCAGTCGAAATCAGGATTTTTAAAGAGGTCTACTCCTCTTCTAACAATGTTGCTGTTGGTCCACGACTGCGACAAACTCTGAATATAGCGAACCTTCCCTTATAATGAACCTACTGCGATTCCCAATTCCATTCCATTGAAAATACCATCACTTAAAATAGTAATTAAAAATTTTTTAAAACAACAACGGATCGCGATTTCAAAACAAAGCAGATTTCAAAACATAAGCGGCATTGTTCGTTCTGATTTATATTCTATTTTCGCTGTATGTTGTGTAAATTTGTACAAATTATACTTTTTATTAAATTGAATATCTTTGCATCCATTAAATTTTAAATAGAAAAAATGCAAATGGCTTCCAAAATTTAAAAAATAAAGGCATTCTAAAAATAAAAACCTTATTAGTAAAAAAAAAAAAAAGGCCATTTCAACACATTTCAAAGTGAAACAATACAGGCAAAATTCAGAACACATGTTAAAATAAGAAAATATAACTTTATAAGAGTTAAAATAAAAAGCTATTAAAAATTGTTACAAAGAGGAATCAACTTCAACTTTTATCGCAATCATACGTGTTAGGGCTAAAAAAAAAGTCCAAATAAACGGGCCCGTGATGAAACAAAAATTATTTTTATTCCATGAAATATGATGATTTTAAGCCAGCAATGTTTTGCATGACAGGTTAAAGAAAAAAAAAACGAAATCTAGACATAAGAAGAATATGTGGAAACATGAAATGGAAGAAAAACTTTATTTAAAAGGTGTAATGTTTGATGAGTGCTTTGAAGCAACAAGGTATTAGAGCCATTTTACAAGTAAACGTTGTATTATATAATGTGATAAAGATGTTTTAAAATCATTTTATATATTTGAATATATATTTAATAAAGCTTTGCCTAGGATTTGTCTTGATTTTTAAATTAGACATAGAGGTACATGTATGCTAATGATAAGAAGAACCTATCATCAAATAATTTCTTTTATTATTCAGTATTATTGAAAGGAAAAATAGGCCAATTAAGGGAATTAAAACAAAGTGACCACTATTAAGAGCCAGCCTCTTCTTATTTATATGGCTGTTCTTTAATTATACAGTCTAAAAATTTTGAAAAGTAAAAAAAAAAGGCAAAACCATGGCTATAATGAACCAAAAGCTCTGTCCCATCGGGGTTCACTATAGAGGGGTTTTACTGTATATACCAATATAAATAAAGTTTGAATAAATAAAGGTTCAGTCTCACGGTTGATATCTGCAGGATATATATATATCTCTCTCTCTCTCTGCCAGCCAACGACAAACTACAGTGTCCTCAGCGGCGTGCTCATGGCCCGACTGCGACGTCATCTGCCAGACCTGGTGCCCGACTGTCAGACCTACGCCGTTCCAGGACGGTCATCTTCCTGAAATATCGCGCGAGTGTCTGACGAAGCCGCCGGGGCATCCAGGCATGACACGCCGCTGGCTGTCATCTCTTTGGACCTAAAGTTGGCCTTCGACACCCTGAGCAGGAGCTACCTGTTCGCCCTGCTGGAGAAGCTGGGCCTACCATCTACCTTCCTAGGGTGGAAGGCTGTCCTCTACGGGGAAGCAGACGCCTCCATCCAGGTCGGAGATGTCTACACCAAGGCCTTCCAGCTTCTCAACGGGGTGAGGCAGGGCTGCCGTCTCAGCACAACGCTCTTCAGCATCGGAGTTGGGCCACTGCTACGCCGCCTCGAGAGGATCTTGGGCCGCGGCAGCATCGTTGCCTATGTGGACGACATCATACTCTTCATCAGGGACGACGCTCAGTTTGTGTTGAAGGTGATCATCTTGAAATTTCTTGGAAGAAAATATGTAAATTGTTCAAGCTGTTAGAAGCTATGTATGCAAATTCCTTATTGTAAAAAGTATTTTTTTAAATTAGATTTATTTGCATATCTGATGAATATATATAGAAAATATTTTTTCTCTTCAGTTAGTTGCTGGTGAGAAGTGTAGATGAGTGTGTAGCAATGTACGAGGTGTGTTCAAAAAGTATCGCGACTTTTGAATTTTCACGGGTTACGTATATTCGAATTTCGATCTTTTTGTGGCTTTATGTTGGTACTCATTTCTCTCACTTATGCTGACAAGCTCGGCCATTTTGAATGTTCACTTAATTTTTGACAGCTGCTTTCCTTGCAGGTGTTTTGGATCGTCTTCGATTTTTACCGATTAAAAAAAATGGATCAAAGAACCTGTATCAAATTTTGTGTGAAAAACGAAGTTAAGTCCGCGGATGCATTCCGAATGTTGACTGTGGCATACGGAGAAGCTACCTTGGACCGAAGCAACGTTTATCGGTGGTACAAAATGTTCTCAGAAGGCCGAGAAGATGTGAACGATGAAGAGCGTGCCGGACGCCCGAGCACTTCAACAACAGACGAAAAAATTAATGAAGTGGAGAAAATGATATTGTCCAATCGTCAAATCACCGTTAGAGAAGTTGCTGAGGACCTAAACATATCGATTGGCTCGTGCCATTCGATTTTTATCAATGATTTGGGCATGAGACGGTTTGCCGCGAAATTTGTTCCAAAATTGCTCAATTGCGACCAAAAACAGCATCGCATGAACATTGCTAATGAGATGTTGGACTCTGTCCGCGACGACCCAAATTTTCTCCAGAGGGTCATAACTGGTGACGAAGCGTGGGTTTATGGTTATGACGTGGAAACCAAAGCTCAATCATCTCAATGGAAGCTGCCGCACGAACCAAAACCGAAAAAAGCACGCCAAGTTCGGTTGAATGTGAAAGTTTTGCTGACAGTTTTCTTCGATTGCAGGGGCGTGGTGCATCATGAGTTCTTGCCACAGGGTAGAACGGTCAATAAGGAATATTACCTGCAAGTTATGCGCAATTTGCGCGAAGCAATCTGCCAGAAACGCCCGGATTTGTGGAAGAACAAAAATTGGCTTTTGCACCACAATAACGCCCCTGCTCACACATCGTTGCTTGTGCGCGACTTTTTGGCCAAAAACAACACACTAATGATGCCGCAGCCACCGTATTCCCCAGATCTGGCCCCCTGTGACTTTTTCTTGTTCCCTAAACTGAAGAGGCCCATGAAAGGACGACGTTACGCTACACTTGACAAGATAAAGACGGCATCGAAGGAGGAGCTGAAAAAGATTTTAAAAAATATTTTTTGAAGTGCTTCGAAGATTGGAAAAACCGTTGGCACAAGTGTATAATATCTCATGAAGATTACTTTGAAGGGGACAAAATAGGTATTTATGAATAAATAAATAATTTTTGAAAAAACACAAAAGTCGCGATACTTTCTGAACACACCTCGTATAATGAATAATTTTTGTAGGATAATAGGACTTATTGATTTTATAGATTTTATTTGAAAAGGTAAGATAAAAAATCTCTGCACAACAACAGGGTTATGGGCCTGTAGCAAAGATCTACCTGATCTCTAGCAAACTTCTAGCAATTCAAAATTAGTAATATAAACTTCTGGGGCCGTATTAAGAAAAGAAATAAATAAAAAGGAGCAATGAATGCTTCTATTTTTAATTTTCCAAGGCTAAATGCTTTTAATTATAGTACTTGGAAGACTTATATGAAAGTCATTTTGATTGATAGAAACTGTTGGGAATTTATTATTGACAATCAAAGTGAACTACCTGCAGATGCTACGACAAAAGAGGCTAGAGAATATAATTGGAGAAAAGCTAGAGCTTTCACCACTATCTACCAAGGTGTAGAAAGAAGTTACCAAGCTCTTATTGCTAATGCAAATGATGGTAAGGAATCATGGAAGCAGGATTTTGAACCAACTTCAAGGGCAAGATTGGCTGGATTGATTGATGAATTCTATGATCTCAAATTTACTCCTGAGGAGGAAACTATAGGAATATTTTGTAAGAGAGTTCAAGAAAAAAGGCAACTAATCAAGGAGGCTGGTTTTGAAATACCTGATGTTTTAGTTTGCTTTTAACTTTGCTTTTAAGGAAATTACCCGAAGATTATGAAGGTATAGTGCAAATTTTATATAGACTGGAGGAGAAGCAGTTCAACATAGAGAACATTGGGACTCATCTAGTAAATGAATCAGGTAGACTACAACAAAAGAAAAAATATGAAGGGCTTGATATTGTAGCCAATGCATATCAAACAAAATCTCCAAAGATGTACCAAGGAAAGAAGAAAAATTATCCTACACAAGCTCAACATAACAGTGGAAGCATGCTGGAGCCAAGCGTGCATCCAAATGCCATGAAACATAATGTGAAATATATGTTATTTCTGTGGAAAGGCAGGTCATCTTATAAAAGATTGTTTTCTGAAAAACAAGAATCCTCCGAGACAACTGTATGGAAGGAATCAAGACTACCAAGGAAAACCTTCTGCGTTCCATTCAGAAATCTAAAGCATCCACCATGTCGACGAAAATACAAATGATCAACTGGGAGAATGGCTGATAGACAGTGCAGCTACTTCACATTTCTGTAAAGAGAAAGAATGGTTTACCAACTATCAAGAAATACCCCCAATGGATGCATTAATAGATGTCGACTGCAAGTCAAAAATCTTAGATAAGGGAGATATAAACTTTATCTTTAAGGATATAAATAATTCCTATGTAGATGTAACTTTTACTTAATGTTATATATGCCCCTAATATGAGAAGAAATCTAATTAGTGGCTCATGTATAGATATGGCAGGAAATAAGATCATTTGGAAAGATGGTAAAATGGTAATTTTCAGAAATAATGGAGAATATTTCTTTACAGCTAAAAGAGTAGATAAATTATATATAGTTAATGGATACCCTAATAAAGCTAGCTCTCAATATTATTCAGTGTCTCATAATTCAAATATGGATTTTCTCCATAAGAGATTTTGTCATATTAATTCAGAAATTATAAATTCCATGAGTAGGAAAAATACAGTTAAAGGATTAGAAAATATCACAGGTAAACCAAACACTTGTGATATATGTTTTTTTTTGCTTATCCCTAGTACACGTGGTACAGGCCATGATAATCATGGTGGGTAGTTAGCGACTGCTTTTACTGTAAGCGCACCACATGTCTACACATGTGAAAAGCAGTTCGACTTTGCACTTACAAATGCCAGAGCCCCGTTTGGTTACTTGCACTCGCTGGTGGGGTTGGACTTTTGCAAGAATCGGGGGCCATTGGAGCATTTTTTTTTTTTAAACAGAAAAAAGTGCCCAATGCGGGAATCGAACCCGGGTCCTAGTGGTCGAAAACCAAACGGTTTACCCAGCCTTCCACCGACCCCCATGTGATATATGTAAAATGGCTAAGCTAACCAGATAATCATTTAAATTTAAATATAACATTCTGACTAAAAAGCCATTAGAAAAGGTACATATGGATATCTGGGGTCCTGCACCAGTGAGATCACTTGGTGGCAGTAGATATTTTCTCTCTATTATTGATGACTACTCAAGAAAGGTTAGTGTTTATTTCCTAAAAGAAAAATCTGAAGTTTTTAACAAATTTAAACAATATTTGAGTGAATCTGTAAGAGCATTAAATACTAAGTAAAATGTGTTAGAACAGATAATGGATTAGAATTTTGTAATAGAGAATTTGAAACCTTTTTAGAAAATTTAGGAATTAAAATAGAACGAACATCGACTTATAGCCCTGAGCAAAATGGAATTGCTGAGAGATTTAACCGAACTGCTATTGAGGGTGTTCATGCCTTGCTTTTGGATAGTGGACTACAAGCCAGATTTTGGGCAGAAGCCCTGAATACCTTTGTGTATACCAAAAATAGATGTGAACATGCTCTGACTAATTGAGGGTTTACCACTGATGAGCCAGGCCCTCCCTTTAATTTTTTTCCATTGCAGTAAGGGCAGTAGAAATTGTTAAATTTCAAAAAGAATCTTACGCCTTTAAAATAGTTTTGAATTTTGATAACAGATGGCGCACTAGTGCATCATATTATAAAATCTTCTATAAAATCAATAACTTCTATTATTCCACAAAAATGATTTATTATACATTACTACACAATCATCTACACTTCACCAGCAACTAACAGAAGAGAAAAAAAGAATTTTTATATACATTCTTCAGATATGCAAATAAATCTAATTAAAAAAATACTTTTTACAATAAGGAATTTGCATACATAACTTCTAACAGCTTGAACAATTTACAGTAAAACCCCGCTAATACGAACCCTGGATATAACGAACCTTCCCTTATAACGAACCCACGCCGATTCCCAATTTCATTCCATTGAAAATAACATCGTTATAACGAACTTTGCGATTTTTAGAATAACGAACTACCCCTATAACGAACCTATTTTCGGTCCCAAAATAATAAAATCTATTTAAAATACTATGCTTATAACGAACTTAGAATTGTAATTTAAAAAAAATTAAAGCAACAAAATTTTTAGCATATTTCAGCTCGCGGATCGCGATTTCAAAACAATAAATTTAGCGGCATTGTTTGTTTTGATTTTTGCACTTTATTTTTGCTGTATGTTGTATAAATTTTAACACAAATTACTTTTTATTAAATAGACTATATTTGCATCCATTAAATTTGAAATATAAAAAATGCAAATGGCTTCCAAAATGAAGAAAACAAAGGCATTTTAAAAACAAAAGCGTTATTTCTCAAAAAAAAAAAAAAAGGCCATGTTCAGAACTTTTCAAAGTGAAACAACACAGGCAAAATGTTAAGAACATATTAAAATAAGAGAATATAAATTTTATATTGTAAAAGATAAAATATTAAGCCATTAAAAATTGTTACAAAGAGGAATCAACCTCAACTTTTGCCGCGATCGCGATCGTACGTTTTAGAACTTAAAAAAAAAAAGTCCAAATAAACGGTCCCGTGAAGAAACAAAAAATATTTTTATGCCATTAACTATGGTGATTTTAAAGTCAGCAATGTTTTGCATGACAGGTTAAAAAAAAAAAACGAAATCTAGACCTAGAAGAATATGTGGGAAAATGAAATGGAAGTAAAACACTAACTTTATTTGAATGGTGCAATGCTTGAAGAATGCTTTGAAGCAACATGGTGTTAGAGCCATTTTTCCAAATAAACATTGTATTATATAATGTGATAATGATGTTTTAAAATCATTTTATATCTTTGAATATATATTTAATAAAACTTTGCCTAGGTTTTGTCTTGATTTTTAAATTAGACATAGAGGTACATGTATGCTAATGACAAGAAGAACCTATCATCTAATGATTTATATTATTATTTAGTATTAATATAAGGAAATTGGTCAATTAAGGGGATTAAAACAAAGTGACCATTATTAAGAGGCAGCCTCTTCCAGTGTGTATGGCTGTCCTTTAATTATACGGTCTAAAAATTTTGAAAAGTAAAAAAAAATGGCCAAACCGTGGCTATAGTGAACCAAAAGCTCTGTCCCATTGGGGTTCACTGTAGAGGGGTTTTACTGTACATATTTTCTTCCAAGAAATTTCAAGATGATCACCTTCAACACATTGTATACTATGAACTTGTTCCTGATGGTCGTGCAGCTAATGCCAATCACTGCTCAGAGAAACCCGGCAGAGTATATGTTGAAGACTAGATACCCTGCTTTGATCAACCAAAAGAGGGTACTCCTGCAAAATGACAATGCTCCAGCTCATCGAGCTAGATTAACAACGAATAGAATAAAGGATTTGGAGGGTATTGAAGTTATACCTCATCCTGCTTATGACTCTGATACTGCACCATCTGATTGTGCATTATTTCTGTCCATGGCTACATTTCTAAGGGGAAGACACTTGAAACATTCCAAGACGTCGAAATTGCCTGTCGTGGCTTTTTCGACTCCAAATCCCAAGAACGGTATTATCAGCAAATTGAAAACCTGGCAAAATGATGGCTGGCTGTTTTTGAAAATGACGGTCTACTTTAATGAATAATTAAAAATATATATATATATATTCAAGGTGTGTGCAATAAATAATGAGACCGGTCAAAAACAAAGAAAAAATGCAATGATAATTTTTTTTAAAGGTCTATTAAAAAAATAGAAAGCTTCAGCTACACTGCAGTATATCACATCATGTGATTGTACCCAGTCGATAAATTGTAAGCTTGTAAAAAGAACGCCTTGCATTACAACTTCTAATTTTAATGGATAGAAAATTCAAACAACAAATTTGTATTAAATTTTGCTACAAAATTGGGAAATCGGCTTCAGAAACTTTAGATTTGTTGAAATTGGCATTTGGAAATGAAAATGTAAATAAGCCCACCACATTTAGATGGTTTTCATGATTTAAAAATGGAATGGAATCGGTGAAAGATGAGAAGCATGTTGGACGTCCAATTCTGCACAGGAACCCTGAAAAGATGAGCCAAATTTCAAATTTGATAAAAGAAAATCAACGAATAGGGTTGCGGGACATTGAGGAAGAAACAAGGATATCAAAATCATTAGTTGGATCGATAATTAAAGAAGACTTGCAGTTAAAGAAGACACCTTCAAAATTTGTCCCTAAAATGCTCACAATCCAACAAAAGGAGAATCTCGTTGAAGTTGCCAAAAAAATGCTTGAAATGGTGGAAGAAAACCTTAATTGGAAGGAAAAAGTAATAACTGGAGACAAGACATGTGTTTAAGGGTATGACCCGGAAACAAAACGCCAATCCGTGGAGTGGAAAGGAAAAGATGAACCAAGAACGAAGAAATCCCAACTCTGCCTTTGCCGGTCCCAAGCCCGGATGAAAAAGGAGGAGGGGGAGCAGTAACAAGCTCGCTTAAAAACCTGGGCTCAGCTGGCCCGGCTGATAGTACCCTGTAAGGGCTCCTGATCCAGGGATACAGGATGAGCAGCGTTTGTACTCCATGTTAGGAGCGGCTGCACATGGCGTCTGTTCCTCATGTCAGAGGTGGCCATTTCTTTTGGAGCTAAGTCGGCCTGCCACTGAGTAGTGCTTCCAGTCTTAATGACAAAGGCAGATGCATTTTACTTTACCCAATCATGATGGTTGTCAAATCTCCCCACTATGCTGCATTGGCCGTCGCGCAGAATAATCAGGGCCGCGTCTGGAGTTTAGGCAGAGGGCTTCATTCGAAAAATTCCCTTCAGTCTCCCAATGCCAAATTGAATGTTCTTCAATGTAACATCATTGGCATATCTACTAGTAAGAGCAAGGTTAAACTGGATGAGATATTATCACTGGCGGACTCCAAAGGCGCTAATATCATTTGTCTGCAAGAAACCAAGCTTAAGCCCAACCACCTTTTTAAGGTAAAGGGCTTCAAAATACTGAGAAAAGACAAGCCTTCAGCAGATGGAGGAGGAGGGCTCCTGACCCTCATCAAAGACCTTTCCTTTGAAGAAATTGACACTCCTTCAACAACCCATACTTAACTACAGGCCTTCAAAATACACCTACCCAATCAGAAACCCCTAACAATTGTGAATACTTATCACCCACCCCAAAAAACAGGCCCAGAACTAGACTTAGTTGCACACCTACTTGACCCCAATATACTCATCCTTGGAGACTTCAACAGCAAGCATCAATCTTCAGGCTGTTCCCTCAACAACACTGAGGGCTCTATCCTCAGCACCTTCATTGATGACACAACCTCACAATTATGTCCCATGGTCCTACCTACATCTCTCACTCCTATGGAACTCCACAAACACTAGATCACTAGATCTCACCATCACCTCCCCATCTATGCAACAGTATATAAAAAACAGCACCCTGAAAAGCATCGGAAGCGACCATCTTCCTCTGCTAACAGAAATCTCCACCTCCACTTCCCTCCCAAAATCTTCACAAAGACTTTTCTGGAACTATAAGAAAGCCTCCTGGAATTCATTAAAAACATTGTTAGATAGTCTTCTCAGCAAAATCCCACCAAATTCCTCTTTGGAAGACAGGTGGAAGAACTGGAAGTCTGCAGTCCTAATTTCTGCCAAACAAAATATCCCCAGAGGAAACAGAAAATCCTACATTCCTGGATATAGAGAGGTACTAGATCTTTTGAAATATGAAATAGAAGATAGGAACCAAGTTTACCAAGACCTCATTGAGAACAACAACACCCTCCTCATCAGAGATTACAATCACCTTGCTGCAAAAATTAAGCTTAAGGCCGACCAAATCAAACAGAATAAGTGGATTGAACTCTGCTCTTCAATTGACCCAAAAACCAGCGACACGAAACTATGGAGACTACTACATGCCCTCAATCAGGACACTCCATCTCACAGCAGCTCAAATACCTTCAAGGATAATTCTGGAAATCCCCTCACAGACAAATACAGCATAGCAAATCATTTTGCCCACCATTACAGCTCCACCGCAAAACTTAATTTTAATTTACAGGATAAAATGATAGGTAGAAAATCTAGGCTCACCAGAAACCTTGCAAAATCCAAACCCAGCCACAACATTTTCAGTAAACCTTTTCAAGAGCATGAACTGGATGAAGCTTTAAGTCATCTTGACCCTACAAAAGCTCCTGGTCCAGACAACATCACTGGACCCATGTTGAAAAACCTCAGTTCCCATGCCAAACTAGAACTCTAAAGCATTTTCAATTACAGTTGGAGCTCGTCTACCCTCCCTAAAGAGTGGAAACATGCCACAATTATCTCCATCCACAAACCAGGCAAGCCTGAGAACCACCCAACCAACTACAGACCTATCTCTCTGACCTCTATTCCCTGCAAAATCTTGGAACACATGATTCTCAATAGGTTAACTTTTTATCTTAACCTCAACAACCTACTAGACCCTCATCAAAGAGCTTTCAAAAAATATCAAAGCACAGAAGATTCAATCTTTTACTTCGTTCAACAAATCCAGGACAGCTTCCATCATAAACCTACAGAATCCACTATAGCAGCCTTCATCGACCTTTCCCAAGCCTTCGACAGAGTCTGGAAGGAAAAGCTAATTCTCAAACTCGATGAACTTGGAATAGAGGGAAGTATGCTGAGTTGGATCAGCAATTTTCTATCCAAACGCACCATACAGGTTAACTTCAACAACATCAAATCAAAAACCACTCGTATTTACCAAGGTCTACCCCAAGGATCAATCCTATGCCCTATTCTCTTCAAAATTTACCTAAATGATGTACACACTTTTATCAAACCGCCAGCTAAAATTGCCCTTTACGCAGATGACATAATCATCTGGGTCTCCAAAAACAACACCTCCGATGCAGAACAATCTCTGAATAAAGCCATGAAAAATCTACAAAAGGTAACTCAGAAACTAAAATTTTCCATCAACATCAACAAATCTGAAATCGGCCTCTTCACCATCAACAACCACCTTCGCCACTGGACCCCAAATATTTTCCTAAATATTTCAAAACCTCAATATTCAGACTCCCCAAGATATCTTGGTGTCACACTCGACCCTGCGCTCACTTTCAAAAAAACATATTGACACCTTGATAAGCAAGCCAAAAATAGGCTCAAAATCCTGAAAAAAATATCAGGCTTAAACTGGGGTGCAATGCCAATATCTTACGCACAACGTACCTTGCACTCGTAAGACCTATTTTGGAATATGTTACACCAGCCTGGATCAATGCAAGTAAAACTAACCTATCCAAAATAGACAGAATCCAAGCAAGCGCAGCTAAAATTATCAGCGGACTTCGAGGATCCTGCCCAAATCGCTTTGCTGAACTCGAATCCAACCTTCTTCCCCTGCACCTAAGGAGAAAAATCTGCTTTTCAAAATTTATAACAAAAAAGATCAACTCTCCAAAAGAACATCTTACAGGAAAATTTATTAGAAATTGGGTCCCAAACCAAAGATTAAAACGCCCCACACCTCTCAACATGGCTCACAACTCTAATCTTTTAGACATCCCAATTAATCCCAAACACAGAACTTCCAATCCCCCACATAAAACTCGCAACAAACTCATCTGTTTCCCTCATCTACCAGACAATCCCCACAAACATGAAACTCAGCCAGAATTACACAAAGCTCTTGGCCTCCAAATCATTGAGGAAAATAGCTCCCTCTTCGACATCACAATTTACACTGACGGTAGCCAACTTGAAACTGGACTGTCTGGCAGTGGAATTGCTATCTACAAAGATAAGATCCTGGAAAAAAATCTCCCTCTCCCACCCTAGACATCTTTCAGTTTATAAATCAGAACTCTCTGCTATAGATACGGCTCTAAAAGACATCAACATCAACTCGCCAAGCAAAATAATAATCTACTCCGACTCAAGAGGAGCCATTTATACCCTTCAAAGCTGCTTCTCCAGTCAAGAACATCTCCTCAAGAGCATTGCTAAGTCTGTAAACTGACTCCCAGCCAACAGCTCAGTCACAGTGCAATGGCTTCCAGCTCACGTTGGAATTCGTGGTAATGAGCTGGCAGACTCTCTGGCAAAGGCTGGAGCTCTTGGCCTACCTGAAGCAAGAGAATCCACCACCCAACTAGACGAAAGAGACCTCCTCCGTACCATCAAAACCCAATGGAATGGAAATCTGATGCTGCACATGACTGGTACAGAGCAGGAGGGACAAGCACCGGTTCTGTACTCCCAAGAGAACAACAGTCTTTGATTTCCAGACTTAAGTCTGGTCATCTACGGACAATGACTTTCCAGAATGGTTGCAAGGTTTTCCCACTATGTACTAAGTGCAATTCTCAGCCTGCAACCCCAAGACATATTATTGACTGTATTGACTCATCCATTGATGAGCTCTACACTTCCCCGGCAGACACCATCAAAAATCTCAAGCTTTACAAGCTTGATACCTTAGTGTGATTGAGTGGAGATAAGAAAGAAGAAGAAGAAGAAATCCCGACTTTGCAAGTCAAAAAACAAAGTCTTATTGGTCACGTTCTTTGACATAAAGGGAATTGTGCATTATGAATATCTAGAGGTAGGTCAAACAATCAATAAGGAGTCTTATTCAAACATTATGAGACGTTTACGTGAATCAATTCGTCTGAAAAGAAGTGAAATGTGAAGTTCCAAAAATTGGATTATCCATCATGATAATGCACCACCACACACCGCTACATCTGTACTGACTTATTTGGCTAAGCACGGCATCCAAATACTTCAACAACCTCCCTATTCCCCAGACCTAGCTCCTAATGATTTTTTTTCTCTTTCCAAAACTCAAAATGGCTCTAAAAGGAAGGAGATTTGACACTAGAGAGTCCATCATAGCGGATTCGAAAAAGGTCTTGAAGAACATACCGAAAGATGCCTTTTCTAAATGTTTTAAATCATGGGAGAAAAGATGGAAATTATGTATAGAAGCGGGAGGGGACTATTTTGAAAAATACTAATAAAAAGTTTTTTTAATCATTCTATTTTTTCTTTATCTTTGACCAGTCTCATTATTTATTGGACACACCTTGTATATATATATATATTATTTACATATTGTGTTAAAAAATGATTTGAAAAAATAGAAAAGGGTCAGGTGTGTTGATTTAAAAAAAAAATGCTTTTTCTGACCGGTCACATGAGCTTTTTAGATAGCAGAGTGCCATCTAGTGAAACAGAAATCAACTAAACATTGATATAACCTGTTCCCAGATATTTGTCAAATCCATTTTCTTCATAAATCAAGAAAAGTCAACCACAAACGTGTTTCGAGCTGTTGGCCCTTGTCAGCGTGGTGCAGACTGTACCTCTATGACTAAAATTTTTTGGTCCCAGAGGCTTCTTGAGAAATCAAGAAATAAGTATTTAAGAGGCCAAATTTGCGTAAATATGCTGAACATGTTAAAAAAATAATAATAAAAGTGTATTTACTCAAGTTTGGCCTTAAATACCCATTTCTTTGATTTCTCAATAAGCCTCTGGAACCAAAAAACCTTTGGTCATAGAGGTACCGCCTGCACCACACTGATGAGGGCCAACAGCCCGAAGCACGTTCGTGGTCGGCTTTTCTTGATTTATCTAGAAATTGGGTTAGCCAAATATCACAGAGCAAGTTGAATAAACGTTTATTTTTGCTCCACTAGATGGCGCTCTGCCATCTAAAATGCTCATGTGAGCTGTCAGGATATGCCTATTTTTATATTATTTAATGTGTATTAAATTCTTAATTATGGGAAAGAACTTTTGATACAGCTTAGTAGCTTCTGACCCATTTTGTTGTTTCTTATCCCCATGTGTAAGGATTATGCAAATTTCATGAGTTCATACTCCTCAAGCTTCTGACCCATTGTTCAGCTAGTTAGATTTGGTCCATTAAGTGTTGACAGAGCACATCCTGTGAGACAGATGGTCCCAAGTCCCAGCCAAGCAGCGAGCGGCCATCCTGCTCAAGCTGGCGGATCTGCTGGAGCAGAACCTGGAAGAGTTTGCGCAGGCCGAGTCTCGGGATCAAGGAAAGCCTCTTTCTCTTGCCAGGTCCATGGACATTCCTCGTGCAGTGCTGAACCTGCGCCACTTTGCCACTACGGTTCAGAGTGACACTTCCATGTAAGTCCCTCCCCTTCCTCTTTCTGTAGCCCATGGATCACCCCCACAATTTGAGTTACATAGGTAGTATTTTTTGGCAGCAATGCTGATATCAAACCATATCTTGTTGTCACTTACATTTTGATACTCTCTTTGTATTGTGATGTGTAGCAGCCACCAGCCAAATGAATAAAATAGATGAGAGAGATGTTGCTATTTGGATCATAAATAAGTATCAGAAGGGTAATAAGACCAAATCAAAATAATTTTTTTCAATATGTGATATAACCAGCTTTGTATCCTCAGACTAAAAAAATCTACTACCATATGCTTCCTTTTTTATTCTGAAGCTAATAACAATAGTGCTGCTACACTTTATTTTGATTTGATTGTGTTACCATATGATACTATGAAAGATGCTTCTTAGAATAGGCCATAAACATTCTTTACTTAGAGTATATTCTTGATTTCACATAAATAACAATGACTGTAGTGTTATATCACAGTATCACCCTTTGATACAAATTGTCAGCATTTTAAATGTAAAATGTATCGAGACCATACTGCAATCTGAAAACATATTTGTAGGAATCCTATCAGTTGAAACTGCTGGGTGGATTCAATAAAGATAAGCCTGCTCAATGTGAATAATTTCTTATTGCAGTAATACTTGCATAATATATTTTTTTTAAACAAGAAGCATTAAAAATACAATATGTATGCAATATTATACATAATCCTAATTTTGTATAACTGCCTGAACACTAAAACTCCTCATCTCTTCAAGAAAAAGCCTATATCTGAATTAAAAGGATGTGTACAGGGCAGTTTACAGTCCGCCCTCAGAAGGTGGTCTACTCAACTACACTGTCCACATGCCGGCTGGAGTGGTGGCCATCATTGTGCCCTGGAACCTGCCCCTCTACCTCCTGACCTTCAAGTTGGCCCCTGCGCTGGCGTATGGCAACACTGTGGTTATCAAGCCTAGTGAACATACGCCACTCACAGCCCACATGCTCTGCAACCTGCTGGACCAGGCTGGTGAGTCCTCCTGGTTGCTGAACAGGTATTGTTGGAGAGAGATAATTATGTTAGGTGTCACCCTCATAGATTAGGATTTAAGAGATACAAACTGCCACTGCTAGCTCTTTCCTTTGTTTAAAGTATAATTTAGTATAAAGTATAATTCTTATACTGAAGGCTTTCCTCCTAGCATATTTAATTCAACCCACTATAATCCATTGCTTATTTAACCATTTTTCAAATCTCACCAAGGTAAATGACTTTAATTCAATAGGAATCCCCTATCCCTTGGGGTGTTCTAAGAGCCTTGACTGTATGTTTAACATTTTATTTGAGCATTTTTGCTAAATTCCTTTTTTAAAATAAATCATAAGATATTTTATAAAATTATGTATTTAATTAGAAGCTAGCATTCAAGGACTGATTCTCCTGAAGAGTCAATATAAGTCCCTGAAACAATGGGAAATAAATTGTGTTTTATCTAAATTCTTGCTCTTATTTAAAAAAAATACATCATACATTATTGTGAATTAATACAATTTATTTATATATAAATTATAATGTATTTTTTTCACAATTTATGTCTTAAAGACATAATTTTACACACAATTGAAAAAAGATTTCAAGGCCAAATGGAGAAGCCTTACTATACTTGTCTTACTTCCTATTACAGTATCTCGCTGCAGTAGTAGTTCTTCATAACAGGGCAGAACCTTTTTCAGGGCAGAATTTTAACTTGAGCCTGATAATAACAAAACTACTACCAATACATCACACTTTTGTTACATGTTTGTTGTTTACAAGAAAGATTACACAAATTCCATGAGTTCATGCTCCTCGAGCTATTTTATGATAAGCAGCAACCTCTCCTAAAGGTCCTGTTTAGTGCATCTAATGCAAGCTAAAATGTGTTCTGGAGCTGCAGGTGCCAGGTGTATGATC
>CP092871.1:54452326-54466172 GCA_030710605.1 Cordylochernes scorpioides
ATATAGGATATAGAAGCATTCCGAGGATTACGCAGTGCCACAGCACGCTAAAACTCTTCCCCTAAGCCAGCCAAAGGGGAAGATCTCCCAGGGGCGCAAAAATGGGAGGATGTTGACAGATCCCGGGTCTCGAGCCGCTGGAATGTCGGACTAACGACGATGAGGCCCCTGGTAAGTGAAATTCCAGCTTAGAGCCCCCCCCCCCCCCGTGTCAACTGTCCTTTGAAGAAAAAGGACATCCTCAGGCCCTGTGGAAGAGGGAATGCCATTATATGTAATTCCGATCTTATATGGACACTCCATAGTATTGTAGCCATATTAAGAAACAGGCCATCAGCAACCTTTAGATTCACAATCAGGAGATGCTTTTTTCTTGATTTATCTATATGAATCCTGTACAATTTCACCTTTTTACTATTTTTTCTCTTAATATATGTGTCTGGTACTGATCTCTATTCAAAATTATTCTTTGTCATTTGTGGTATATACTGTGTAACATCCATGAAATCATTATTAAATTAGATAATCTATAAAAACACCTGGAGATTTAGCGACCCACTGAAGACGCTGAGAACTATCTCAGAAAGGAAAATATATAGCAATAGAACTCTATAATTTCTACAGATCAATTGTAAATAGATTCATACACAAAAGAGATAGTGAGGAAAGTTTCAGAACAGATGTGTAAATAAATCCCTTTTCAAACAAAGGCTCACGTGTACATGGGGAAAGGGAGGGAATTGCTGTATTATTTGTTGTTGTATGGCGAATCCATACAGGGCAATGGGCCCTAATAAAAACCTTTTGTTGTTGTTGTTGTATTAAATTAGATAATCTATAAAATAATGGTCGGCTCTCCCATCAAAATAGACGCTAGAATTGAGCGCCATCTATTGACCGTCTCTGCAAACTAGAGGACTCGGGTCGGTGACAAGCCGAGCTTTACCAATTAAGAAGCGCCCACCTAGAAGCAACCCCCCTGTGTGGGCCTGGGACAATACTGATATTATAGACCAAATACAGAATACGTTTAACAAAACTCTCTGAATCTACCAAGATATATATACCAGGGTATATTGTAAGGCTGGGAACAGGCAGAATATCTGACTCTTACAACGATCAAATTAATTATGAAATATTTCATTAGATTACAAAAAAAGGAGGACAATAGACTACTTAAGCTCTGCTGGAATAGATTGAGATTATTAACTAGTATATAAAAAATTAACTCTGTTGAAATTTATTTTTTGTATTTAATCGATAACAGCAAAGTTATGTATGTTAATGTTAGGAAATATATTTTTGATGTTAAACAAAACCTACCCCATCTCGTTTTACATAAATGTTGAAAATTTGGTTGAAATTGATGCATTTGTAACGAAAGTTTTTAGTGATGCCCACTTATGAAATTTCCATTTTATTAATATAAATATATATATATTTTTGTAATTCCACGGCGGGAAAGAAACTGTACAGGGCAAGAGGCCCTAATTAAATAACCTTTAAAATTGCAAGAAACGAGTACATTAACGCTATCAAAAGAGCTAAGAAAAAATAATTGGAGAATATTCATTGGAGAAAATGAATCAAACAGCCCATTTGGAAACGCCTATAAAATTTTTAAATCTCTTAGATCATCCAACAACAATAGAGGACTTCCAATGATCGATAATATACGGATACTTAAAAAAAAAAAAGAAAAAAATGAAAAGCCTCTTGAATGATTTATTTCTAGATGATGATGTACACTCAGATAAAGAGTAGCATGTTATTATTAGGAACCATAAACCTGAATATAAAACAAAAATAACATTTTTATAGAAATAAAAGATGTTGAAAATATTATTTCAAAATTAAATATCAAGAAAGCACCAGGTCCAGATTTTATCAGTAACTAGCGGACGTACCCGGCTTCGCCCGAGGTTTTACCACGAGTAAAGGTTTGTCTAACGAACATTTGTTAAAACAATTCTCCATAAACTTATAAAAAAAGAGATATATTTTGATAATTTGAAACTCGTAAATTTGAATCTCTCGATAAAGTGAACAATTTTTCCCGGTCCCTGTGTGCCGTGTCATCCTGAATTTTGTCTTTCTTAATTTTCTACATTACAAAATCACCGTTTTGTCTAGTGAACATATTTTCCTGGTCCCTTGATAAATACGCGATAAGTTGAATAAAATCATGGTCGTGAATCTCTCGATAAAGTGATTATTTTTTCCCGGTCCCTGTGTGCCGTGTCATCCTGAATTTTGTCTTTCCTAATTTTCTACATTACAAAATCATCGTTTTATCTAGTGAACATATTTTCCCGGTCCCTTGATAAATACTCGATAAGTTGAATAAAATCATGGTCGTTTATGGAAGATGGACGTAGTTCCCGGAGGTCACCAGCCTCCCGCGCGCCAGGACCTCTTGATCCCTCTGATTGGCCGTCGGCCGGACGGGGGGGGGGGGGGGGGGGGGGGGGGGAGGGGCTCTTGATCCCTCTGATTGGTCGGGGGGAACGTGGACTGTCCAACCAACTGGCCGGCGGCCGGACGGGGGGGGGGGGGGGGGTGGTGGGGGCAGAACTAAGCCTATCTGGCGCGGCTTGCGTGTTAAAGCTACAAATCTGCAAATAACTCTAAGGATATTAAAGATATTCAAGAAATTATTTTTCGTAAACCTTTCCGGAGATACACCTAATAATATCCCAAAATATCACGGCGATTGGATGTATGGTTTTTGAATCCATAGAGGACACACAGACACACACACAGGCACACACACAGACATTCAATTATATATATATAGATGTACCAGACATAGATATACATAGTTAATGGTAGAATAAACATGCTTCTTCATTTGTGATATTAAACAATATTGCAAACGAATTGCAATTGAACAACAATTTTGTAATTATTAAATATCATCATGAAATGAATGAAATTCGATGATTGATTGGATAATCTATTGGATAATTAATTTTTAGTATCGCATTTATATTTATTCGAATTTTATATTTAAACGATACTCAGTATTTCTTTTGATTTTTATATATCATATATATCGTCTTGCACAATTATGTAAACTTTGTAAAATAAAGTACAATACTCAAAATAAAATATGTTTCTGTTTCTTATAAATCTAAAATTAGAAAATAAACTTTTAAATCGGTAACCGGTAACGCGGTGTTGTCAAAATTTAATTTTTAGTATTGTATATTTAGAATTGTATATTTAGAATTGTTTAGAATTATTTAGAATTATTTAGAATTGTATATTTAAACGATACACAGTATTTCTTTTGATTTTTATATATCATATATATCGTCTTGCACAATTATTTAAACTTTGTAAAATAAAGTACAATACTTAAAACAAAATATGTTTCATAAAGTATAATACTTAAAATAAAATATGTTTCTTATAAATCTAAAATTCGAAAATAAACTTTTAAATCGGTAACCTCAAGGAGATAGCACTGAAGCACTAATATTTGAATTAGTTTTACTTAATATATTAGCCCTGAAAGACCCAAGGTCATCAGGCGTGGACCAAAACCTAAGCCTATCTCGGTCTCAATGGTGGCGTTGCTTGCGAGTTAAAGCTACAAATCTTCAAATAACTCTAAGGAAATTAAAGATATTTAAGAAATTATTTTTCGTAAACCTTTCCGGAGATATACCTAATAATATCCCAATATTTCACGGCGATTGGATGTATGGTTTTTGAATCCATAGAGGACACACACACACACACACACAGACACACACACACACAGACATTCAATTTTATATATATAGATAATATGATCAAACATGCAGGTACACTTTTAAACCCGATTTTGCAACAAATATTCAACAAATGCATTGAATTAGGTTACTATCCGGATGTATGGAAAGACTCTACTGTAAAGATCATTCCAAAACCTAATAAAATAAACTATGAAACAAGCAAAAGCTACAGACCTATATCACACACACATTGACATCAAACATTTCTAAAATATATGAAAACATAATTTAAAAAAAACAAAATCAATAAATATTATGAAGAGAACAATCTAATGAGTCCAAGGCAACATGGATTTACTAAACATAAATCAACGAACAGTGCAATGGTAGATATAATGGAAACCATATTGAAACACTGACAAGGAGAACTGACTTCTTTGATTACAGTGGATATAGCGGGCGCTTTCGACAACGCATGGTGGCCAGCAATTATTAGAAGACTCGATTTGGATAACATTCTCTCCAAATTAATAAGAATTATACAATCTTTTTATTTAAACAGTGAAAGAAGGGCAAATTTCTCATATGAGAATACAAATGTTACAAAAAATTTGACAAAAGGATGCCCTCAAGGCGGCCCTAATAAAGTTGTTTTGCCGCTGTTGCTATATTAGTGTATCACAGCAAAAGTACAGTACATAATTCCAATCTACAGGAACCGATAGTTTTATGTTCCAATATAATTTATAATAATAAGATGCAAGGGCAGTACAATAAAATAAAATAATAAAACATGTATGAGAGAACACAAAGAAAATTCTTCCTTATAAGCCACATACTAGATATTTATTCAAAACAAACAAAGTTTGAGAACATTTCCCTGCTGGCGGGATGCACCATTCATATAGTGTATCTAGACAGAGGTGACATGCAGTTACAAAATTTGCTTTTATAAGGGGGAAAGCCCAAATCTCTATTTATTCTAGCGAGACAAAATAAAGGTTTCTATCATAATTACGTTCCTTAGAGCCCTTTTTTGGGCCCATGCGAAAATTATGTCAGTTCCTACTCAAAAGAAAGACTAAGCCATAAGGGCAAAGGAACTTACCTTTTTTCAAAAGCGCCGGAGAAAATCTGGTCTCCTCCCTTCCACGTCTCGAGCCTGACTGCCTTTCTAAGAAAAAAAAACTCTTTTTATCCTTGCCCTTTTTTCCATTTTGATTCGCTGCTCGCGCTAAAGTTTTTCATTGGTTGGCATTTTCGTTCGTCAAGCCCACGCACGTGATCTTGACCGCCCGCCTCCAATTTACCGTGTTGCCGAAAAAAAAAAAAAGGAAACAAATTAATTTCTTTAAGAAATTAAATAATATATAGCCCGTGTATTATTAAAATTATTGATTTAAATTTTTACATGGTAAATTATTTTCTTTCTTTATTCTATTCCTAAATCCTTTTTTAAAAAATACTAATTTAACTGGGGCTACTATAAATATTCGACTTGTTAAGAGCTTATAATTTATTATAAATTTCCGGATATTAAATTCGATGCTGAAATTTAATAATTTCTTTTAGTCACCTCTATCTAAATATTGAATGAGGGGCATATATATACATATGGTACAACAGCTTCCAGCACGGATGTCTCTGGATGTCACTGGTGTCTCCATCTCCACCAGGCATCAGCTCTCAGCATGGATATTTGGTGTCTTCATCTCCACCAGACATCCTCTTTCAGCATGGATGTCTGGTGTCTTCAAGTGGCTAGGTTTTTGGGCAAAAAATAATCTATAAGTCTTCATGGGAGGGAAGCCATGTATCTAATTGATGTTGACACTATACATCTTTTGTTAGGTATGATTACTAAACGTACCCCAACATAATTAAAAATAATTTTATATTAATTTTTATTCAAGTATTTGTCTTTGTTATATTAACAACAACAACAACAACAAAAGCCTTTATTTAGGGCATTCCGCCCCATATAGGATTCGCCGTATTTACACATCAACAAGAGGAGAGGGAAGAGGAAACATTTACAACAAAATAAAGTTTGTCTCACATTCAGTTACCTATTTACAGATAGGTCATCCTCCAGTATCCTTTGCCCTCCATTCTTTCTCATGCGCCCAGCTTCTGTGCAGAACTTAAAGTATCTAAAAATCAGTAATTCATCATCCAGAGCTGAAGAGAGAAGTTGACATATGCGATGGTATCTAAATTGACCAAAGTTAGGGCTTGGGAAAATTTCAGTACGTTTTTCTGTTGAGAGAGGGCATTGGAAGAAATAGTGAACCAAATTATCATCCATGAGATCTGTATGGTGTATTGCCTTGTTATAAATAAGAAGATACTCTTACCTTAAGGATTATATCTTTAATCTTATTCATTTAACTATTTACAAGGTAATTATTAAACTTATAACCATCACAGCTATGGCGGAACTTTCGCCAGCCTAAGGTAAACAAAACAATTAATGTGATGATGACCCTTCCCGATGAATCCGCTGTCAGATCGTAACTTACTCTCAACACATCTCCCCCTTTTCTTCTAGAGGTTTAGCCTGTCTGGCGGCTTTAGCACGCGTCCACTCCAGGTCTTTACTGGTTCCGGTGATCTCTGGAATGTCCTCGGTTCACTGTCACAAGTAGTGTTGTCCCCAATAGATGTGAAGCACTGACTCATCTCAGGAGACTCCATCTCTTCATCCTCCATGTCAATCTTTTCACCCTGTGGGTTTGGTAGTAGGTGGAATCTATTTCTTCTTAAAATTCCTTTTGGAGAGTTGACTATATAAGATCTTGGACTTCCAGCGTCTTCAAGTACCACACCCGGAACTCTCAAGTCTTTCACCCATACTCTAGTTCCTTCATCCAGATGGGGCAATTCTCTTGCACGATGATGTATATCAAAATGGGTTTTCTTTTTGTGCCGTTGATTTTTTCCTCTCATTTCTAGATTTTCAAGATCAGGTATTCTTGACTGGAGTTGAACTGGTGATGTCGGCACAGTTGTTCTGAGTTTCCTGTTCATGCATAGTTCAGCAGGGCTGTACCCATTTTCCAATGGAGCGGTTCGATAACCAAGAAGAGAAAGATATGGATCTCTTCCTTTCTTCAATTGGTTTTTGATATTCTTCACCATTGTTTCGATGAAGCCATTGCTTTGAGGAAATCTGGGACTAGATGTTATGTGGTGAAAACCATATTCTTTTGCAAACTTTTTGAATTCTAACCCAAACTGTGGTCCGTTATCTTGATCTAACCTTTTCGGGTATTCCATGGCGAGCAAAGATTGACTTGCAATGTATAATTGTTGAATGTGTTGTTTGATCCTCCAGCAATGCCAACTCTGGAAATCTAGAGTAATAGTCTGCAATTAGAAGATAGTATTTGCCCTTTAAGTAAAAATGGTCGATTCCCACTTTCTCCCATGGCCTGCTTGGGAAATCAGAAACTATTAATGGCTGCTGGGGATTAGATCTTTCTTCAATACAATTTGGGCAGTTCCTCACAAGTTCTCCAAATTCTTGACTGATTCTGGGCCACCACACAGATGATCTGGCACGGCCTCTACATTTTTCGATGCCAAGATGACCTTCATGGAGGCTGTTTAGAACCTTTGAACTGAGGGACTTAGGAATATAAATCCTGGAATTTCTCATTAGAAGACCATCTATGACAGACATTTCATATCTGAGAAACCAAAAGGCTTTTACTTCTGCAGAAAGCTCATTCTTTGTAGGCCAGCCCTTTTCACAATAGTATTTTATTTCTCTACACTCTCTCTCTTCATTTTGATATTGCCAGATTTCTTTCATATTTTCATCCTTGAATGGAGGACATGAAGTGATCTGTTGAACAAAACTATAGATTTCATTCTCCAGATCTTTTTCATGCGATATCTTAATTGGGCTTCTGGACAAAGCATCAGCAACAACAATGTCCTTGCCTGGCGTGTGATGAATGCTATATGAGTAGCGCATCATTCGAAGTCGTAGTCGCAGAATGCGTGGTGTCATTTCATCTAGATTTTTGGTTTAAAATATTGGAATGAGAGGTTTATGGTCAGTTTCAATGGAAAATATATTTCCCATCAGATAGTCTTGAAATCTTTCACAGGCCCAAACTATTGCTAGAGATTCTTTCTCAATTTGAGCCCATCTCTTTTCAGTTTCAGACATAGTCCTGGAGGCATATGCAACTGCTTTTTGGTATCCATCTTCAGATTTTTGTAAAAGCACTGCTCCTAGTCCATATGAAGAGGCATCTGCAGACACTGTAGTTGGTAGATTGGGGTCAAAAAGTGTTAGTGTTGGAGAAGTTGAAAGAAGTTTCTTCACTTTTCAAATGCTTCCTCCTGAGCACTATCCCATCTCCAATCATTTCTCTTTACTAGGAGGTGATTAAGTGGGTAGAGGATAGTTGAAAGGTTCGGTATAAATTTACCTGTGAAGTTCACCATTCCCAGGAATCTGCGCACTTCAGAAATGCTTGAAGGTGATGGAAACTCCCTAATGACCTGGACTTTGTTTGGATCAGGTAGCACTCCTCTTTCTGTAATCAGGTGACTAAGAAATTTGATTTCCTTCACTGAGAAAATGCATTTCTCTTTATTCAGGGTCAGTCCTGAATCTTGAAGCTTCCTAAGGACGCATCTTAACCTTTCATTATGTTCTTCTTGTGTAGCTCCCCAAATCACAATGTCGTCCATGTGACAATTTACTCCAGATTGGCTCTCCAGTAGATTACTCATCTTTCTCTGGAATACCTCAGGTGCAGAAGAAATTCCGAAGGGTAGCCGTTTGAATCTGTATCTGCCAAATGGTGTCAGGAAGGTTGTAAGGCTAGATGATTCCTCTGACAGGGGTATCTGCCAAAACCCACTGTTGGCATCCAGTTTTGAAAACAATTTAGTTCCTCCCATTTGTGCCAAGGTATATTCCACTGATGGAATTAAATAATGTTCTCTTTTAACAAACTTGTTTAGAGCTGTCAGATCTACACAAATACTTAGATCATTAGAAGACGGTTTGGGCACAATGACCATTGGAGCACACCAATCCGTTGGTTGCTCAACTTTTTCAATTACTCTTTTTTCAACCATTTGATCAAGTTGTTCTTTTGTTTTATTCAAAGGTGGAATGGGTATTCTTCTGGGAGTATATATAGCATGAGGCTGTGATTCATCCTTCAATTTAATTGTGTAGCTCCCATGGAGTGTTCCGAGTCCTGTGAAAAGCGTTGGATATTCTTCAAAAAGATTAAGCGAATTCCTCTTCTCAATTGACTGAAGTCTTTTGATTAGGTTTAGAGATTCACTGGCTTTTCCGCTCAAGAATGGTTGAATTAGTTGAGGAACAACAAATATTTCTCCAGGGATGCTTCTCCCATCTTTTTCTATCAAAGCTGTGAATTTTCCCATTACATGCAATTTAACCTGTCTAGGTCCTAAAAGTTGAATATCAGGTTTGCATAACTTCTTGTGAGCAAAATATTTTAAAATAAATCTCTTGGGATATTATATTTACATCCGCTCCTGTATCCATTTTAAAAAGTATTTTAATCTTATATACTTTTACATAAACCTTCCAATCATTTGAGTTTTGTCCATTCTCATAGATATTACCAACAAAATGGTAGTCATCACCTTGGGTGACTTGTCCTACTGTCTTATTGTAGCACACCTTTGCAAAATGTCCTACCTTTTTACATTTATGGCATTTAACTTCTTTTGCTGGGCAGTCTTTATATGGATGGAATTTTGAAGCACCACATCTTATACATCCAGATTTTTCAGGCTTGCTCTACTTCTGAAATTTACTTTTCTTTGAAGCTTTTCTTTTCCCATTTGTAGAATTGAACCTTCTTGGTGGTAACTTTTATTCATATACATGGTCCACATTGGCAGCCTGTGTTGTTGATCGATGAATAGTCTGTTGTTGCTTCACACATTCTGTCTGGCAAGCAGCTTGGATAGCCCTTTCCAAGGTCAAGTTAGGCTCTAGTTGCAACTTTTCTGAGAGTTGCAGATTTTTTTACTCCTACAACTATTCTATCTCTAATCATTTATTCTTTCAGAGATCCATAGTTACAATTTTCGGCCATTTTGTGAAGCACTCTTATGTATTCCTCGACAGCTTCTCCATCCTGCTGATATCTACGATTAAATTGTGCTCTTTCAAAGATGACATTTCGTTTACCTATAAAGTGCTCTTCAAATTTCTTAACAACTGTTTCATAATTGTTTATTTCTATTTCAGTTAAATTGAATGATATTAGAGCATCTTCGGATTTTCACCTAATATGTAAATTAGAGCATTTACTTGCTCTTCTTCCTTTTTCGATTTTAATTCCGACGCTTTTCTAAAACGTTCAAATTTTTTAATCCAATTCGGCCATATTAATATTAAAAAACAGTTAATGTGATTATGATCCTTCCCGATGAATCCGCCAAGTTGTCAGATCGTAACTTACTCTCAACACAAGATCCTTACAAAGTAAACAGTTCTGGCCATTTTCTTTCCAGAAGTCTTTTCTTTCTTCCCTGAAAAATTGCCATTAAACTCTATGTTGTGCAACTAGTCTTTTGTTGGGAAGCGAGATATTTAATTGTAGGTACTCCTCTGTCATGAATAATTCACTCAAAAATTTGTAGTGAGAAAAGTGGGTTGAATCAATGATTTTCATCTGATCGTTTTGAATTAGTTGGTCTGTGGTGGTTATAATTATGCCTGGCAGTTCTTTTTGTATGGCTAAGTAGTCTTTGCAGCCCTTAAGAAAGGAATATCCCTTATAGTCTAAAATATTTATTAAATTTTGAGTAAAACTGTTTTCTATTTCCTTTTCGCGGTGTCTTTCCAGAGATAGTTTAAGCAAGCATGTGGTAATCTGCTTGTCTCCATTTTTAAGATCCTGACCCAAAACTTTAATGTGAGTTTTACAGCATTAAGTTCAGATGATATTCTTCCACATTCTCTTCTGAGGATATATCCTGGTGTGAAGTTTGGTAAGTCTAAGAGATGACGAAGAAATGCATCTTGGATATTATTGACTGTCTTCAGCTGGTTAATTGCCCATATTGGTGCCGCATATAGTAATGTAGGAAGAACAACAGTGTCAAGAAGTTTCATCACTGAGGTAAAGAACTTTATTCGCGCCTTTGTAAGGATTCTCCAAAGTGCATTAATTGCATTCAGTGCTTTGTTTCTAAAGTATTGGGAAGCATTTTGGGTTAAAATTTTTGTAGTCAGAGGGTAACGACAGATATATGTATACTTATCTACTATTGTCAGGGGTTGCTGACCCCAAAACCATGTCTCGGAACGAGCTGTCCTTCCAACGTTTCTAAACACCATTATTTTAGATTTATTTTGGCAGTTCTCTTCTAAGTACTTTTCAAGTAAGTTAATCTTCAGTTGCAAATTTATTTTCGATTCTCCTAGGATCACTATGTCGTCTGCATACAGTAAAAGGTGTATAGTTCCATAATTCTCAAGATTTATGCCTGGCAATTCTGATTTATCGAACAGGGGTACCAGATCGTTTAGAAAAAGAATGAATAAATAAGGTGACAACGGCTCCCCCTGCAATACTCCCGCTTGTATTTTGATAGCCTCCGTGAAGGAACCCCGCCATCTGACTGTTGCGTCATTTGGGTTGTAGTTCTTAATTTGTTTAATAAATCGACAGCTCAGACCATTTAATGCCAATTTTTTCCAAAGTAGATGGTGCGGCACAGTATCAAAGGCCTTCCTTAGGTCAATGAAGAAGGCATATAACTTTCCCCTTCTACGGCTAAGGGTCATTTGAATTAATGATACGAGCGTGAAAATGTGGTCGTGACAAGAGTAGCCTTTTCTGAAACCAGCCTGATTTTCTGCCAGAATTGACTTTCTCTCCATCCAATAATTCAATCTTGTCTTCAAGATAGATGTAAATAATTTCGATAGGTTAGAAATCAGGGATATTCCTCTGTAATTTGACTCTGTATGTTCCTCTGTAATCCGGACAACCGGATCTCCATTTTTAAATATTGGGTGGATTAGCGTTTTTGTTCATTGTTGAGGAATTTTGGATGTCCCTAAGATTTTATTAAATAAGTTCCTGAGATAAATTGTATGTTCTTCTAATAAATATTTAATCGCTTCGTTGGGAATTTCATCAAGTCCTGTAGCCTTATTTTTACCCAATTTAGAAATTTCCGTGGTGACCTCAGTTAGAGATATTTCACAATCTAATTCGGGGTCAATGTCCAATATCTCAAGTGGTAGCTGTACAACTTTTGTTGGATTTGAACAAAGTAACTCCCGATAGAAGACCTGCCAGTCTGCAATAGAAATTTCACCTTGTAGGTTATTCCTATATTTAAGTGAATTAATAGTCTTCCAAAATTGGGAATAATCTTCTACATTACTGAGGATAACTTGAATTTTGTCCGTATATTATATATTTTTGAGATTTAGGATAGCTGAATATTTCTTCTTACTCGACAAGTATGCAATTTTATCGGCCGAGATTTGTCTTTGTTATATTTACAGTCGTTATTTTCAATATTTAATTCAGATTGTATTCTTTGTGGGGCTGAATAAATTTCAATTTTATTACCTATTACCTGTAATATAATTGAAATTATATTTTAACTTAGCAGCAGAGTTCAGTTCTCTATATAGAAGGTGAACAATAGAAACTATGTTATAGGGCTCTCAAGTTCTAGACTTCATAAACCTCCTACCTCTACCTTCTCTGCCTTCGCCTATTGGATTTTCTCCCCTGCCAAGATTCCTGCCTCTCCCTGCTTCCAGGCGCTGATCCCCTACCATCTCTACGTTTCCTCCACCCCCTGCGAGACATATTTGCTGCCAGATCCTCGAGTCACTTGCCACTGGAAGTCGCGTTCGGCCAGGGGTTAGAAGACCATTTCTTTTTGGCCAATTAACCCTGTAAAGAAGAGAAGAAGAACCTACGTTATATATCACTGTTAAAATCGGGATGATTTTATATATTTTTACGTTGTTGTTTTCTTTAAATAAACTATTTCCAAATCTCTACATGTCCAAATATTAGGGCGCCAGTGGCTGCAGAAAAGCAGACCACAAATTTATTCATCTATGGCACATGTAGAGACCTAAAGCTGTGCCGGCTAGCAATCAATGTTGATGGGGAAATTAACCAATCATTTTTGGCTAAACATATTTTATTTATTCTGATAAAATAAATTTTCAATGTTCAACATAGAATTGATAAAAAACAAAAAATATATACTTAAATAATATTATGCGTATATAATATATAAAATAAATGGATTAAAAAAGGCTATATATATAAGGTTAAAATGGAGGAGTTTAAAGGTATATATATGAACTTAAAATAAGGGAAAAAAAGGCCTATCATGCCAAAGTCCCCAGATTATCCCCACCTATCTCGACATACAGCCACCCAAGTCCAGGATTCGAAAAAGGGCGGCCAAGGCCGCAGTCTGCGGCCTGAGCCCTCAGCAACTCCCAGTCCTCAGCTTCTCAGAAAAAAAATTCTAACTAAAAAAAAAGTAAATATCCCGCTTCCTTGCCCCAGTGTTGCTGGACTCACCCCCCCCCCAGGCTATCATCATCCTTCTTTCTGTGAAAATAAAAATAAAAAGTTATCTTTAAAAAATAATAAAAATGAATCAAATATAAAAATTATTAAAGAAAATTTCATAAAAAAAAAATAAAAATGCGAAAATATTGAATTAAAAAATGATTTTAAAAATATAATTAGAATTGTTGGATCTGGGCATCTTGAGGTCAGCTTGGGAAAGGTTCAGGGCTCGTGGTGGAGCTGGTGTTCTGCATTAAGATGGTGATTATAACACCCACCATGGGCTTGTGGCTTGCCCATAGGCATGCTGGAGTCTGGCTTGATACTGGTGGAGTCAAGTCAAACACCATAGGTCGGTGGCTTGACTACAGGGAAGGGGCGTCTGAGTCCATCTTGGACTCTGGCTTGAGGTCAAGTCAGCCACCATGGGACATGTGGCTCGACCACCAGGAAGGGGTGTCTGAGTCCATCTCAGACTAGCTTGGTAGGTCCAGGTCATCCACCACAGGTCAGGTGGCCTGACCACAGGAAAGGGATCTCAGTCTTTGG
>CP092871.1:54466272-54555130 GCA_030710605.1 Cordylochernes scorpioides
TCTTCACAGCAGAAGTTTAGAGAAGCTATGAGAAAACACACAGTGTGTGGTTGGTGTCAGGAATGCCAGCTGGGGTGGTCAATGTGGTGTTTGGCCTCGGGGCCACTACAGGAGCTCCTCTAGTGAACCACCCTGATGTCTCCCTTATCTCCTTCACTGGCAGTACCACCACAGGCAAGAAGATTGCTCAGGCCGTTGCTGCCAACGATATTCCCAAACGTCTTTCTTTAGAGGTGAGACACTCAAAAAAACATCCCCAATAAATTATGCTTGGCATTTTGGTAACAATGGAATGTCATGCATAATTTATATTTATTTGGATGTGGTTTCTTGTTACCTAGTGTTTAATCCAAGTTATACCTTATCATTTATCAAGTCTCTTGACAATTTTGGTAATATGTTGAGGCACAGCCATTCTGATGAAAGTCAAAATCCTGATTTATTACAGGCATGGTTGGACGCTTTTATTATCAAGATTTTTTGTTATATATCCAAATATCAACTAAGAGTTGATCATTTATTTCACAATAACAATTTACTGGCCTAAATGATCTTACATTATTCAGTCTCATGATCACGACTATATTTTGTGTAACCACCGTGTTCATTTTTAAGAAGTGTGAATAATCAATACTTAAGTCATAAAAAAGGGACATTAAGCCAGAAAAGTTTTTTTTTATTTTATTTTAACGAAAACATTTTAAAATGTACCTGGGTTTCTCGTATTCCAGATACATTTTAAAGCTTATTTTTTGAAAAGCTTTTAACTTGCTTCCATGTCTGTCTGTCTACAAATCTTGTAATCAATTTTTAATATACTTTCAAAGCACCTAGAAGTCTGAAATTTTATACACTTTTCCAAACCTAATGATAATTCAAGTTGACAATTTTCAGACTTCTGGGTTGTCAGGGTGGTAGAAAATGGATAAAATTCCAAATTGACTTTCAAATTTTGTAATTTAATTTTAATATGATTCCAGATGACATAGAAGTTTAAAATTTTTCAAAGGTGAAGGAAATCCAAATTTCAGATTCTTATTTTCTCTTTGGAATTAGAAGCAAAAACTCAAAAATATTAAAATACAGTAAAACCCCGCTAATACGAACCCTGGATATAGCGAACCTTCCCTTATAACGAACCAACGGCGATTCCCAATTCCATTCCATTGAAAATACCATCGTTATAACAAACTTTGCGATTTTTAAAATAACGAACTACCCCTATAACGAACCTATTTTCGGTCCCAAAATGATAAAATCTATTAAAGATACTATGCTTTTAACGAACTTAAAATTGTGATTTAAAAAATTTTTTAAAACAACAAAATTTTGAGCATGTTTCAGCTCACGGATCGCGATTTCAAAACAAAAAATTAGCGGCATTGTTTGTTTTCATTTCCATTCTATTTTTGCCGTATGTTGTATAGATTTTTACACATTATACTTTTATTTAATTGAATATCTTTGCATTCGACAATTTTGAAATAGAAGAAAAATACAAATGGCTTCCAAAATAAAGAAAAGAAACAAAGAATGGCGTTCTAAAAAAAAAAAAACAGTGGCAGCATGCCCTTTTAGAAGCGTTCTATATCAAGTTTAACCTAAGCTAAAACATAATTCCAAATAATTTTAAGGCCAGAAATGGTTTGATTAACAGGTTAAAAACAAAATTTAATATACACTTCAGAAGAATATGTGGAAACTGGAATTGGAAGAAGAAGAAGAAAAAAGAAAAAAAAAAAGAATAGCTCCCCCCAAGTTCCCCGTGTCTCATGAGCCACAAACAAATCGACTTATAAATTCTCAAAAACTACCACTACAGTTCTATTTTTAGAATGGAATTCTTGTTAGGTATATGACTCATTCAGGTTCGCGGATATTTCCCCTGGCCGGCCGTTTAAACCACAGATTTTGTGTTTGCAAATTGGCGTTTTTTATTCGTAATTTTACCGATCGCGCTATCTTATCAACATGTTTCGCGTCCGATTTTTCTGAATTGGATACTTTTGATTCATCCTCAATTGATTCAGAATACACGGAGCTTTATTCCTTTGATGGAAATAACGATATTTTAAGACAATTCTGATTTTAAAATTTCACTTTTCACTTTCAAACAACAAGGTATTAGAGGCATTTTTTCAAATAAATATAGTATTATATTATTTGAGAAAGATGTTCTAAAATACTCTTAACCTTTTAAATATATAATTAATAATGTTTTGCCTAGGGGATTTGGCTTAATTTTTAAATAATACATAGGTTTATATATAAACATGTATGCTAATGATAAGAAGAACCTATTATAACAAATGACTTCTTTTGATATTCAGCATTACTGTAAAGAAATAGGTCAATTTAGGAAATTAAAATAAATTGTCCATTATTAAGTTGCTGCCTTTATCTGTTTGTTTGGCTGTTTTTAATTATACGGTCTAAAAATTTAGAAAAGTTAAAAAAAATGGCCAAACCGTGGCTATAGTGAACCAAAAGCTCTGTCCCATTGGGGTTCACTATAGAGGGGTTTTACTGTATATGGAATGGACTCTACATACTTCCTTTTAATTTTTGTATTGAGTTTTAAATATAATTCTCTAGATCACATAACTAACATTTGATTCAGATATTTTGTATAAAGGTAGAAATAATCTGGACATGATAAAATTGTAACTTTAGATTTTATAATTAAAAATTAAATAAGAAAAGGCACAATTTGGATTATAGATTATTACCTTGTGTTTATAAAATTTGAATGAATAATTGATAAATAAAAAATCCCTATATATATATAAAAGTCAGTGTATGTATGTATGTATGTGTGTTTGTTCCTATGTCGGCTATACATGTCCACAATACGTAACTAATCTGACTGAAATTTTAACAGTATATAGAGTAGAATCTGGAAAAACTTATAGTGAAAATTTCAGGTCTCTATCCCGAATATTTTTCGAGTTATTTGCAAATTGCGTTGCAAATTTTCCCTTTCGCTCGCAAGCAGCGTCTCTAGCGGTGAAAATGGGAGGTAATATCACCTGACCTAATGTACATGTAAAACGTGTTTCAACAGGACATAGAGAAAAATCTGGAAGAGATATTTATCGGATTTTTAGCCAAGAAAATTTGAAATTGAAAGGTTCTGGACAAAAATAGCTGTATTTTTTCAGAAAATGATCATGACAATATTGCTGTATCATGTTTGATTATCAGATACAAAATTATAACAGGAATATTTTCAAAAAGCAGAGACCACAGGTGAAGCCAGTTCATTTTTAGTATGCAAGAACAAAATTCTAACAGAAAAACATTCATTCGAGCAGAAGATACAAAGCCAGATCATCTTTCTATAAAAATATCGCTTCTCAGACACAAAGTTTGGAGCGGGACGTTTCACAAGAGTGATATCCACGGCGCCAATTTATAATTGTAACGAATAGTATTTGAATAAAAACATTTAATCGGGTAAAACCCGGGCATTGCCCGGGTAATTCGGCTAGTCTTTTATAAAAATGTATTATTAAAATCCACTGAAAAGAAAAATGAATATTTTAGCGTTCTCTACCATTGAATAATTAGATTTATATGAGTAAAAATAAAAGCATGGAGATGAATATATATTGAGTGAAAGGGTAAAAAAAATTCGTAAACATAAAAATATGTTAATCAGTTGCTCATTATATTAAATCACATTAAGTTTGAAATGCACAATGATTGTCCCACGGCGCTTTTATTTTTATTCATATAAATATACAGTAGTGTGGCTCATGAGAGACTTTTTGAACAAAGAACTTTGCCCCCTATTCCCACTAAATGGGAAAATCTTGTCAGATAGCAAATGAAATGTAAGATGTGAATGCTGCAAATTTCCAATCTTTTAAAAGATAATGAAAAATATTGAGTTTAACTATTCTAAAAATATATAAAATAGCACAAAGTCTCAAATTGTAATGGAAAATGCTCAATTGACTGACTTTATGTGGACATGGCTTTGCCATGAAGCAATTTTTAATTACTATGGTTCTTTTTATGATACCAAAAAACTTATAAAGAGAGATATCACTGTAAATAATCAATATAATTTGTATCTTCCTATTGACCTGTTGAACAAAGAGTTATGTTATGGGGTGCAAGAAGAAAGTGAAGCCAACTTCATTCATAGAAGCCAAACAAGGATTGGGGACTGCAAAAGATTTCCATTCAGAATATTAATGAAGTTGACAAAGATTATTACAATATTTTTTTATTCGCAACCGAATGTTGTGGCCCACTGTACATATTACATTCCAAACACAATGCGACGCCAGCCATAAAATTTATTTTTCTTGTTTATAATGCCATTTAACCAGCTTTTTTTTTACTAAGTGTTTAACAAGAAATCAATATACTCTAATAATATTATTATATGCTCATAAAGATTTTTTTATTTCAGTTTTAAACATATATAAAATAGCAACTCTCTGGCAAAAGGACACCTCTCCATAAAGAGGCTACTTTGGCTCTGTAACTAGATGTCCTCTACAGAGAGGTTGGGAGGTACTGTACTACTAATAAAAAAGTTAAACAAGGATATAATCTATATATATATATAAAAATGAATGTATGTGTGTCTGTCTGTCCTTTATGCCTGACCAAACCACTCATTGGAACACCATGAAACTTTGGGAAGTTATTTAGTATAGTACTGGGAAGGTTTCTAGCAAATAAAATTTTTGAAATAACTTTTCGCCTAAAAATAATCAAGATAAATATTCTAATTTATCTGTTGTAATTCAACAATCTGCTCTAAATATTATCATGATGATACGATGATTTTGTAATGTAGAAAATTAGGAAAGACAAAATGAGACAAGAATAATGATACAATTCCAAGGCAAGATACTATTCCTTTAACTTCCAATTACCGAGGGAACCAATTAATATCGATTTTATTCAACTTATCGAGTATTTTTCAAGGGACCGGAAAAAATGTTCACTTTATCGAGAGATTCGTTAGACAAACCTTTACTCGGGTAAAACCCAGGCGAAGCCGGGTACATCCGCTAGTATTCTATATAACAATGAATAAGTATAATATTGTTGTGTGTCAACAAGCAACCGACCGGAAATACACGTGACCGTTACAAAATTATTTTAAATTTTGTTTATTTATTATTTATCAGTGAAACGGCACCACAGAGATAACAGGTACAAGTTGTATTTGACCACTGACCACCGTTTTCGCGGAAGGCGTTTAAAATACAACGTACCAGTTTTCGTTTTGACCTTCGTGCTATTTATTTATTTATTTTTTCTTTCTTTTTTCCTTGCCCGGCGAACGAAAGATGTCCTGTCACAGATATAACCCTCCCAACGGCTACACCGACGAGAATCGGACCCCAACAACCCTCCGGGACCTGACCACAAACCCTGCCCGGAAGGGGCCCTGGTGACCATAGCCCACCAGGACAATGTACTGCAGCCTCTCAATAAAATGAGCTTTACATCCCCACTTCAGCCTCATCACATGGTGGAGAGCAGTGTCGGCCCAGCACCTCAAGCCGCAAACATAAGTATCGGCTACGGAGAGACGCCTTGTTTCAACCCGGAGGAGGAAGATATCGAAGACTACGTGGAGGAGTTCAAAACGTGGCTGACGGCGAGCTAGGTACCGAAGGGAGACTGGCGAAGGCCCTAGTACGGCGGCTTCCACGGCCGCGAATTTATCAAGTGCAGGTTTGACCCTTCAGCCGCACTTGAAGACGTCTTGGATACACTGAAACTTTGCTACCCAAGAAACGACGGCCGGGCACGTAGTAGGGGTAACGAACTGAAAAAAATGAGACGGCCCCAGTCCACGGAAGATACGGGGAAATACTTAATGAACCTCATTACGGCCCACGCGACGGCAGGTGAGTTTTCGCCATTTGATTCAAACAAGGAGGCATTGTGGGCATTGGCTCCAAAAGACTGCCTACTACTGGCAGCCTCATGGAGTACCACGCGGAACCCAGAAGAGGCCGACTTCCTACAGGCGGCGAAATTCCTCGACGAGGCGGACAAATGGAACAAGGGACGGAAGGAAGCAGGGACAACGACGAGCTTGGAAACAACTACGAGGACGGCGGAAGAGTGGGAACAAAAACGAGGACAAAACCCAAGGACCGAAACGCCCACGGAGAAAGCAAGAAGATTCATGCTGCCGGACGGGACGTCAAGATGCTTCACCTGTTACCAGACGGGGCACAAACACTGGGATTGCCCGAAAAGGAGGCCACGTGGTGAGTACAATTTTACCTCTAATCCTGTGGTTGAAGTTTCAAACAGTGTAGAGAGCGTACCACGTGTATTTTCCGAGGTTACTTGTAACACCAATCACATAATTTTCAAGGTAAAAGGACAACCGGGGGTTAACGAGAGACAGACAGTAAATAAGGTACCACTAGAAAAATCCACTTTAGAAATAGGGGGTACAACAATGGAAAAATTTCGTTGGACAGGTATGACTAATTTCTGCTTAATCACGCCTATCAATGAGACACATGTAGGCAAACTGATTTTCGATTCAGGGGCAAATGTTAGCTGCATAGACGAAGGAATAGCCAACGCACTAGGATGTGCTAGAATGCCTTCAAAATTACTTATACGGGGAATAAGTGGGTCAGTAGTCTCGAACACGTGCACATACTTGGAGGTCAACATTGATGGGTTCGACATATGTGGCAGGTTCACCATAATTCCAGGAAACGGGGAAAAGATTATTTTCGGCGTCGATATTCTAACAGACTATCATTGCAAAATTTTGTTCAGAGACAAATCGGTAGAATTGTATAGGCCAAAAATAGGCACGGACGACCACGTGGTAGAACTAAACGAAGAACGGGAGCTCGAAAGGTTAGGCGCAATTACGAACGATCGGAAAAACCCCAAACAAAAGTACTGCATACCAGATGACCTTGAAATTGCACCACGTTGTAAAACGAGGGTTAAGTTAAAAGGGCCAACAGTAATGGCGGGCATTTTAGAACCCCACCCCGACTGCGTAAGAAGAACGAGGCTACTAATACCATCAGTACACGTTTCCGAAACGGTATCCGAGATACTCATTGATGTCATTAATACTAGGAACGAGCAGGTGTGGTTGGTAGCAAACTCGTGCTTGTTACGATCCGGCGGGGAAATAGCGAATGTTTCTTTCCTAAGTTACAGGGGGGATACAGTATGACGGCCACGTGCAAATACGAACCACAGAAGTTCGATATAAACCCGGAGCTATCGGACGGCGAAAAAATCGACGTACTGGACGTATTGTACAGGTATCGGGAACTTTTCTCAGAAGAGTGGAATAAGGCGGCAGATGTCGAACCGTACCACATTAAACTTAAATAGTCCACCGCGCAGGGAGGAAGAACGTTGCACCGGACGCACTCTCACGCAACCCGTTCCACAAAAATGATACGAACGTCGAAGACAACTTCAACGATTTAACGGCATGCACAGTACGGATCGACGAAAACGGACAAAAAGAAGACACGTTTTGCCGCGATATTACCAGAAAACTACCAGACGCTAAAACACGGGACGAATATAAAAAAAATAAACGGGATCCTTTATAAAAAGAACCATGCAACACAAGGTAACCAATGGTTGGTCGTAGCACCAAAGCAAAGCGTACTCGAAATAATGAAAACAGCGCACGATATACCCGAGGCAGGACACATGGGGGTAGCGAAGACGGTCCACCGTATTAAGCAACGTTTCTACTGGAAAGGTCTTGAAGAAGACGTGTGGAAATACGTTCGGTCGTGCAAAGTATGCCAGGCCTTCAAACCACAGAGGTTCAAACCCGCAGCGCCGCTAGAACCGTTACCACCGGCAACAGACATCTGGGAACGAGTGGGAATAGACCACCAAGGTCCTTTAAAAAAATCGGTAGAAGGCTACGAACACATCCTAACGATCGTAGACCATTTTAGTAAATACGCACTCGCAATCCCGGTAAAAGATACAAAGGCGGAAACCACATGCAACGCACTCTTAGACAATCTGCTATATGTTTTTGGTACTCCGAAATGCATAATATCCGATCAAGGCAAATCTTTTGATTCGAGTACTTTTAGAGACTTTACACAGTTGTACGGTATTAAACATATTATGGCTTCTGTGGCATACCCGCAAACAAATGGCTTATGCGAAAAACTCAACGGCGTCATAAAAAACGGCATCAGAGTTTATCTCGAGGACGATCACGCCGAATGGCCGGGATTCGTAAAAACGGCGACTTTTGCGTATAACTCGTCCATTCAGTCTTC
This sequence comes from Cordylochernes scorpioides, assembly GCA_030710605.1. Classification (NCBI taxonomy): domain Eukaryota; kingdom Metazoa; phylum Arthropoda; class Arachnida; order Pseudoscorpiones; family Chernetidae; genus Cordylochernes; species Cordylochernes scorpioides. Next base: position 54,474,555 of record CP092871.1, read on the forward strand.
GACACAGGTGACACTGCATAAGTTGATATTTGGCGTAGAACCGAGGACGTCCCTAGACGTAGGACTACCAACCGTCGACGAGCCAGTAAAAACTTACGACGAATACGTGACCAACCGCATCTTAGAAAACGAGAGATAAAAGAAAATTGCCGACGAAAACTACCGAGACCGGACAATGATGACGAAGTGTCAGCATGACCTTGCGAACCGTGACCGCTTCCAGAAGTTTGAAGTGGGCGACCTGGTACTACTGGAGTCGTCTCGCAGGAAACCAGGGAAAATGGAGAAATTTCTGCCGAAATACGTAGGACCGTACGTAATAACGGATAGAATCAAGGAAACGACATATAGGTTACGACCACAGGACGGACGCAACGAAAATAGCAGGCGCCAGAGCACGTTAGCACACGTGTCTAGACTTAAGGAATTTTTAGAGAGATAACGGCGACTCGAGGGACTGAGTCTAAGATAAGAGGGGGAGTGGTGTTGTGTGTCAACAAGCAACCGACCCGAAATACACGTGACCGTTACAAAATTATTTTAAATTTTGTTTATTTATTATTTATCAGTGAAACGGCACCACAGAGATAACAGGTACAAGTTGTATTTGACCACTGACCACCGTTTTCGCGGAAGGCGTTAAAAATACAATGTGCCAGTTTTCATTTTGACCTTCGTGCTATTTATTTATTTATTTTTTTTCTTTCTTTTTTCCTTGCCCGGCGAACGAAAGATGTCCTGTCACAGATATAACCCTCCCAACGGCTACACCGACGAGAATCGGACCCCAACAACCCTCCGGGACCGGACCACAAACCCTGCCCTGGAACGGGCCCTGGTGACCATAGCCCACCAGGACAATGTGCTGCAGCCTCTCAATAAAATGAGCTTTACATCCCCACTTCAGCCTCATCAATATGCTCATTAATATTTTTTTAGTTTACCATAAAAAAAAAAGTAACTCTCCTGCAAGAGGACAACCTCTCCCTTAAAGGTCACTTTGGCACTGTAACTAGGGAGGTTCTACTGTATTATGAAATCATGACCTAATGTATTTATCAAAAGATAGGTGTTGGAATGGTGTTATAAATATGGTGAGCAATATCATGCCAAAAATGAGTGTAATTGTTATAAATTTTAAGTCGCGTTTAATAAGCTATACAATAAATTTAAATTCACTGAACAATATAAACAATTTCTCCTATGAGCTGTGTCCCTTGGCTTGCTGAACTCCAATTCCACAAAGCAATTAAAGCAATTTTTCCCCAATATTTTAACAATTAGTATTTTTCCAAATATTTTACATAACTTATCATTATCCATGTAGTGCCATCTCCAGCAGTCAATTCACCATGTCCAATGAGTAAGACAACAATTCTATGATGTGACTTAGTAGAGACTGTTACTGTACCCCTTTATCCCAATACAAGATTTTAATCAAAGTTGTCTTTTTTAGACATTGCGAATAAAGACCCCAGCTAGTTTTGAAATCTATTTTTCTTCTCCTAAATGAACTGTCATTTGGCTCTGTAACTAGGTGTTCTTTACAGGGAGGTTCTACTCTCTACATGCAGTAGAACCTTCCTGTAAAGGACATCTAATTGCAGAGCCGAAGTGTCCTCTCACTGGAGATTTGCTAAATAGAAAGAATGGTAATTTTGTAAATGGAAACTGTTCTTTATAGAGGTGTCCTCTAGTGCAAGTGTCTTCTCATGGAGCTTCTACTGTAATTAAAAATCAGCCTTAACTTAATAAAATAATAAACAAATGATATTATAATATGAATTTATTTTAGCCTAATTGATTCTCAATTTAAGGATTGCCAGGGAAAATTTCAGTTCTTTTGAGTTTCCTATACTGCAGTTATTCAAAAAGACTTAATTTTTTAGACCAGAATAATTCTTGACATTTTGTGATTTTGCCGTATTACATCTGCAATTGTCTTAAATTGAACTTTCTTCTATTATATGTTGGACTTTTTGCACTAAACCTAGACTATATATTAATCATCAATAGTTATATTTGGCCTCTCCAAAAAAGTATTTTGTCCTTGATTTACCTCTCTAATGATGATGTGGCATGTATAGATGGGAGGGAAGAATGCAGCCATTGTATTTGATGATGCAGACCTGGAGAGCTGTGTGCCCACCTTGGTCAAGTAAGTACACTAATTTGTACTTTGCTACTTCACATATATTTTGTTAAATGTCACTTCACTTTCTTCAGAGGCTTCGGTTGGGGTTCACAATAGCATCCTATGGCTATCCATTAAAAGAGTTGTAATACAATTTAAAAAGTTTTGAAACATTCAACATATGAGATCTCAATTAGTATATTCATTTCCAGTAAAGAAATATATATTAAATTTAATACCTTTTGTAGATATATTTCAAATTATATAGCAGCAAATATATTTTAAGAAACTGCTAATTTATTATGTTAATTGTAGATACAGTAAAACCCTGCTAATACAAACCTCGGATATAGCAAACCTTCCCTTATAATGAACCTAAGGCGATTCCATTCCATTGAAAATACCATCGTTATAATGAACTTTGCGATTTTTTATATAACGAACCTATTTTAGGTCCCGAAATAATAAAATCTATTAAAAATACTATGCTTATAACGAACTTCAAATTGTAATTTAAAAAAAAAATTAAAATAACAAAATTTTGAGCATGTTTCAGCTCGTGGATCGTGATTTCAAAACAATAAATTTAGTGGCATTTTTTGTTTTCATTCACATTCTATTTTTGCTGTATGTTGTATACATTTTTACACATTATACTTTTTAATAAATAGAATATATTTGCAACCATCCAATTTGAAATAGAAAAAAAAAGCAAATGGCTTCAAAAATAAAGAAAACAAAGGCCTTCTAAAAACAAAAATGTTATTACTTTAAAAAAAAAAAAGGCCATTTACAAAACTTTTCAAAGTGAAACAACACAGACAAAATTTTAGAACATGTTAAAATAAGAAAATATAACTTTTCTTTTATAATAGAATATAATATTCATTTTATAATATAAAATATAAGGCTATTAAAATTGTTTACAAAGAGGAATCAGCCTCAACTTTTGCCACAATCGTACGTGTTAGAGCAAAAAAAAAAGTTCAAATAAACGGGCCCGTGATGCAACCAAATTTATTTTTTATGCAATGAACTATGGCGATTTTAAGGCCAGCATTGGTTTGCATGACAGGTTCAAAACAAATGGAATTCTAGACTTAAGAAGAATATGTGGAAACATGAAATAGAAGAAAAACAAGTGCTTTGAAGCAAAAAGGTATTAGAGCCATATTTTCAAGTAAACATTGTATTTTATAATGTGATAAAGATTTTTTAAAATCATTTTATATCTTTGAATATATATTTAATAAAGCTTTCCCTAGGATTTGTCTTGATTTTTAAATTAGACATAGAGGTACATGTATGCTAATGATAAGAAGAACCTATCATCAAATAATTTATTTTACTATTCATTATTAATGTAAGGAAATAAGCCAATTAAGGGAATTAAAACAAAGTGACCACTATTAAGAGGCAGCCTCTTCCAGTGTGTATGGCTGTCATTTAATTATACTGTCTAAAAATTTTGAAAAGTAAAAAAGATAGCCAAGCCGTGGCTATAGTGAACCAAAAGCTCTGTCCCATTGGGGTTCACTATAGAGGGGTTTTACTGTATATTGCCAGTCATTCATTTCTTTTGAACAAAGTTCTCTGTTCTCGCTTTATTCTCTCTCTTTCTCCTTGTTAATATCATGACTATTCTTTACGACCTACAATTGTTGTAAATATATATGTATAGACAATATTAGAGGCATTCATGTATGACAGTGCAAGTGTCCCTAGGGGGACATAGCGCTTTAAATTGAAATAAATAAATAAATATGAGATCTTCACAAGCTAAATTGATTAACTTCACATTTGAATTTTAAAGTTTTTAGTATCAAAACACTTTTAAACCCAATACATAGTTATTTGTCTAAGGCTTAAAATTTATTGAAAAATGTACAAAAATAAAATTATATATGTACAGGGCTAAATTAAGAGAATGGCTTCTCCTGATCGGGCAACTAAAAGTTACTTATAGCTTGCCCTATATGTTGGAATAAATATCAACTAATGTGTGTTGGGGTGATTTTTAATTATTCCAGAAATGGCCAAATATGCTTTCTTGATTCATCAAGAAAACCTAACCACGTATGCATTTTAGGCTGTTGAGCCTCATCAGCGTAGTGCAAGATGTACCTCAACTACCAAAACCTGTTCTTTGAGAGTTCCTGAAAAATCAAGGAATAGGTATTTAAAGTCATAAGGGCATGAGAATGCCAAACTATATGTAAAAACTAGCGAATGTTCCTGGCTTCGCCCAGTTTTTACCCGAGTAAAAGTTTGCCTAACAAACATTTGTTAAAACAATTCTAGCAAACATCTAATTCCTACTGAATTTATACTTGTCAAGATAACTATATGAAAATTCGAAACTATTATAGACTGTATGATTCTTTTAAAAATCAAACAATTTCTACTGCCTTTACTGCAATGGGAAAAATTATGGGAGGGCCTGGCTCATCAGTGGTGAACCCTCCCAGCGGTTTCGCCAGATTAATCTACCATACCACTGTTATATTGCATTTTACGATCTTCCTTTTATAGTGATACTGATGCCAGATTCTTGGCATGGGTAATTTGGATGAACTATGAACATAAGCTTTGAGGACAGCAGAATTACATACAATTATAAATATATAATATGCTTTGAGCAATCGCTCTTCCGCAAACATCAAATAGAGTCTTTTATTAGTACAATTATATTTTGATGCATTATGAGCCGAAAAATGCAATACAACAGCGATATGATAGATTAAACTGGCGAAACCGCTGGGAGGGTTCATCACTGATGAGCCAGGCCCTCCCATTAATTTTTCCATTTCAGTAAGGGCAGTAGAAAATGCTTAATTTTTAAAAGAATCATACGCGTCTATAATAGTTTCGAATTTTCATAACAGATGGCGTGCTAATGCATCATAATATAATCCACACGCTCAGAGGCAAGTCGCCACGTCTTCTCCTCCCCACAGATGTGACCAGGCTCTGTCCTCCCCCACACAGGAATGCTGTTTTTGGCGCCTGCCCTCCCCAGACAACACATGGCCATCCCTCCCCTCATCTTCCTCCAACTTTAATCTGAAATTTTGGCCTCATCATCCATGTGGGAGCCTGGAAGTCACAGGGCCGTACTAAGGGATGTAACTTTTATTGTTGCCAGGGTTGGGGCTGGTCCGGGGATACATCTTGTCTGTAGCTTCTTGGCACTCAAGTCGGTCCTCTGTAGGGTCGGTCGGTGCGGGTCGGGCCGTCTTCATTTTCCATTGATCCAAAAAAAAAAGGAACTTAATTCAGAAAATATATATTGTCGCATGTAAGGCCTCCAAATGATTGCAACCTCCGCCAATGGATGGCGCTTTCGCCCGTTTCCCTTCTCTGGCTGATGTGGAAGTCACCGACTGGATTAACCTCCCTGGGGAGGTTAATTGTGAATACCCTTTTATGTTGGCCCCAGGATGTAATATAATGTAAATACCCATTGTTATTTATCTCATTTAAGTGTAATGTTTAGTAGTGTATGACAATAAAAGGCAGTGCTTCAAGTCTCCGTGCCGCCTTCTGTCGTTACTCTCGCCATTGCCATCATCGCCAGGCTGCTGCTGCTACTCTTCTGGTAAGTCTCTCGTGTCCCCCCACCAGTGGTAAGGCCGAGAGATACTGCCAGAGGAAGGGAGTTTCCACTGGAGAGGTGGAACTCAGGACGTCTTTGGGTGGCCTGCGGGGAAAAGCTGCAGGGAAGAGCAACGGGAGCCTGAGGAGGTGATCCACGGAGGAGGAAGCGGCGTTGTCGCAAAGAACCGGTAGGGTCCAGCCGCGACAACTGATGTCAGAAGTGGGATTCTTCCTCGTGGAGGTCACCAGGAGGCTTTTTCTTTTAAAGTTTTTTTAGTTGCTGAAAAAGGCCCATTGACATGAGAGGCCAAGGAATGGCCTCTGAGCAGGACTCGCTGGCCGAGATCGTCCGGAGGATACAAGGATATCAGGAGGAGAGGGACAAATTAAGGCGCAGAACACAGGAAGAAAGACTTCGGATAGAAAAAGAGTTCGAAGAGAAAAGGCTTCTCAGAAACAAAGAAATTGAGAAGCTGCTGTCTCAAATGAAGGCCCACTTGCAGAATGAGACAGGTACGGCCGAGACAGCTTTGAATGATGTCAGCGAGGACCGGGCAGAATCCCGAGGACTGGAAGTCGAGCCGGGTCACATGGGGGAATTGCGTGGAGTGGAGGGCCTGAATGAGGAGCCTCCTGGACAGACCCTGAATCTGCTTCACGTGGACCCGCGAATGAAGCGGCCCCAGCGAGGCAAGCGGTGCCCTCGGGAGAAACGGTGCCAGCGAGAGAAGCGGTACCGGCGAGAGAAGTGGTCCCGGCTAGAGGAGTGGTACCGGCAAGAGAAGTGGTCCCGGCAAGATGAGTGGTCCCGGCGAGAGGAGAGGTCCCGGCGAGAGGAATGGTCCCGGCAAGAGGAGTGGTCCCGGCAAGAAGAGAGGTCCTGGCGAGAGAGGTGGTACCAGCGAGAGAGGCGGTACCGGCGAGAGAAGTGGTCTTGGCGAGAGGAGAGGTCCCGGCGAGAGGAATGGTCCCGGCGAGAGGAGTGGTCCCAGCGAGAGGAGAGGTCCTGGCGGGAGAGGTGGTCTCGGCGAGAGAGGTGGTACCAGCATAAGAAGCGGTACCGGCGTGAGAAGCGCCTCCAGTGTGAAAAGCAGTACCGATATAGGAAGGGGAACCTGCATAAGAAGCTGAACCAGCATGAGAAGCGCCTCCGGCGTGAGAAGCGGTACCGGCAAAAGGGGCGGCTCCGGCGAGAGGGACGGCTCGGGAGAAAGGAGCGGCTCCGGCGGGAGAAGCGGTCCCGGCGAGAAGGACGGCTCCAGCGAGAAAGATGGCTCCAACGAGAAAGGCGACTCCGGAGAAGCGTGACATCTAGGCAACAGAGGCGATGAGGCCGGATCGGGACGATCCGCCTTGAGGGGGATGCAGTGTCGTGTGTAAATGATTGCAACCTCTGCCAATGGATGGCGCTTTCGCCTGTTTCACTTCTCTGGCTGATGTGGGAGTCGCCGACTGAATTAATTGTAAATACCCTTTTATGTTGGCCCCAGGATGTAATATAATATAAATACCCATTGTTATTTATCTCATTTAAGTGTAATGTTTAGTAGTGGATGACAATAAAAGGCAGTGCTTCAAGTCTCCGTGCCGCCTTCTGTCGTTACTCTCGCCATTGCCATCATTGCCAGGCTGCTGCTGCTGCTGCTACTCTTCTGGTAAGTCTTTCGTGTCCCCCCACCAGTGGTAAGGCTGAGAGATACTGCCAGAGGAAGGGAGTTTCCACTGGAGAGGTGGAACTCAGGATGTCTTTGGGTGGCCTGCAGGGAAAATCTGCAGGGAAGAGCAAAGGGAGCCTGAGGAGGTGATCCACGGAGGAGGAAGCGGCGTTGTCGCAAAGAACCAGTAGGATTCAGCCGCGACAATATATACAAAGGGGGATCAATAAATAAGGTGAATTATCTTATTTCTTAAAAATTAAAAAAGAAAAATAATTTAAACCACAGAATATTAAAATATAACATCGAGAGACTATTTAAGGTGTTCTGTTCTTTTTTCCCACGCGCGGCGCGAGACTTATAAATAAACTAAAATGGAAGCTCCCATGAAGGATTGCACCACGCTTGAACAACGTGCAGTTATTCGTTTCTTGAATGCAGAAGGTATTCAAACATCTCAAATATGCCAAAGAATGAAAAATATCTATGGTGAGTCTTGTTTGTCTCAAAAAAACATTTATAAATGGGTTAACGAGTTCAAAAATGGACGAATTATATGTTCCTCAGGTCTCAACGTTCGGCCGGTAAAGTTTTGTTAACAATTTTTTGGGATGTTGATGGACCAATCTGTCTTGATTTTTTTATCCTCAAGGCAACGTATGAACAGCGACCTTTATTGTGACATTCTTGTAAATAAGCTAAAGCCCGGTATAAAAAACAAAAGAAGAGGGAAGCTTAGTAAAGGTGTTCTCTTCCTTCATGATAATGCAAGGCTGCATACTTCATGTAAAACTGTATCTACAATCATTAAATTAGGTTTTGAAGTTTTAGAACACATCCTGCATATAGTCCAGACCTAGCCCCCTCTGACTATTTCCTTTTTGGACTACTAAAGAAGGAGTTAAAGGGAAAGCGATTTGACTCGGATGAAGATGTCCAGAAAGTGGTGCAAGATTTTTTTCACACACTTCCTAATAGTGCCTATAAAGAGGGTATTTACAAGTAGCCAGAACAATGGAGACGATGTATAGAAAGCCAAGGTGATTAATTTGAATAAATCAAGTCCTAATCTTTAATATCGTTCTTTTTTTTTTTTAATTATAATTCACCTTATTTATTGATCCCACCTTGTATATAAAATAAAGAGAGCAAGCAAGAAAGTTGGTCCGTGGTCAAAGTGCAATTTCTCGCCGAACTCTGTTGTTCGATGACTCATAGAGAGAGTTTAAAATTAATTAAAATTTAAAAAAAGAAATTTATTAAAATATAAAAAAAAATTCAAAATCGTGAGCCTTGCTAGTTAAGATAGCGGGCGTGTGTTAGTCGTGCCCACGTGTCCGGCGTTCAGGGTCGCGCCGTGGTTACACAACACCTTCCCTCCCTTAAGGGCTGTCCCGGTCCTCTGGGATACCACCGTCTATCGAAACAAACTCCTTTAGGCGAAACACGTGTGCCAACATATTTCTTCGGCGTGTATTAACATTACGTTCGCTATTGGCGGGTTGGATCTTATATGTCGTTTCCTTGATTCGATCCGTTATTACGTACGGTCCTACGTATTTCGGCAGGAATTTCTCCGTTTTCCCTGGTTTCCTGCGAGACGACTCCAGTAGTACCAGATCGCCCACTTCAAACTTCCGGAAGCAGTCACGGTTCGCAATGTCATGCTGACATTTTGTCATCATTGTCCGGTCTCTGTAGTTTTCATCGGCGATTTTTTTTTAGTCTCTCGTTTTCTAAGATGCGGTTGGTCACATATTAGTCGTATGTTTTTACTGGCTCGTCGACAGTTGGTAGTCCTACGTCTAGAGTAGTCCTCGGTTCTACGCCAAATACCAACTTATGCGGTGTCGATGACTGAATGGACGAATATACGCAAAAGTCGCCATTTTTACGAATCTCGGCCATTCGGCATGGTCGTCCTCGAGATACTCTGATGCCGTTGAGTTTTCGCATAAGCCATTTGTTTGCGGGTGTGCCACGGAAGCCCTAACATGTTTAATACCGTACAATCAAGTAAAGTCTCTAAAAGTACTCGAATCGAACAATTTACCTTGATCGGATATTATGCATTTCGGAGTACCAAAATCGTAGAACAGATTGTCTAAGAGTGCGTTGCATGTGGTTTCCGCCTTCGTGTCTTTTACCGGGGTTGCGAGTGCGTATTTGCTAAAATGGTCTTCGATCGTTAAGATGTGTTCGTAGCCTTCTGCTGATTTTTTGAAAGGACCTTGGTGGTCTATTCCCACTCATTCCCAATTGTCTGTTACTGGTTGTAACGGTTCTAGCGGGGCTGTGGATTTGAACGTCTGTGGTTTGAAGGCCTGGCATACTTTGCACGACCGAGCATATTTTTGCATGTCTTCTTCAAGACCTTTCCAGTAAAAGTGTTGCTTAATACGGTGGACCGTCTTTGCTACCCCCATGTTTCCTGCCTCGGGTATATTGTGCGCTGTTTTCATTATTTGGAGTATGCTTTGCTTTGGTGCTACGACCAACCATTGGTTACCTTGTGTTGCATGATTCATTTTATAAAGGATCCCGTTTATTTTTTTATATTCGTCCCGTGTTTTAGCCTCTGATAATTTTTCAGTAATATCGTGGCTAAACGTGTCTTCTATTGTCCCTTCTCGTCAATCCATACTGTGCATGCCGTTAAATTGTTGAAGTTGTCTTCAACGTTCGTATCGTTTTTGTTGAACGGGTTGCGTGAGAGTGCGTCTGGTGCAACGTTCTTCCTCCCTGCGCGGAGGACTATTTCAAAGTCGTACTCCATGAGTTTTAACCCCCATCTCGTAAGTCTTGAGCACGGGTCACGTACGTTCGCTAGCCACGTTAACGCGCTGTGGTCGGTTACGACTTTGAATTCTCTCCCGAAGATTTACAGCCGTAACTTTTGTAGTGCCCAGACTATTGCTAAGCACTCTAGTTCTGAGATATCATATTTACTCTCGTGTTTCAATGTCTTTCTCAATAAGTAGTGGACAAAAGGGGGACAAGTGGGAAAAACCCGTCATTGTCCGGTTGCATTAGCACCGTGCCTAATCCTACGATTGATGCGTCCGTGTGTATCTCTATTCTAACGTCTGGGTTGAAGTGCGCCAGTATTGGGTCTTCGGTGAGTTTTCTTTTTAGTGTCTCGAATGCCTCTATTTCAGCTGGTCCCGTTGTGAATTTTTTATTTTTCTCCGTTAAACACGTCAGCGGTTTGCTAATTTTGGCAAAGTTTTTGATAAATCTCTGGTAATAACCGTAAAGGCCGAGGAATGAGCGTACTTGTTTTACATTTTTTGGTATTGGGAATTCTTTAACGGCCTCGACTTTGTCTGTTGAAGGTTCGATGCCGTCGCTTGATACCACGTGGTCGAGGATGGGTAACTTCCGGTATGCGAAACAGCATTTTGATGGTTTAAGCGATAGCCCTGCCTCGCGGAAACACTGTAAGACCTTTCTCAAACGTTCATTGTGTTTGCGTAGGTCTTTCCCGAATATGATGACGTCATCCAAGTAAACTATGCACTCAGACCATTTTAATTCGGCCAGTAGTGTGTCCATAATCCATTCAAAGTGGCCTGGTGCCCCCGCGAGTCCGAACGGTAATACCTCAAATTCGTATAACCCGTTGCCGGTTGTAAATGCTGTGATCGGTTTACTATTTTCTTCCAACGGACACTGCCAATATCCACTCACAAAGTCGGTGTGGGAAAAATATTTCATTCCTGCTAAACGGTCCAGGCAATCGTTTATATCTGGCAACAGGTAGGAAAACTTCTCGGTTACGTTATTGACTTTTCTATAGTCGACGCAAAACCGGTGCGTTCCGTTTAACTTTTTTACTAACACGACTGGGCTGGCCCACGGCGATGTTGCTTTCCTAATGATGCCCTTTTCCTACATTTCTTTTACCTGGCCTTTGATAATTTCATGTTCTTTTGAGCTGCGTCTGTAAGCTTTTTGCCGTATTGGCTCTGCGTCCGCTTTGACCCTAATTTTATATGGTTCTATGTTCGCTACCTTCTCCCAGTCTTCGGAGAAGATCTCTCGGTATTTGTATAAAACCTCTAAAACGTTTATTTTTTCGTTACTTGGCAGGTCGGGGTTAATTTCGAAATTTAGTGCCTTTTCACAACACGTGTTTTTTTTTCTTCTCGCTGCTCGGCTTCTCATTCAGGTGTATAATTTCGACAACGTCACTCTCTAATCTTAGGATGCACGTTTTCTGGACTAGTGATACCGTTTCGTTTCCTGTATTGATAACGTCTATTGTGATGTCGCTCGTCGGTTCCGTTATATAAATTGCAGGGATGAGTAGTAGGGTTTTTCTTTTCGTCTCGGGGTGTGGTTCCAGTACGCCTGCTGCTACGGTTGGTCCTTTTTAGCCTAATCCTCGTTCTACCGCATGGTCATATTTTCGTGTCATTCATAAGGCAGAATTTTTGTTTACGTTGTCTAAAGTCGGGTTCGATTTTTTTATGTATTCGTGTGAATCGCTTACGTCATTTTCTTGTTTGGTATCATCACGGTACTTCCTCATTAGCTCTACCGATTCGTCCTTGAATCCGATCTTGCACCCGTAGTCTGCCAGGACGTCTATTCCGAAAATTATTTTGTCTGTTCCGCCTGGTATTATTATAAATTCACCTACCATGTAGAATCCGTCTATTTTTATTTCTAGGCCCGTAACTGCCGTCGCTACTATAGGTTCTCCTACGCCCCGTATTCTCGTAATTTCAGGTCTTCTTGGGCAGTTAAGGATGTTTGCTAACCTTTCGTCGATGCAACACGAGCTCGCTCCAGAATCGAATATTATTCTCGCCTTATCTAGTTCGTTGAACCGTGTCGTCATGGTAAAGTTTTTCATTTTTGTCCAACGAATTCTTCCTGTGACGCTGCCGTTTTCTCTGTTGACGGTTTTATCGTGTGGGATTTTGTGTGTTGTCTTTTGTTTGCCTTGCGATTCCCCTCTTACTATAAATTCGATTTTGTTAGTGTGTCCGCTGTCTGTGACCCCCTCAACCATACGTGCATTACTTTTGTTGTAGAAGGCATTGTCATCGTACCCAGAGCCAATACGAAAATTGTTATTAACGTATTTTGTCCTGAGGCAGTTGTTTTGTATGTGCCCCGGCTGGTTGCACGTGAAACATGTTGGGGTCCCGTCGAGCATCCTGTACCGGCATGCCTTCTCTGCCGGGGTCTCCATCCGTGGTTGAGGTCTTGGGTCGTATCCTTGCTCTCGTGGTCTGTATTCCCTCCGGTCCTGCCTCGGTGTCGCCACGGTTTCCCACTTGTCTTCAACGTCATTTAGTTCCTTCTCTGCAGCTGCGTCGAGGAAGCTTGCTGCCTTGAAGTAGTCTTCCACCGACGGTTCCAGCGCCTCCGCATCTTTCTTGCTTAATGACACCGCTAGTATAAGGCAGTCTCGTGGGGCTAGTGCCACTAGGAGGTTGGTCTTGGAGGCGAACGGGGAGAATCTACCCGCTGTTGCGTGGGCTGTAACCAGGTCCGTCAAGTATCTCCAGATTATTCTCGTGAGTAGAGGCTTTCTTTTTCTTCTTAGTTCTTCGCCTCTTTTTCTCGCCTGGCTGTCGTTTTTTGGGTAGATGGTCTCCAGAGCTTCCGTTATCACTTTCAAGTCTTCAGTAGGTTCGAAGCGGCACTTGATGAATTCCTTGGCTCGTTGTGGTAGGTATCTCATCAGTCTTCGACCATTCTTTTTTTTGGCACGTTCGATGTCCTTAGCCATATTTTTATGTCTTCCACGAAATCTTCCAGGTCTCCCTCCTCGGGATTGAATTTCTGCAGCTCCATTATGTGGTTGTAGACATTTTCGCTTGGAGAGGTTGGGTCGCCGCTCATCTCCACCACGTGTTGTGTGGGAGCCTGGAAGTCACAGGGCCGTACTAAGGGATGTAACTTTTCATTGGTGCCAGGGTTGGGGCTGGTCCTGGGATGCATCTTGTCTGTAGCTTCTTGGCACTCGGGTCGGCCCTCTGTAGGGTCGGTCGGTGCGGGTCGGGCCGTCTTCATTTTCCTGTTGATCCAAAAAAAAAAAAAGGAACTTAAGTCAGAAAAAAATAATAATAAAGAGAGCAAGCAAGAAAGTTGGTCCGTGGTTAAAGTGCAATTTCTCGCCGAACTCTGTTGTTCGATGACTCACAGAGAGAGTTTAAAATTAATTAAAATTAAAAAAAAGAAATTAATTAAAATTTAAAAAAAAATTCTAAATCGTGAGCCTTGCTAGTTAAGATAGCGGGCATGTGTTAGTCGCGCCCACATGTCCGGCGTTCAGGGTCGCGCCGTGGTTACACAACAATATATATAATTAATGGTAGAATAAACATGCTTCTTCATTTGTGATATTAAACAATATTGCAAACGAATTTCAATTGAACAATAATTTTGTAATTATTAAATATCATCATGAATTGAATGATATTTGATGGTGAAATTTATCTTAGTAGTGCTAGAACCCCAACACTCTGATTTTTAGTATATATTTTTGAAACATGCTTAAATTTTTTTGAAAACATTTATTAAATTTTAAATAAACTATATAAGATGTTTTCTTATAATATATAATAATAATAACATGTCAAGTTTTTTTACAACGTCGTTCGAAAATTATATTACTAAATTCTCAAAAATAATTACTATTAAATATCAAATTTATTATACTTAGAACACATTTGATCATCCATTGGCAGAGCTGACTGCTATAGGGCGCGTCCCCAGGTGGCGGATAGGGGAACGACCTTCAGATATGAAGGCCAGCTGCCAAACAAGCAGAATAACTGACGAATAAGCAGTCGCGGACCAACAGCAGCATTGTTAGAGAAGAGGAGTAGACCTCTTTAAAAATCCTGACTTCAACTGACCCAGTTGATAGACCTCAGCAAGGGTCCCACTCCAGGGATACGGAGGAGCTGCGTCTGTACTCATGTTAGAGTCGGCAGTAAAGGCGTCTGCTTCCATGTTAGGAACGGCCTCAAACTACAGGCAAAGTCAGACTTTCACCAAAGTGTGCCTGGATCATGGTGCCATGATCAACGAAAGCTACACCCCATTCCATGAGATCAGATGTTGATTTGCATGCTGCATCGCCCGTCGCGCAGAATAAACAGGGGCGCGTTCAGGACTTAGGTAGAGGGTTCTGTCCGATAAGTATAATACAGTCTCCACAAACTTCTAACTTTGCAGCTTCCAAGCAATTGAGAATTTTGCAGTGCAACATAAATGGATTGTGCTCAACAGCAACAAAAATAAAATTAGAAGAAATAATGGAAATAGCTGAAAAACAAAAGATACAAATTATAGCCCTACAGGAAACCAAATTAAATGAAAAATACAATCTCAAATACAAAAACTACAATATCCTCAGAAAAGACAGAAATAAAGAAGGGGGTGGCCTTGCATTTTTAATCAAGAATTTGTACTATGAAGACATAGCCATTACTATTCCAAATACATCAGACCTCGAAGCCCAAGGTATCAAAGTCTACCTCAGTCAAAACAAAACCATCAACATATTCAATATGTATCACCCACCAAACAATAAACTTATTGACGATGGAACAATATCTCAATTTCTTACAGACAACACTATTATTGTAGGTGACCTTAATGCCAAACATCAACTATGGGGATGTTCCATGCCAAACCCAAGAGGCAAAATACTTTCAAACTTATTTGACGACAATGCCTTCATGTGCTTAAATGATGGGAATCCTACCCACCATTCCTACAGCTATAATACTGCACAAGCACTTGATATATGTTTCTCCAGTCCTGACATTTTCCACAAATGCAAATGGCAAATATTAAAAAGTATTGGAAGTGATCATTTGCCTATTTTGATAGAAATTAGCACCAAGACCAAAACAAGCTCAATTAAAGAAAAATTCTGGAACTTCAAAAAGGCTAATTGGAATCTTTACCAGCAAAACACCAATGAAGACTTTAGAAAAGCACCCACTAGAATAAAAGATCTGGAACAAAATTGGATATCTTTCAAAAACACCATTATTAAAGCAGCCAAAGTTTCAATACCAAGAGGTAATATTAAGAAATGGATTCCAAATTATACACACCAGGCAAAAGATATTCAAACACTTATAACTAAAAGAAATGAACTACAAAAAAAGTTCACCCAAAACCAAACAAATTGTAGAACTGAACTGAACATTGTGAATGCAAAAATAAAAAGGTTATATGTAAATATGAAAAGGGAAAAATGGAAACAAACTTGTGAAAACCTGAACCCAAGAAACCCAAATACAAAACTTTGGCATTTGGCAAAACAAATTGACAGAGCCCAGCCACAAACTGAAAACACAAATATGATTAAGAATACAGATGGTACCCCAGCAACTAATGACAAAAATGCTGCTAATCTTTTAGGTAATTCATATCAAATAAGTAGTAAAATCAAATTTGAAATAAAAGATAAGAAAGTTGAAAAAAAGGCCCGAAAGATTATTCATGACTGTAAAAATTTCACCAGCACTCATAATATTTTCCATGAAAAAATCAATATGAAAGAGCTAGATTATGCATTAGAAAACACTGACCTAAACAAGACTCCTGGACCAGATGGAATCCATGGCCAAATGATATCAAACTTGGGCAAAAATGGCAAAGAAAGACTTCTTGATATTTTCAATAACTCCTGGAAAACCGGAAAATTGCCTCAAGACTGGAAGACTGCAACAATAATTCCTATTAAAAAACTTGACAAATCTGCTGATGACCCAAAAAACTACCGACCTATCTCCCTCACAAGTATTTGCTGCAAATTAATGGAAAAAATTATACTCAGACGACTCACCTACCACCTCGACACAAAAAATCTCTTACCAGAAGAACAATATGGATTTAGGAAAGGACATGGGACAATAGACCAACTCTTATTTTTCACACAAAAGGTAAAAGATGCACAAAACAGAAAACCAACTAACCACACCATAGCTGCTTTTTTAGACCTTACACAAGCTTTTGATAAAGAGTATGGAAAAACAAGTTAATTACAAAATTATACAAGCATTTCAAAATTGATGGAAAAGCTATCACTTGGATAAATGATTTCCTTAAAAATAGATACATCAGGGTCAAATATAATGGAACTCTATCTAAAACCTTCAAATTGTACCAAGGATTACCACAAGGATCAGTCCTTAGCCCAACTCTCTTCACCCTATTTATTGCAGGCATAGAAGAAAAAATTTCACATAAAACCAATATTGGACTTTTCGCTGATGACATTATTCTATGGAGCAGTAACACTATCTGGAAAAAAGCTGAAAGGGATTTGAACAAGACTCTTTTCCACCTAGAAAAATTTGCTAATAAACATAAATTAGAATTTAACCCTCAAAAATCTGAAACCTGTCTTTTTACTACTGATAAGAAACTATACAAAATAAGGCCAAAAATTATTCTGAAAGAACAACAATTACAATATAATAAACATCCTAAATATCTTGGCTACACCCTGGATCCAGAAATTAACTCCAGTAAACATATTGAAGAAGTTATTAGAAAAGGAAGAGACTGACTAAAAATCCTGAAATATATTTCAGGAAGAGAGTGGGGAGCCGATGCAGCCACACTAAAATTAACTTACACATCTCTAATTAGACCTCTCCTGGAATATGGATATCAAATCTATAGTACAGCATCTGAAACAAATCTAAAATCACTGGAAAGGATACAACTAAGTGCAGCTAGAATTATTACAGGTCTTCGAAATACCTGCCCTAACGATATTGTACTTTACGAGGCGGACATTATGCCCTTAAAGGATAGAAGAAGCTACAATCTGCCAAAATATATAAACAAAATCAAGAGTTATGGAAACAAACACAGAACTTCCAATTACATACTTAATTGGGAATCCAATCTAAGACTCAAAAAAGAAGGCCCTCTCCACCTGGCCAAAAGAAATGGATTTTTAAAATATAAAGTAGAAAAAAATTATTTAGCAGAAAAAATTTCTCCATGCGAACCACTACAAAATGTTATTTTTAATGCCTCTTTAAATGAACCCACCAACAAACAATGCCAAAATCCAGAATACTTAAAACAATTATCATTAGAAATAATTAATAACATTCCTAAAAATTATAAAACTATTTTAGTGGCGTAATATTCTTTTTAAAATAAAACAATTTCTACTGTCCTTACTGCGATGGAAAAATTAAAGGGAGGGCCTGGCTCATCAGTGGTGAACCCTCCCAGCGGTTTCGCCAGTTTAATCTACCATACCGCTGTTATATTGCATTTTTGGAACTTCCTTTTATAGGTGACTGTTGTAAGACTCTTGGAATGGGTATTTTAGAAGAACTATGGACATAAGCTTTTAGGACAGCAGAATTAAATATAATTATAAATATATAATATGCTTCGAGCAATCGCTCTTCCGCAAATATCAAATTGTGTCTTTTATTAGAACAATAATGTTACGATGTACTAGAGCGCCATCTGTTAACAAATTATAAAACTATTTTAGTGGCGTAATATTCTTTTTAAAATAAAACAATTTCTACTGTCCTTACTGCGATGGAAAAATTAAAGGGAGGGCCTGGCTCATCAGTGGTGAACCCTCCCAGCGGTTTCGCCAGTTTAATCTACCATACCGCTGTTATATTGCATTTTTGGAACTTCCTTTTATAGGTGACTGTTGTAAGACTCTTGGAATGGGTATTTTAGAAGAACTATGGACATAAGCTTTTAGGACAGCAGAATTAAATATAATTATAAATATATAATATGCTTCGAGCAATCGCTCTTCCGCAAATATCAAATTGTGTCTTTTATTAGAACAATAATGTTACGATGTACTAGAGCGCCATCTGTTAACAAATTATAAAACTATTTTAGTGGCGTAATATTCTTTTTAAAATAAAACAATTTCTACTGTCCTTACTGCGATGGAAAAATTAAAGGGAGGGCCTGGCTCATCAGTGGTGAACCCTCCCAGCGGTTTCGCCAGTTTAATCTACCATACCGCTGTTATATTGCATTTTTGGAACTTCCTTTTATAGGTGACTGTTGTAAGACTCTTGGAATGGGTATTTTAGAAGAACTATGGACATAAGCTTTTAGGACAGCAGAATTAAATATAATTATAAATATATAATATGCTTCGAGCAATCGCTCTTCCGCAAATATCAAATTGTGTCTTTTATTAGAACAATAATGTTACGATGTACTAGAGCGCCATCTGTTAACAAATTATAAAACTATTTTAGTGGCGTAATATTCTTTTTAAAATAAAACAATTTCTACTGTCCTTACTGCGATGGAAAAATTAAAGGGCCCTCCCTTTAATTTTTCCATCGCAGTAAGGACAGTAGAAATTGTTTTATTTTAAAAAGAATATTACGCCACTAAAATAGTTTTATAATTTGTTAACAGATGGCGCTCCAGTACATCGTAACATTATTGTTCTAATAAAAGACACAATTTGATATTTGCGGAAGAGCGATTGCTCGAAGCATATTATATATTTATAATTATATTTAATTCTGCTGTCCTAAAAGCTTATGTCCATAGTTCTTCTAAAATACCCATTCCAAGAGTCTTACAACAGTCACCTATAAAAGGAAGTTCCAAAAATGCAATATAACAGCGGTATGGTAGATTAAACTGGCGAAACCGCTGGGAGGGTTCACCACTGATGAGCCAGGCCCTCCCTTTAATTTTTCCATCGCAGTAAGGACAGTAGAAATTGTTTTATTTTAAAAAGAATATTACGCCACTAAAATAGTTTTATAATTTGTTAACAGATGGCGCTCTAGTACATTCCTAAAAATGCAATAACTATTTATACCGATGGTAGCAGAGACGAGCTAGGACACACTGGCAGTGGCTGTCTCATCAAAACCACAAATAGCATTGAGAAAATGAACAGAAGAAACCCAGATTTTTGCTCAGTCTTCAGTTCAGAACTTATAGCCATCTATGAAGCCTTAAAATCCATCAGAAATACTAATTATCAAGATATCTGGATTCTTACTGATAGTAGAAGTGCCATACAACACTTGAGTCACACAGGGGAACTCAGAGACAAAGTAAGCAGGAACATAATTGGCTATCTCCAAAAACTCTCAAAAACCTCAAAAATTCACCTTCAATGGATACCCTCGCATGTTGGAATTGAAGGCAATGAAGCTGCTGATGTGCTAGCGAAAAAAAGGCACAAAAGAACCCTTGCCACAGAAAAATAAACTTACTTTTAAAGAAATAGAAACAGTAGTCAAAACAAAAATAAACAAGAACTGAAGGATCCCACCTATGCACAGTTGGTACAGTGGAGTGAACCCAGGAGGAGCTCTGAACATCAGAAATAGACAGCATCAAACAACACTAACAAGATTTAGAACAGGCCATCTCAAGCCATTGAAGATAGAAAATAATAACAAAATCTACCCCACTTGCCCAAAATGTAGCTTGGCACCTGCAGCTCCAGATCACATTTTGGCTTGCATTAGATGCACTAAACAGGACCTTTGGGAGAGGCCGCTGCTCATCATAAAACAGCTCGAGGAGCATGAACTCATGGAATTCGTGTAATCTTTACACAAGGGGATAAGAAACAACAACAACAACAACATTTGATCATTTTTACAATTTATAAATGTAATTTCACCAGATGCTGCGAGAGGTGCTGCTTGCGAGTGAAATTAGAAAATTTGCAAATAAAATTGCAACAAATATTTATTTCAAATCAAATTCAAAGCAGAAACCTTCCCGGTAGTATAGTAAACAACTTTCCAAAGTTTCATGACGATTGGATGTATGGTTTTTGAATCTATCGAGTACAGACAGACACACATTATTTTTATATACAAATACATACATATGTATCAATTAAAAAACCCTGTAAGATTTATAAATGTGTTAAAGCATCAAGGGCTGCGTATATTTTATTAGAACGAATATAAAACGAGCTTTCGGGCACATACGCCCTTCTACAGGAATTAATAAAACAATTATCCAACTAGTCTGAAATAGGATTTTTATACACGTAACTATTGTTTTGCATAACGGCTTAATTGAAAATTATTAAAATGTTTAAATTTACATGCAGGTGTAATGATTTGGAAAAACTAAATCTAATTAATATGCGGTACACGTGGGCGCGACTAACACATGCCCGCTATCTTAACTAGCAAGGCTCACGATTTTGAAATTTTTAAAAAATTTTAATTAATTTTTTTTTTTTATTTTAATTAATTTTAAACTCTCTCTGTGAGTCATCGAACAACAGAGTTCGGCGAGAAATTGCACTTTGACCACGGACCAACTTTACACTTGCAAGGGATCCCATCAGACTTGTGATATCTTTTATTGTGAATGTAACTGTTTTATCTTATTTTATTTAGGTCTATTGATCCATATGCTTCTGGTAAATCGATTCTGCGATTTATACTGCTATATTGTTTGGAAACTATTGCTTCAATTATTAATCTTTGATATTTGTTATTGATGTTGTTGTAATGTACTTTAGGTTCATTTAAGTTAAAAGTGTGTCCTGTTGAATTTGAGTGCTGCACTATTAACCCTTTAAGCTCTAGGGCCCGAATGCTAACTATCACTATCAGGACCACACTAATTAAGCCTAAACTGATGATCAAGTAGTTGTTAAATTAAAAATGTTATAAATAAATAAATATGATAGATAGAAGTGTTCTGTAAAGTGCAATATAATCCAGACTCCTCTCTCAACACAACACTCTGATTTTATTATACTAAAATGAGTATTTAATTTTTTAATTGGGGGTTAATTATATTTAATTGAATAATCGACTTGAATTTTTCAAAATTAGGTTTCACAAATATAAAAAGGAATTTTAGATATATACAAGGCTATTTAAAAAGCTAACACTTGTGTTTAAAAGCACAGACTGGATGCAAGCCTCTCTTGCACTTTGAACATATGGTTCTAGACCTCCGCTTCAGGCCTTCTTTTGTACACTCCACACATCTACTCTCTCTCTTTTCTGGAAGTTTTTCGAGTACTTCCTGGCTTGTTGAAGGCAGAACTGGAGGTTTCAAGTGATTTTTAACTAATTCATTTATTACTGAATAGTTAAAAGCCCTTCTAGAAAGCTTGGGGTTGTCTTTGGTATGCTGTTCATATAGGATGAAGGAGTTTAGGAGAGCCCTGTGGAAGATATTGAGAATCACCTTTCTATAAAATTTTCTTCCTTTTCTTTCATCCATATATGTATACAACATTTGATCATTGAGATCTACCCCTCCCATGTAGCTATCATAGCAGATTTTCATGATTTTCTGTGGGTAGTCTCTTTGGTCTGACACCTTCTTTTTGCCAGAAGAAGCATCACAAAATGTTGAGAGAAATTTCACTGGAGGTTTGCTCTTCTTTTCTTTGTAAGCCAGGGCCAGTAGATTATTATTTACCATATAAAGGGATTCATCCACACCTAATTTTGCACTTGTTAAGGTTTTAGGAAGTCCCTTCCTATTAGTTCTTATAGTACCAGTCAAATAAGTATGACTGTCCAGTAAGTCCTTGGCTAGGTTGATGCTGGTGAAAAAGTTATCAGTTATCAAATGATAACCTTTTCCAAGTAGACTGAATTCCTGGAGCAGATTCATTGGAACATCATAGGAAAGGGACTTGATAATTGGAGATAATTTCCCTTTATATGGCTTCATTCTCAGACAATAGCCAGTTTTAGATTCACAAAGCATCCACAGTTTGACTCCAAATCGACCATGGTGCTTTTGGGGCATATATTGTCTAAGACGAGTTCGGTTTTTTAGGCACACCAAGCTCTCATCATCTGTAAGATTTTGAGTAGGCTTATAATAATATATAAACTTGTTCACATGCTCTATGAGCTTCTCAAATCTTGCAGTTGGGTTGTAATCAGGATGAGAACTTGGAACCAGGTTGAAGTCATCAATCAGAGAAAAGTAGCTGTAGAGCAACTCAAATCTCCCACTAGGCATAACTTTACCAAACCAGGGCGTCTCTAAAAGTTCATTCTTGCTCCAATAGTCCCTGATTTGGTTCTTCTTCACATTGCCCATATTGAAGATGACTCCAATAAAAGCCATCATCTCATTCAAGGTAGTGTCCTTCCAGGCCAGCTTCCTAGAAAATGGAGGCAATTTGTCCCTATTGCTTGCCAATAAAGTTTGGGCACATTTATTGGTAAAAGCCACAATTTCCTTCATCAAATTCATTGTTATGAATAACAAAAAGTATTCAATAGGCCGGATAATAGAGGGGGGAAGGTGCTGTGGGCCACAAATTTCTCCAAAAGTCAATGTTTTGGATGTGGAAAATGGAGTATAAACTCTTACCCAAGGACTTGGCTGGTTTTCATCCACTTCTTCATCAGAAAATTAATCTTCAAAAGTGTCTTCAACACTTTCTTCAAACTCAGAAGACAAAGAATAAACTTCAGTGTCCTCAGAAAATGCAGAGCATTCTGAACCGGAAGCCATTTTTAAAAATAAAAAAAGGAAATCGCAAAACAAAGGAGATAAAAACACAGCTAACGTGTAGAGACAAGCCCAGAAGTGAGAAGGGAGGTGATAAAAATAGCCAGCCACCACCCCCTCCCCCACGAGGGGCCCTACAGATCGGTACCCCGGCGCTCCTGGTGACGTTATAAGGTAACGATGGATCGTTACCTCGGCGCTTAAAGGGTTAATGATAATGGGTCATTTTTGTTTATGTTTCTTCTGTGTTCTGTGATTCTATTATGTAATTTTCTCCCTGTGTGTCTCCCTCACATATCTGGCGTTACAGTTATTGCATTCTATTGAATAAACTACCTCTTTTTTATATGATATACATTCGGTTTGCCTGTTTTTTGTAATCAGGTTTCTTAGGATATCTGATAAGTTGGGAGAGTTGCTATAAGAGGTTTTTATTCCATATTTATCTATT
Organism: Cordylochernes scorpioides; assembly: GCA_030710605.1. Taxonomy (NCBI): domain Eukaryota; kingdom Metazoa; phylum Arthropoda; class Arachnida; order Pseudoscorpiones; family Chernetidae; genus Cordylochernes; species Cordylochernes scorpioides. The sequence goes on from CP092871.1 coordinate 54,497,872, forward strand.
GTTCTGGAAATGTAGATGGATTTCGGGGAATATGGGATGTAGCAATTTTGCCTGTATACTTTAGTTTTTTGTGCTAACATGTTAGATGTGACTTGTGCCTGATGGAAATGTTTTAAAATGAATGTTTTGGGGTAACCAGCTGATGTTAAATTTTGGATAACGGTTTGTGTTTCATGCGTTTTGTATTGATTTAACGAACAATGAGTATAAATTATTTTAGTTGAAAAGTTTTTACTGTGTTAATTTTATGACTAATGGGGCAAAATGAAGAAAATTTTATATAATTGGGGGTGAATGAAGGTTTGTAGTAAACTGTTGTTTGCAATTTATTGTCTATTTTCATTATTTCAATATCTAAAAATGGCAATGTGCAATTATCTTCTTTTTCTATTGTGAAATGTAAGCTATTGTTGAGTGAGGCTAAGATGCTGGGAATCTGTTTGTCTGTACAAATGCAAAATATATCATCTATGTATCGTCTGTATAATATGATGTCTGCGGGGTATGAAGAAGTGATCCAATTGTCTATTTCTCTCATAACTATTTCGGCTAATGGAGTTGATAATGGGCTTCCCATGGGGGAACCCCTGATTTGTTTATACTGTTTCTGGTCAAAAGCGAATATGTTAACTTTAAGACATAATGTAATTAAACCTATTATTTTATCTATTGTGTTAGAGTCTTTCCTATTGTTATCTAAAAAGGTTTTTGTAGTTTCAAGAATTAAGTTATGGGGGAGACTGGGATATAAGGCCTCTACATCGAATGATACTAAAATGTGATCTGTCTGATAATTGTAATTGGCTATTTCAGTGATGAATGTTGGAATATTTGCTATTGACATTGGGAATACATTGTTCTTAATTAATGAGTGTAAAAACATTGTAACATACCTGGCTGCTGGTGCTAGTGGTGAGCTGTGATAGGCAACTATTGGTCTTAGTGGGATCCCCTTGTACAGACAAACAGATTCCCAGCATCTTAGCCTCACTCAACAATTATAACAATAGCTTACGTTTCACAATAGAAAAAGAAGATAATTGCACATTGCCATTTTTAGATATTAAAATAATGAAAATAGACAATAAATTGCAAACAACAGTTTACTACAAACCTTCATTCACCCCCAATTATATAAAATTTTCATTTTGCCCCATTAGTCATAAAATTAACACAGTAAAAACTTTAACTAAAATAATTTATATATACTCATTGTTCGTTAAATCAATACAAAACAGATCACATTTTAGTATCATTCGATGTAGAGGCCTTATATCCCAGTCTCCCCCATAACTTAATTCTTGAAACTACAAAAACCTTTTTAGATAACAATAGGATAGACTCTAACACAATAGATAAAATAATAGGTTTAATTACATTATGTCTTAAGGTTAACATATTCGCTTTTGACCAGAAACAGTATAAACAAATCAGGGGTTCCCCAATGGGAAGCCCATTATCAACTCCATTAGCCGAAATAGTTATGAGAGAAATAGACAATTGGATCACTTCTTCATACCCCGCAGACATCATATTATACAGACGATACATAGATGATATATTTTGCATTTGTACAGACAAACAGATTCCCAGCATCTTAGCCTCTCTCAACAATTATAACAATAGCTTACGTTTCACAATAGAAAAAGAAGATAATTGCACATTTCCATTTTTAGATTATAAAATAATGAAAATAGACAATAAATTGCAAACAACAGTTTACTACAAACCTTCATTCACCCCCAATTATATAAAATTTTCTTCATTTTGCCCCATTAGTCATAAAATTAACACAGTAAAAACTTTTCAACTAAAATAATTTATATACTCATTGTTCGTTAAATCAATACAAAACGCATGAAACACAAACCGTTATCCAAAATTTAACATCAGCTGGTTACCCCAAAACATTCATTTTAAAACATTTCTATCAGGCACAAGTCACATCTAACATGTTAGCACAAAAAACTAAAGTATACAGGCAAAATTGCTACATCCCATATTCCCCGAAATCCATCTACATTTCCAGAACACTAGATAAATATGGAATAAAAACCTTTTATAGCAACTCTCCCAACTTATCAGATATCCTAAGAAACCCGATTAGAAAAAACAGGCAAACCGAATGTATTCGTGGTAAAGACAAAACATTCAGGAGATAAGTTTCTTCATCAATTTATTATGACATCAAGCTTTCGGGCATAGCGAGGCCCTTCTACAGGATCCTGTAGAAGGGCCTCGCTATGCCCGAAAGCTTGATGTCATAATAAATTGATGAAGAAACTTATCTCCTGAATGTTTTGTCTTTACCACGAATGTAATTGGGAAGATTTTACCTCTTTTAGAAAAACCGAATGTATATCATATAAAAAAGAGGTAGCTTATTCAATAGAATGCAATAACTGTAACGCCAGATATGTGGGGGGAGACACACAGGGAGAAAATTACATAATAGAATCACAGAACACAGAAGAAACATAAACAAAAATCCCCATTATCATTAATATTGCAGCACTCAAATTCAACAGGACACACTTTTAACTTAAATGAACCTAAAGTACATTACAACAACATCAATAACAAATATCAAAGATTAATAATTGAAGCAATAGTTTCCAAACAATATAGCAGTATAAATTGCAGAATCGATTTACCAGAAGCATATGAATCAATAGACCTAAATAAAATAAGATAAAACAGTTACATTCACAATAAAAGATATCACAAGTCTGATGGGATCCCTTGCAAGTGTAAAATATGTAAAATTTAAAATAGAAAATGAGATTGCCTTAAACAAAAACATATCATATTACCGCATATTAATTAGATTTAGTTTTTCAAATCATTACACCTGCATGTAAATTTAAACATTTTAATAATTTTCAATGAAGCCGTTATGCAAAACAATAATTACGTGTATAAAAATCCTATTTCAGACTAGTTGGATAATTGTTTTATTAATTCCTGTAGAAGGGCGTATGTGCCCAAAAGCTTGTTTTATATTCGTTCTAATAAAAGATACGCAGCCCTTGAGGCTTTAACTCATTTATACATATGTATATAGTAAAAATCAGCTTTCACCGCCTGATGAGTACCAACAGTCTGAAATGTATACTTGTTTAGCTTTTCTTGATTAATCAAAAAAGGGTATTTGGCCAATTCTGGACTAATTAAAAATCAACGATTAGTTGATATTTATTCCGACAGATATCAGCAGCTTTTAGTTGAACGATCGGGAGATGCCTTTCTCTCTCTTCTTGATTATAATATTGTCATTATTGAGTAACTGCAAAAAAAAAAAAAAAAAAAGCTCTTGAACTTTTTTATACCAGATGATTAGTAGAATAGACACCCTAGAAGCAGATGGCCACCCAGACCTTTCGGCCCACAAGCCGGCATGCAAAGCATGCCCTTTGCTGCTATCCTGTTCAACTCATAAGCCAAGTAACGGTATCCAAGCTAGTGCTTGGACATTGTACCTGGAAAAACCACCTCCCAAACGACGTGTCTGGAAGGATTTCTATACCGGTGGCCTTTAGTCACAGCAAAATAGGAAACTATCTACTGTGTCCAGCGGGGACCACAGGTAGACGGCCACCGGTCGACCCTGTTCACTCACAGCTGAGGAAAAGCACAGCTGCCACGTCGTGGGCTTTCTCAAGAAGCTTGCTGTGATTTCTTAGCAGCTCACTCTCAATCGCGCCCCTCACCCTCCTTCTCTCTTCCTGCACACCCACTACCCTTGGACAATCCAAGACGTAGTGGCGTGCATCCACATCTCTTTCTCCACAGACGCAATCAGGATTGCTCTTAATTTTAAATCTGTGGAGACTCCTGGGAAGGGCTCATCTCCCGAAACTACCCTAATGAGTTTGTGGGACATTACCTTACAGAGGTACTTGGGTGTTGTTACCCAATTGAATACCTCTCTCCCTTTTACACTGTTCCTCCATCTGTCCAACCATAAGTTCTGGACGTGCCCCCTGATCCTCCTATACATTTCTTTCTTGGTCACTGGGGTCCTCACTAATCTACCTCTAAAGCATCCGGCCTTAGCGAGCCTGTCTGCGAACTCATTACCTTCGATGAGGCTGGGTCCTCTAACCCAATGGAGCTCCAGAGCCAGCGTAATCATCTCCAGCTCCTGGATTATTTGATGCGCGAGTTGCTCTTTCTCCAGATTGATGCCGACGAGGGCCGACATACAATCTGAATAGAGGCTGTCCGGGCTGAAGTTCTTCTCGGCACACACTCTGAGGGCTTCCCTGATCGCAACCATCTCGGCTGAAAAGACCAGTTCGTTCACTCTGAGTGTTAAGCTTCCTTGGAAGATCAGCTCTCTATTAGTGAAAAGCACTACCCCAGCTCCAGTATTGGTTCTAGACTTACTCCCATCAGTGAAAACCTCCGTGCCAATCCCTGTTGGCACTCCAGGACTCCAATTCCACTTTGGCAACCACTGCAAAGGCTTCCTTGGGTCCCTCTTCCATTCCAGGGCACCCGCTTCAAGTCCCAGGGCATCTTCCCTGTTCTCCCAGATCTTCTGTCTGATGGCCTCCTCCTCTAGTTTCAATCCCAGGGGAATAAGCCCAGCGAGGACCAACAAGGCCTCCGTGCTGGTAGTGCGATATCCCTCTGTGATTCTGAGTGCCGCTGTCCTCTGCACTCTCTCTAAAGTTGTCGCCACCTTCTGGTCCCTGTTTCGGCACCACCAAGCCCTGGAAGCATATAGCAGGATTGGCTCGACACAGGAGAGGTAGAGGTTTCTAAAAATAGTACCCTCCTGTTGAGAGCCAACCGCGACAGCCTGCACAACGCCTCTCACCACCATCTCATTGCCAACCCATTTTATCATCAATGACCACCCCCAGGATGGACATCCTATTGACCACCGCTACCCTCCGTCCTTCCATCTGGATAGCCGGCTTGTGTTCCCATTTGATCCCTTTCCTTTTAGTTCTTATGTCCCTAGAATTAAAGCTGAGGGCTTTAGTTTTGGAGACATTGAATTTAAGGCCAGAGTCATGGGCCCAGTTCGAGAGGATTTGGAGAGAAGTTTCAACACACTTCTCAGCCTTCGCTCTCGAAGCAGCCTCAATGATGAGGAACTGGTCGTCAGCATAGAGAACCAGCCTGGCTCCCTCAGGTAGCTCCTCCTGGAAAACGATTTTTACCAGGATATTCCACAGAATAGGTCCACAGCAGGAGCCCTCTGGGCAACCCCTAGCACGGTTTATTTCCAACTTCAGCCCACCAAAGCTGAGGCTAATCCGTCTATCTCTCAGGAAGTCACGAACCAAGCTGCACAAATTATCTGGACAACCCATGTCCATCAAATTTCTCATCAGCCTGTTCCAGTTCATGGAGTTGAACGCGCCATCAATGTCCAGAGCCACGAGAAGAACCCAAGCATCCTTATTTAAGCCCATCTCAACCCCCTCTAACACCTCGTTCAGAGCTGTGGTTGTGGACTTTCCTTCCCTAAAACCATGTTGGGAAGAGGAAAGGAGCTCATTACTCTCTAGCCAGTGCTTCAGGCGCTGAGGGGTAGGCTATCCAGGGCCTTACCTAAACACGCTAGTAAAGAAAGCGGACGATAATCATTAGGAGAATTACCCTTTCTACTAGACTTTTCGAGAAGCACTACTCGGGCAACCTTCCATGCCTCAGGAAAAGTACCAGTGTCCAGGCACCTATTGAATAACCTGGCAAGAAGCGATGGGTGCATCCTTACCAGGGCTTTCAGGACCGTGTTATCGATCCCATCAGGACCAGGAGATTTCCTGTTCCCGAACTTGAAAGCCGTCCATTTCACCTCATTCTCACTTCGTTTCCGAAGTGCCGGTCCAAGATGAGGTCCTGGGTCTCCTTCAGGTCCTGGGTCTTGAACCCATCTTCCCCTTCAAGTAGCCACAAGTTAGCGGAGCACCTTCCCAGAGACAACCCTGTAAGAGAGACCATATGGATTAATCTCCAGTACGGTTTTGCACTGCTCCCTCCAGTGTTTCCTCTTCGCCCTCTTTGTGTTTCTCTTGTACCCTGCTAAGACCTTCTTGAAAGCTATTCCTCTCCTAACTCTCTCTTCGCCCGTAAACTATTCTGGAATAGTTTCTTCATGGCCCTGACTCTCTTCCTCTCGATTTCCAGCTCCTCGGTCCACCAAGGCTGTTTAAGCCTTTTAAATTTAGGTAGCCTTTCCAGATCCAGGCCCCAAGGTTTTGCACAGGTTGGTTATATTTTGGTGGAGCTCATTGACCATGCTATTAATAGCAATTCTGTCAACTGCTCCAGCCAGGCTATCCCCAAGTGTGCAAGCAAACCAGCATCTGAATCTTTCAAGGTTAGGCCCCCTGATGTTGTACTGAGGAACTCTCTCCACTGATTTGCGGTTCCACTGCACAACTGGCCTCAAACCTGATGAGTTTGTGATCGCTTACGTCCGTGGGGTCCGTTTCCCACCTCAAACGCCGCATCCTGCTTGTTCTTGCCAGGAAGAAGTCTATGATGCTTTCACCATTTGCCGTGGTTGATTCACCATATACATTCCAAATCTCCGGACTCTGACCAATAACAAGATTGACCAGCGCCTTTCCTTTAGGATTTTCCTCCCTGTCCCCAAACAGCTGGGTGCGCTGTTAAAATCCCCGCCAATCACGATCTCATGCCCTTCCTTCCCAACCAAAAAATCATTTAGGAAGTCCAGCTTACCAAGGTCATTGTCCTGGGGTGGTATGTATGTAGATAGGCAGACCAGTTTTAGATCCACCGCCTCGATCTGTACAGCCGCCGCCCCCTCTCATGACCCACAACCCAAACAAGGAAGATCTCCCCGGACCAGTAAGGCGGCCTTGTTGCACTCTCTAGAGAAAAAACTGTAACGAGTATCTAAACCCATTCTCCCATCATCCTCCAGGTACATCTCCTGCACAAGGATAACATGAGGGCGATCACTTTTAATGATCCGGTCTAGCTCCTCGGAGCTCCTCCTCAAACGAGCGCAATTTAGCTGCACGAACCTCCACACCTCCTTGTTTGGCCCCTCTACCATCGCCTCTCATTCACATACCAGGCGATGATTAAAGTCATATTTCCTGCCATACCTCTTGTTGGCCTCTAAACAACCAACAACCCGGCTTCATATCGCATCCCTGTTCTTGGGAGTGCACGCCCTCGCACCTCCCACACACCTCTTTGGATGTTCGCAGGTCCTTGTGATATGACCGGGCCTGAGGCACCTGAAGCAGGTTGACACTGCCTCATTCACCCTGATAGGTACCATCCTGGCACCTATCTTCAACCTCTTCTTGCCCAGGAGGGATTTCATGGTGGCCTCCTTTAGGCCCGAAATGATCCAATTCGTTGCGTAGGTCCTCCTTGTACTCTTTGGATACAATCTCATGTATCCTTCCAAGAAGTCCCCACACCCTAAATTTAAGAACACCTCCATTTCTCTTAGCATCTCCTCTTTGATGTCAGAGTTGACACCCAAGAGAATCAGCTCCCTCCTGGCCCTCTTAAGGCTTTCTAGCCTCAGTGCAGGCTCCCTCTCTATGGCCTCCATGGCCAGTTTCTTGTCCTCGGAGTTTTTCAATATGAGAGCCACAGCTCCCCCACCCCGAATCATTTTGAGGTCATAGCGGTGCCCAGGAATGCTACCAGCGATGCTTTTCAGCACCGCAAGCATTAACTCGGACCCCGCATCCTCACTCCACTCAACTACTAGGGTCAGGTCCTTCTTCCATCTAGGGGGCCCTTGACCTTTGGGGGTTCCAACTTGGTAGTTTTGGCCGCCTTGGGGGGATTCTTAACATCTTTAGCCCTGATCTTCTTTGGGGGTTCCGGCTTGGTAGTCTTGGCCTGGTAGAATAGACAGGATAATATCTCTCAATTGATTATAATTCAACCCCCGGTCTCTAAGGAAAAACCCCCTCAAGTGTTGAGAACAAAATGCCCACTAGCTGTGACTGTTGAGATGTATTGTGATGAATTGATAATATCTTAACCAACTATAACAACTTAAATTCAAATGAAAAGTATGATTCCTTGGGGGGTTGGGAATTAAAGAAGTTGGACTTTAATCGAAACAAATAAAAATTAACCTCAATTTAAGCTGGTTCAAATTACTGACATCCAGAATTGTTATCAATAAAAAAAAAAAAACATTAGAACATTTTTACTGACAAAAGTAATAATTATACAGCTACCATTAAATTTTCATAAAATACACTGAATAAAATGGCAAAAATCTCTCAACTAACCTCCCCACACACACTGCAATTCAAACATGAATTCAACCCTCTATTGAGCAGATTTTACTTTGACCTCAAATTACAGGCAAAGTCAGACTTTCACCAAAGTGTGCCTGGATCATGGTGCCATGATCTGAAGCTGCACCCCATTCCATGATATTGGACTCGCGGAATTGTGTAATCTTTGCACAAGGAGATAAGAAACAACAACAGATTTTACTTTATCCTACAGGTAGAACTGTTCATACTTCCTATTAACCATTAAAAAAACCTAGCAATACATCACAATGACAGGATCTCCAAATACAGTGGACAAAGAAGACTTAATTTTGTTGCTCATGAATCAAGTTTCAAAAATAATGATAATTTTAGAAAAAAAGTTAGTATTCATTTTTGCAAAAGAAATTTTTGGAATATTGTAGTTATTACTTTTTTCACTTAGCAAATTGATTAACTCACTTAGTCATTTGTATATAATAAATATTACAATATCTCCACATATATTCATTCTTTTTTTTTGGTCATTATTAGATAAAAGCTTTATATCACCACTAGTATAATCTACAATGTTTATTTATTATTTCAAATTTCTTAACTTTTTGTTCATGAATCTTATTTATTTGGCTGTTTATCTAAATTTTTCCACAAAATTCTTAAAAGACATGCACAATCAAATTCATCTTAGGTGTTCCCATATTTTCCACAGAGAATCATACCCCCAGGACAAGTTCACTTGAAATTTCTGTAGTTTTTTTTTTTTATATATATATTTAAAAATGAAAGATGAAAATATGTTTAGCAAGCATATTTAATTACAACTAAATTGTTCTCTCAATCAAGATTCACAGTTTTAGAAGGGATAATGGCATTGTTTTTAAATGCATATTTCAAGGAAAAGCTATTCGTATCAGTTTGGAAAGTAGCATATCTACAGATAATTCAATGTGAATTTTTAAATCTTATTGTTATTGGTGATAATTTTACACTTTTTTAGCTGTTAAATTTGATAATCTAGATGTTGAGAACACACAGACAGAAAGGATATGTGCAGGTCCAGCTTCCTAAACTCTGGCCAGATCTGCCTCTGCACCAGCCGCATCTTTGTCCACCAGTCCATCTATGATGCCTTCCTGCAGAGGTTCCTGGACCAGACCAGGTGAATCCATCCTGCTCCTGTACCATTGAATGTAACGGATAGGGTGTGCAGGAAACTGGTGGTAGGCCCCCCACAGGACCCCTCCACTTTCATGGGTCCCATCAACAACAAGCCCCAGCTCCACAAGGTGGAGAGTGCCATTGATCTGGCTCGCCAGGAGGGGGTGACAGTGTTCTCCCCAGAGCTGTCTCAGCTGCCAGCTGCTTATGTTAACGTTAGTGGCTTTTTTCCTCTAACTACAAGGTAATAAGACCAAATCTAAATAAATAGTGTTTTGGTAAAAACGTTGTTACCATCACCAGACAAAATACTGAATCCATGTTTGTTTTAGGGATAGTTTTTATTATTTAAAAAACTCAGAGTTCATTATAAGAATGGTACTTTCAATAGAATGAAATTGGAGATTACCTTAGGTTCTATATATGATTGCTATACCCCAGATTTGTTTTAGAGGGGTTTAACTGTAAATATAGTAAGCGTTATCTCTATAAGTATAAAATGTGTGTGTCAGGGTTTTTTCCTAGCCCCCCACGTCTTGACCAATGTAGCAGATGATTCTGCCCTGATGCAAGAGGAGATATTTGGTCCTGTGACCTGCATAGTTCCATTTGACACTGAGGAAAGCGTGGTACAGAGGGTCAATGATGTCCCCTACGGCCTCTGCGCTGCCATTTTCTCCTCGTCAGTCTCCAGGATCCACTGCATCGCGCCCCAATTGGAGGTAATTCTTTCTATCATTAGGGCAGCTCACTTCACACCCGCTTTTCAACCCTCTCTACCATTTCTGAGGAGAACCAGGTATGGCCACGTACCAAACAGACACTATCATTTGTAAGTGTAAAAGTCAAACTGCTTTTCACATGTGTAGACATGTGGTGCACTTACAGTAAAAGTAGTCGCAAACTACCCACCATGATTATCATGGCCTGTACCACGTTTAATTGGGATAAATTAAAAATAAATAAATGGGTTTATTGAATTTTGCCATTTTTTTAAAATAAAAATTCAAACTAAATAAATATCTTTAAAAATGGAAGTAATAACATGTCACTTTTCCATCACCTGGCCCTCTAGAAGTCTGATTCTTTCATCCTGTTCGATGATGTCAGGGTTTGTGCATCCAAAATAATCCATAAGATTGGAAACACAAGGTAATAAGACCAAATCCAAATAAATAAATAGTGTGTGATGTTTTGGCAACAACATTGTTACCATCATCAGACAAAAGTAATCAATGAGAAATATATCATAAGCATGTTAAAATATATTACATGCTACGCTATATTTTCTCATTCAGTACTTTTGTCTGATGATGGTGACAACATTTTTACCAAAATATCAAGCCCTACTTATTTATTAGGATTTGGTCTTATTACCTTGTGTTTCTAACCTATAATCCAAATTGTGCCTTACTATCCATCAGATTGAAACAAAAATGAAACAATTTCTGTTGGTGTATGTGATTATATAGATACAGTAGAACCTCGCTAATTCAACACACGCAAATTCGACACTATACGATAATTCGACCATGTTTAGATGTCCCGACCTCCGACCTATCAAATAACAAACCATAATTCAACAATATCAATAATACGAAACTTCCAATAGTTCGACCATTTTAAAATTTGAATTTCGACAGTTCAATATTTTTTTACATACAACTTTACCGCTAGGATCGCGCCTGCGCACTTTTGGTTTCTGTTAGTTTAAGTTTCACTTTGCAGTGCCATTGCGCAATGTCACGAGTGTTATTGTTTGTTTTTTTTTTTTTTTACGCAGGAATTTAGGCATTATGCGCTAATTAATAATATTATTTTCTTTACAAATTTCAGCACTGAAATATTTTAGTTACAGTAAAACCCCGCTAATACGAACCCTGGATATAACGAACCTTCCCTTATAACGAACCCACGCCGATTCCCAATTCCATTCCATTGAAAATACCATCGTTATAACGAACTTTGCGATTTTTAGAATAACGAACTACCCCTATAACGAACCTATTTCGGGTCCCAAAATGATAAAATCTATTAAAAATACTATGCTTATAACGAACTTAGAATTGTAATTTAAAAAAAAAAAAATAAAAAAAAAATTTTGAATATGTTTCAGCTCACGGATCGCGATTTCAAAACAATAAATTTAGCGGCATTGTTTGTTTGATTTTTGCACTTTATTTTTGCTGTATGTTGTATAAATTTTTACACATTATACTTTTTATTAAATAGAATATCTTTGCATCCATTAAATTTGAAATATAAAAATTGCAAATGGCTTCCAAAATGAAGAAAACAAAGGCATTTTAAAAACAAAAGCGTTATTTCTTAAATAAATAAAGGCCATTTTCAGAACTTTTCAAAGTGAAACAACATAGGCACTTTTCTATTATAAAAGATAAAATATAAAGTTATTAAAAATTGTTACAAAGAGGAATCAACCTCAACTTTTGCCGCGATCGCGATCGTACGTTTTAAGGCTAAAAAAAAAGTCCAAATAAACGGTCCCGTGATGAAACAAAAATTATTTTTATGCCATTAACTATGGTGATTTTAAAGTCAGCAATGTTTTGCATGACAGGTTAAAAAAAAAACGAAATCTAGATCTAGAAAATATGGGGAAACATGAAATGGAAGAAAAACACTAACTTTATTAGAATGGTGCAATGCTTGGAAGAATGCTTTGAAACAACAAAGTATTAGAGTCATTTTTTCAAGTAAAAATTGTATTATATAATGTGATAATGATGTTTTAAAATCATTTCATATCTTTGAATATATATTTAATAAAACTTTGCCTAGGATATGTCTTGATTTTTAACTTAGACATAGAGGTACATGTATGTTAATGATGAGAAGAACCTATCATCTAATGATTTATATTATTATTTAGTATTAATATAAGGAAATTGGTCAATTAAGGGAATTAAAATAAAGTGACCACTATTAAGAGGCAGCCTCTTCTTGTCTGTATGGCTGTTTTTTAATTATATGGCCTAAAATTTTTGAAAGTAAAAAAAAATAGCCAAACCGTGGCTATAGTGAACCGTGGCTATAGTGAACCAAAATCTCTGTCCCATTGGGGTTCACTATAGAGGGGTTTTACTGTATTTTAAAATTTACAAATAATTTCCTTTTATATAAATAAATCTTTATAAAATGTAGCCACAATGATTATGATAATATTTTATTTCAATATTCCATTTCCTTGTTATTATAAAAGATTTAAACACAAAATCAATCTTCATGATTGATAGGCACAATTTGGATTATAGATTATAAACACAAGGTAATAAACCAAATCCAAACAAATAAATAGTGTGTGACGTTTCGGTAACAGCATTGTTACCATCTTCAGACAAAAGTACTGAATGCTTGTTTCAGTACTTTTGTCTGAAGATGGTAACAACGCTGTTACCGAAACGTCACACACTATTTATTTATTTGGATTTGGTCTTATTACCTTGTGTTTATAATCTTCATGATTCTTTTTAAATAATATTTTTAAATTTTCTTTTTATTTTCCAAATTTATTTACTTTCAACTGCTATATTCTTCAATCAGAATAAAATATTATTTGTAATTATTTATTTTTCAAAAATATGTATTAATGCCATTTTGTCCCTGGTACCAAAAGTTAATCATGAAAATAAAAAAATAAATACAAAAAGTACACACACAATGGTTTTAATTAATATCATTAATTTATATTACAAAGCTATTTTAAAAAAATATTATTTTAGCAAGTTAGATGATTAGCTAATCATCTGAATAACTTTAATTCAACACTTCCTTTAATTCAACCGAAAGCTCTGATTAAAGAGGTTCGACTGTATATTGAGAGTTCCTCAATATATTACAAGAAGTGAGAAGAGCAAAATTAAAAGTTGTAAAATTATGAAAGAATTAGAGGTAATACAGTAGAGCCTCCCTTGTAAAGGACACCTAAGGAGGGGTGTCCTCATATCAGAAAGTTGCTAAATAGTTAAAATGGCAATTTTGATGATATAAACTGTCCTTTCTAGAGTGGTGTACTATAGTGGGAGTGTCCTCTCATCGAGGTTCTACTGTATCCAAATATGCAACTGTCACATGTAATTTCAATAGCACCATTCAATTTCTAAACGGTTGCATATAATTTATCATTTTGTATGGTGCTGCCATTTTCTATTTTAGTTTTTTCATCTTTCCGTGAATGCCCTAATTATTTTTTCCAGGTTTGAATGTTGCCAATTTGGTCACGCAGCAAAGCCTCCCATGAGTGAAGGAATAAGTAAATCTAAAATGCCTCGAACTAACAAAACACAATCTCTTATAGGAAATTACTTCCAAGAAAGACAGGCTTTGAAATTCTATTTTTAGCGATGGAATTTTTTTGAATGGTTTGCAAATGGCTATTTTTTTTTAAGTGTTGAGATATAAATTTTTGTTTAATATAATGTAATAGTGCGCCATTTGTTAATATAAATCAAAACTATTTCTGAAGTCTATCTTTCTTTTTAATATAAAATAGTTTTCTACTGCCCTTACTACAATGATAAAACAGAGAGCCTGGCTCATGAGTTGTGAACTCTCCCAGCAGTTTGCCAGTGGGAGAGTTCACCACAGGTCCTTTCATTATTTTATAATTGTAGTAAGGGCAGTAGAAAATTATTTTATTTTTAAAATAAACATACACATCAAAAATAGTTTAAATTTCTTATAATTTGTGTTTATTTTCTCTGGATTATGGTAACAGTTATGGTTAAGAAATGTGTAAGCAACATATGGAGATTTTTTGCAAGTCTTCTTTTGAATGTCATGGACTGTAGCTATTTCTTCAGATCAAATGTAGGTACTTTCTAAAATGTAGTAGATGGTTATATCTCTGTTGTTGTTGTGAGTGTCCATCAAGTCGAGTTTGACTTTTGGTGACTATATGGACAAATATTCTCTAATTTGATCTGTCAGCCACTATCACTTGCAGCTCATATAGTGACCTTCCAGTAGCTTTCTTGACCCCTTCTAGCTAGCTAATGAGCAGGTCTACTCTTCGCTTGCTTCAATTTGTTCCATCATTGTCTTTTCTAAACCATTTTCTCTCGTTATATGTCCCAAGTAGATCAATCTTAGTTTGCATATTTGGGATTCTAGGGAGATCTAACAGGATTAATTTCATTTAAGATTGAAACATCATATTTTATATATTTATTAGTTTTAATTAAGTTCTTTGGTATGATCATTTTTTAAAGTTTAGTGGGTGAGGGATATGAGGGTGGGTATAGGATAATGAAGAGTGTGTGAACTACGAAGATACTGTGTAGATGAGTCAAATTTACTCTTATAATTTTGGTAAAGAATAATTTATTGAGCCTAAGAAAAGCTCCCATAAACTACCAATGTACTATAATTATAATATGTATTTTTTTCATTTGTGTCATAAAAGGTCTGTAGGAAAAAACTTAAATAAGTGGAAAGTGTTTGCCGGTGATTTTTGTTTTAAGGAGACAGAGACAATTTTGTTCACACTTGGTTATCTTGTGTGTCTTCAATAAAGGTCACAGTGTATTAAATATCTTTCAGAGTATTGTCTGAATCCCGCTATATGTGTTCAAAAAGTATCGTGAATTTTGAATTTTCGCAGGTTATGTATATTCGAATTTCGATCTTTTTGTGGCTTTATGTTGGT
Organism: Cordylochernes scorpioides; assembly: GCA_030710605.1. Taxonomy (NCBI): domain Eukaryota; kingdom Metazoa; phylum Arthropoda; class Arachnida; order Pseudoscorpiones; family Chernetidae; genus Cordylochernes; species Cordylochernes scorpioides. Next base: position 54,512,944 of record CP092871.1, read on the forward strand.
ACTCATGTCTCTCACTTATGCTGACAAGCTCGGCCATTTTGAATGTTCACTTAATTGTTGACAGCTGCTTTGCTTGCAGGTGTTTTGGATCGTCTTCGATTTTTACCTATTAAAAAAAATGGATCAAAGAACCTGTATCAAATTTTGTGTGAAAAACGAAATTAAGTGCGCGGATGCATTCCGAATGTTGACTGTGGCATACGGAGAAGCTACCTTGGACCGAAGCAACGTTTATCGGTGGTACAAAATGTTCTCAGAAGGCCGAGAAGATGTGAACGACGAAGAGCGTGCCGGACGCCCGAGCACTTCAACAACAGACGAAAAAATTAATGAAGTGGAGAAAATGATATTGGCCAATCGTGGAATCACCGTTAGAGAAGTTGCTGAGGACCTAAACATATCGATTGGCTCGTGCCATTCGATTTTTATCAATGATTTGGGCATGAGACGGCTCGCCGTGAAATTCGTACCAAAATTGCTCAATTGCGACCAAAAACAGCATCGCATGAACATTGCTAATGAGATGTTGGACTCTGTCCGCGACGACCCAAATTTGCTCCAGAGGGTCATAACTGGTGACGGAGCATGGGTTTATGGTTATGACGTGGAAACCAAAGCTCCATCATCTCAATGGAAGCTGCCGCACAAACCAAGACCGAAAAAAGCGCGCCAAGTTCAGTCGAATGTGAAAGTTTTGCTGGCAGTTTTCTTCGATTGCAGGGGCGTGGTGCATCATGAGTTCTTGCCACAGGGTAGAACGGTCAATAAGGAATATTACCAGCAAGGTATGCGCAATTTGCGCGAATCAATCCGCCAGAAACGCCCGAATTTGTGGAAGAACAAAAATTGGCTTTTGCACCACAATAACGCCCCTGCTCACACATCGTTGCTTGTGCGGAACTTTTTGACCAAAAACAACACACTAATGATGTCGCAGCCACCGTATTCCCCAGACCTGGCCCCCTGTGACTTTTTCTTGTTCCCTAAACTGAAGAGGCCCATGAAAGGATGACGTTACGCTACGCTTGACGAGACAAAGACTGCATCGAAGGAGGAGCTGAAAAAGATTTTTAAAAATGATTTTTTGAAGTGCTTCGAAGATTGGAAAAATCGTTGGCACAAGTGTACAATATCTCATGGGGATTAATTTGAAGGGGACAAAATAGGTATTCATGAATAAATAAATAATTTTTGAAAAAACACAAAAGTCGCGATACTTTTTGAACACACCTCGTATATGCTAAAATGTACAAATTCTTCGAGGTTTTGTTCATGTGTGTATTTAAGATTAACATTTTGCATGGATGGGTAATAATATTTGAGACCTGGTTGGTTGCGCATGTAAAAGGACACACATGAGAGTAGCTATGTGGTGCAGGTGGGCACAGTGTGGTGCAACTGTTGGCTCATCAGGAATCTCCACATGCCATTTGGGGGCCATAAAGCCTCAGGAGTGGGCATGGAGGGCACCCATGACTCAAAGGAGTTCTACACCCTCAAGAGATCCATCTGTCTCAAGGTTTAGCCATATTGGTGGAAGTTGAACTGAAGAATTATTGCATACCATAATTAGGAACTTACAGAATAATATAATGCTTCCTGCTTACATACTACAGTCACCTCTCATTATTTAGGACTTACTGGGAAAGTAAACATTAAGCCCCAAGTAACAAAAGTTTATTTTAAATGCACTTAATTATTTAGCACATATTAAAATGAACTTTCTTTAATTGAGACTAGAGAGGGATATAATTGGGATTAATTTTTGCCCTCTCCCAGCAAGTTCCAATGAGAGTTGATTGTAGTTGGTTTAAAAACGTTTTTTGACAGAGGGACAACACAGAGTTGCACTGTCAGTACCTTTTATAGTTACTTAGTAATATATTAATATAGGAAGCCTAGGTGATTCTGGGGGATAACTTGGTGAATATTCTGAAGATAGGAAATATTGTTCCATCATTCTTTTCTGATTCTCAGTAAAACTGATCAAGACAAAGAGCTAAATCTCTATGCAATAATATGTCTTCTACCAGCACAAATAATTTTTCCAGGGTTTATTTGAAATTCCTTGAATTAAAATGTGAAACTCTCAGAGTTTTCTAAAAAGTGTTTTTAGGATTGAAAGCACAAGTGGGATTATTTTCCTCACATTGGAAACAAATGTATACAATATGATTTGTATGGAATATTATCGCTCGCGTTAGCAATAACAAAGTAAATTTAATCATAAATTTCATCCTGTGTAGTGTTAGGTATTGTTTCACAATGGAATATATTTTGACTCGCTCCAACATTTTCTTTTAAATTATAAATACATATCCCCTACAAATATAATTTTATTTTTTTTAAACAGATATCAAAGTTGTACTCTAAAGACTTCAGCTAACAAATCTGCATTGAAACATGATCTCCCATTATTGGAACTAATCTGTATATCCCCAATGTGCGAGTCATTTAAAGTATCTTTAGCACCTGCTATTTCTAATCTTTCAAAAATCCTAACCAATTCCCTCCATTTTGCCATTTGTAATTCAACCACGTATAGAATTAAAGATGGCAATTTGAAGGAATTGGTCAGGATTTTATAATTGATTATTTTATAATAGGTGTGTGTTGAAATTTATATATATGATATATAATGTTAGTCGAGATTACTCTAAAAAATGAGAGTTAACTATTGCATCAATGAAAACTCAATTTTTTTTAATACATGGGACCAAATTTTCCTGATTAACCTGGAAAATACCTAAGCTCTAAAATTTTTGAAAATTTTATTACTCTGTGAATACAACAAAAAAATGTAAAAAAATCAACAAAAAGTAACTTACATGTTTTGAAAAAAAAAAAAAAATAATTCTGCATACCTTGTTTATGCATTTAATCAATACGTACATATCGTTTCAATATATTTTGTGTGTGAAAGTTTTTTTTTTTTTTTTTTTTTCAAGAATATCACTGAATTGACATCTATTTTAAGCTAGGTTGCTTTTGTGCTATTTTTCTTCTTCCGGTGTCTAAATGCTTTTTGTAATTGTATAACACACTCATGGGCAAAACTAAAGAAAGTTTACTTTTTAGCATGTATATCAGGATTCAGACAATAACTAAAAGATATTTGATATACAGTGACCTTTATTGAAGAGACATGAGGTAACCAAGTGAACAAAATTGCCTCTGTCCCCTTCAAAGACATCAAAGAATTTCCACTTCTTTAATTTTTGTCCGTTAGTGTGAAAATAAAACTTGGATTATTGCCTAGGAAATTATCAAATGGAGGTATAGCCAGCTACATGGGATAAACGATGCCTTGAGAGCATTGTTTAGGTCACTCGTGTTAGCTGTTCAATTTTGCTAATATAGTAAATGTATGGAAATATTTGTTTCAATTAGGGTTAATAAAGTGAATTGATTAATTATATAAGATGAAATATTATACATATAGAGTACATGTAGATCATGAGCAGAGGTGTGGGCTATATTAGCAACCAGCCTTGGTTATATAGAGGTAAGTTGTGAAAACACATTTGGGTTATCTTCCTCTCAATTTATTCTGTCATCTTTTTATAGATCTTTGTTCGTTGAGCCATTCAGCTGAAACAATGAATGCAATCATTCCATTTTATCTCTATTTTATTCTCTTTCATTGTTTTTAAAGCCTGCTGTCATATTGTTGCAACTGAAGCAATAATTGGCTATTTTTTAAAATACTCTGTTTTCTCTCTGTTTCAATTTTAAGTGGTTTTATTTTTTAGTAATCTTGAAAGTATTTATTTTCAATTCTATTCGTTTATTAAAAGGGCCTACCTGGATCGCCTTTTGACTCATTCTATTTGTTAAGTTTTGGAAGACTCTTTTAGGTCAAAAAACAGAATTTTTATATCTTATATGTTTATGTATATATATTCTTTAATTTACTCTCTCTCTCTGTAAAATCTCTAGTGAAAAACTATCTAATGAGTGACCATTTCCTTATAAAGTGACTTGAACTGATTTACCCCAACTTCCAATAAATGACCATTAATGTTTTTAGAGTGGTCATTCATGAAACCTTCTACTGTATAAATAGTAAAAAATACTCTTGTACTCTAATTGTCGTTTTACTCTAATTATATAACCAATGAACTCTTTCATAATTACCATGTTTTATGGTAATGTACAATTTTGGTTCAATATCAAAGAATATGAAGTAAACTACAAAAAGTAAGACAAAGTTGAAATTTTTGTTAGAAGAACTTTGTTCCTTTAACAGCATGTAGTTTATTTTTTTGAATTTGGGTATTGTTCTCTCTTATATTGAGGGAATACAAACTTGAGAATATCACGAGGCAATTGATTTTGATCAGAACAATAAATAACATATTAGCAGCAATTGAGAGTTACAATGAGAGAAAATAATATGTAACAAAATATATAAACTGCTGATTACAAAGATCCTTCCCTATGGGACCTGTGACCCACAGCTTGTACATGCTGTTGCCCTTGTCAGGAATCCTGTGTATTTCAGTCAAGGTTACCTTCAAAGTGGTCCCTAATGGCTCTAAGTTCTTCTATTGTGGTGTGAAGTGCAGCCTTATTGTCATAGTGTTTAGAAGGATGGCATCTTCTTGAAGGGAAATATTTTTAACAGCAGTGGACTATCCTGGAGTCAGTCGTGAACATTGTAGTTCACAGCACCCAAGGTCTGCTCGGCAATCTTCAGTTTGTCTTCCCTATCACCTATTCAGCTTCCCCACCAACAAAATGTTATGTAAAATATTGAGTAAAGGCAAACTTGACAAGGAAATTTATTTTGATCAGTACAATTCCCAACATATCAACAATTAACAAGAGAAATATGTAGTGACAAATATTTAAATTACTAATCTGTTCATAAAAATTGAATATTTTAATACTTGTTCCCCTTAATCCTGGGTATTTTCCATTATATAATAGATGTCCTTATTGTGTTCCCTTCCTCTCTCTGTCAGTGCAGATTATCCATTGAAAATATGAATAAACTGATTTTGTTAGCATTCTTATAAGCTTTTATTCTTTCTAAATCATTTGTGTTAAATCTATATGTGTAAAAGAATTATTAATATTTAATAAATAAAATATTTTGTTTATAAAATGTGTGACCTCTTTAATTCATATTACAATATATATAATTCAACACTTATGACAAGGCACAATTTGGATTATAGATTATAACTACAAGAAAATAAGACCAAATCCAAATATATTAATAGTGTGTGGTGTTTCGGTACCATTATCAGACAAAAGAAAATTCTTTTTTATTGTGGGCTACCCAATATTAATTATATGGATTCAAATAATTTTTATAAAAAGTTTGAACAATGTTAATCTGTTTACCATTGTTTTGGCCCTTATCAGTATAGAAATTGCTACGATGTTGCAAGTTTCTTGTGAGAAGCCCTGAAATCAACAGAATCTTCCAAAATTTCTTTGATAGGAAAGTAGAAACGGCAATGTTGGACAGAATAACATTATAATTTTGTGGAAGTGTGACATTTTTGTGTAAAAATAAAGAATCGTCTGAATATTCAAAAACACAATTCATTCTGATGGTTTTGTGATTTGTCCAGTTTTAGATCAGTTGCTATAGCACAAGCTATGGTGATGAGGGCCCTAACCATTGACTACAGGTAATCTACTGAATATGCTGGTATGGCATTCTACTTAGTCTAGCCATAAATATTGTTACAAAACCAAATCAGTGATAAAAGTTCTAATTTGACCGTGTGAAGTATTCAAAATACAGTAGTTGTTATTTGAATATCTCGTGCACACATGTTTAGAAAAAAATCGGAATATATTTGTTTTTTGATAATGGATTGGGGTATTTAAGAAAACCGTATAGCTGTAATAGCTTTACACAAGGTAGGCCAAAGTCCTTCATCCATTTTTAAACTTTTACAAAATTTGAATATTACGTGTCAATTTGTTTATCGAACCATTGAAAGGTTCAACAAGGCTGGCACTATTAATGACATTGAAAGATATGGTCGACTGCGCGTACAACGAATGCAAGCAGCTATAAAAGCCATTCTCGAAATAATTTGTCAAATCCACGCTGCAAACAAAAGATCTTAGCAAAGCAGTTGAATTTAGCTCCAAGAACCGTTTCCAGGATAATCAACGAAGACCTTGGACTGAGTGCTTTCAAACGACCCACAGGTCATTTGATAACCCCTGCTCTTAGAGATATTAGAAGGGATAGATCAAAAATGTTGTTGGCGTGGCATAATGGTCGGTGGCATGAGAGAATCCTTTTCACAGACGAGAAAATTTTCACTGTCGAGGAAAAGATTAATCGTCAGAATGATAGGATATATGCTCGTAGCTGTCTAGAAGCTTCTTTGAGAAAGTCAGAAGACTTGAAAAAAGTCACCATCCTTCTTCTGTCATGGTTTGGTGGGGAGTTAGCTACCAAGGTGTAGCAGATCTCCACTTCTGTGCCAAAGGGGTAAAAAATACAGCTAAAAACTATCAATAAGATATTTTGGAACAAATAGTAAAGCCTCTGAATACAAAAATATTTAATGGAGAACATTGTATATTTCAACCAGATTCAGCTCCTGCTCACAAAGCTAAGTCAAACCAAAAATGGTTGGAGACGAATGTTCCAGAGTTTATAAAAGGCAATGAATGGCCCTCTGGAAGCCCTGATTTAAACCTCCTTGATTACAGTTTATGGGCATATTTAAAGGAGAAGGTGTGCTCTAAAATATATCATAATTTGGATCAATTGAAATCAGCATTGGTGAGAGCAATGAAAGAAATACCCTTAGAAAAGGTGCGTGCCACCATAGATCAGTGACCCGAACGTTTGAGATCCTGTGTCAAAAATAAGGGAGGACATTTTGAATGATTGTATATATTTAAAATCTATCTCCTATTGGCTAATAAAATATGTATTTGTGGGATGGTTGCGTGATGTGTTGGTGTGGCTTGTGGAAAGGCCGCTGATAAAATTATAATTAAAAATTATTTATTTAAAGCCAGAAATATATATAGAGAAAAGAAGTAACGGTTGAAGTAACGGCCATTGGAACAAGCCTTCTTGTTTACTTAGCGTGCCAGATCAAGTGTCGGAAGACGCCCCACGCGCATGCGTAGTCAGGTTGACGCTCGCGGTTGCCGAGGCCGTCCACTGCCAGTGTGTGTAGTGGAGCTTTGTCCCAGTTCGCGCTCGATGAAGCAAAGTGTGGTCGCCACACTACTCCCCCTCCAGTAGGATCCTTAAAGATCCTATGTAGTCGTAAAGGGATCTCTTGGTAGGTTGCCTTGTTGGGTTGGGATCTGGTCTTTGGGGCTTGAGGGAGGCACCTGTCCTTTTTAAATGTTGGCCTGATGTAATGGGTTGCGACCATCCTGTTAACTTGCAGGGACACGATGGGTTGCTCAGCAATGGGTGTAGTCGCCGAGAGTACCGGAGGAGCTATTGGTATTGGGGAAGTAGTGACTCTTGATTCAATGGGAGGTAATGACTGTTGGAGAGTGTTTTGAGGTTGGAGAGGTTGTGGTACCGAAGTTTGGGTGGGCTACAAGTGGAGAGGAGTCGTTGCAGCAGTGTTATTGGTTTCTTCTAGGAAGAGTGGATGTTTCTGCTCGTAGGATGGAGGCAAGGGCTCTTCGTGAGACGGCGGCTGTTGGGGCAAGGGATTGTGGATTGTCACTGTGCACTGGGATGGAGAAAACAGTTTCAGGGGGGCGGGAGATGGTGTTTGAAGGAAGGTTGGAGCAGAACGATGAGGAGTCCAGGGATGAAGAGTTACTCAGAGAGCTGGTGGGAGAAGGCAAGGTGGAGCTTGAGTTGGTGTCTTCAACGTTCTGGACTGTAGTCACCGGGGCAGTTGTTGTGACATTCATGTCACGGGGAAAAGCCGTCTGCTCCAGGTGTTGGAGGCTATTGGAGGTGGGAGTACAGGGATCACAGTGCTGAGATGGAGGTGGTTTGGACAATTCAACCAGGATAATCGAGGGTCTCTGATCAGCAATGGGTTTAGTTTCTGAGACTTGAGCTGTTCATACCTGGTGCGACCGACCAAATCGCCGGAGAAGCCGTTCTTTGAGCGTCGCATATTTTCCTGAAACGGGTGGGTTCTCTACAATGTCGTAGACGCAGATGAGAGCTAGTCTATCTAAATTAACGATCGTTGCGTTATACTTGAAATCGTCGTCGCTGGCGATGTTTGCAAAAATAAAGGCAGCTTCCAGTTGGCTGAGCCACAATGGAATGTCGTTTGGCAAAAAGGGTGGAGCTCGAAAAATTAATCTTGATATTCGAGATGTGGTGAGCTGAATCGTGAATGTTTGAGCTTCCATGATTTGCCCTTGACGTTGGCCGTTAATTCTTCATTCGAGTCGTTCGGCTCACCAATTTTTGTGGGATGGTTGCGTGATGTGTTGGTGTGGCTTGTGGAAAGGCCGCTGATAAAATTATAATTAAAATTAATTTATTTAAAGCCAGAAATATATATAGAGAAAAGAAGTAACGGTTGAAGTAACGGCTGTTGGAGCAAGCCTTCTTGTTTACCGCGCGTGCCAGATCAAGTGTCGGAAGACGCCCCACGCGCATGCGTAGTCAGGTTGACGCTCGCGGTTGCCGAGGCCATCCACTGCCCGTGTGTGTAGTGGAGCTTTGTCCCAGTTCGCGCTCGCTGAAGCAAAGTGGTCGGCAGTGTGGTCGGCACATATTTATATTCCATTAGTTTTTGTTCTTAATCATTTAATTTCTAAAATTGTTTGTAACAGAATTTATGCTAGACTGTGTACATAGTCCCCCCCCCCCCCCCCCCCCGTACAATTCACATGAAAAATACCTTTCCTTTGGATAAAATATTGAGTAATTGCATGTTGATATCGTTGCACTTATGTTCTGGAAGGCCGCGAGGAAACATGGAGACAACAAGGTAACAACTGTCCACTGGATAAGTATAAACTACTAGGATTATGAAAATGGTATTCATAATGAGAATAAGATATCTATGTAAAAAGTAACTAAAGTGATGATCAAAGGCATAAATGCAAATTAGGCAAATTAAAAAGAAACGGACAAAATTAAGAAAATAGGATGTGATATCAAATCCTCTGCTTAACAATATCTTCTAAATATTTCTGTTGTATTTTATACTGTGTCATTTTTATTATTAGTTAAGCCCTGAAGTGTGTTTATCTTATGAAAGGACTATTTCTCTTAAGTGGAAGAGAGTAACATTAAAATTCCACATTCAGTTTTAATGTTTGCTGGGAAATTCTCTTCTGTCAAGCCAGTTTAAATGTTTTTCTTTTCTTTTGGTGTTCAGCCCTTCCTCTCTAATTACTTCATTGTTATAGATGAAAAATAATTGCCTATTGTTCCATTTTTATCTCTCTACTTTATTTTCTCTCATTGTCTTTAAAGCCTGCTCTCTTTGTTTCCTCTATTGTGGAAATGAAACAATAATATGTAATTGTTTAACAAACTATGTTTTCTCTAAAAGTTTTTCAATTTTAAGTGGTTTATTTTTTAGTCATCTTATAGTCATCAAAGTCATTTTAGTCATCAAATATTTTCAATTCTATTTGTTAAGTTTTCTAATTATCATTTTAAAACAATAGTGTAAACTGTACACTTTTGCATGTATATTGACAAGATGTCAATAAAATTATGTTAATTGTCAATTGTTTAACTTCTCCAATTTAATTAAATTGAGAATCATATCAACTGCAAGGCATTTTAAATATTTATTTTCAAACTTGCAGACATTTGAGTTTAGAAATTATTTCCAGAGAATTAACACACAAAAAAATAAACATATGTAAAATTAATAAAAATGCTTCTCCTGATCGTGCACATAAATGTTACTGATGGCTTGCGTCATCTGTCGGAATAAATATCACCTATTCGTCGATTTTTAATTATTCCAGAATTGGCCAAATAGACGAGGACCAACAGCCTAAAACCCGTACATGGTTAGATTTTCTTGATTAATCCAGAATGGGTTTTTGGCCAATTCTGGAAGAATATAAATCAACGAATAGTTGATATTTATTCCGACGGATGGCGCAAGCCATCAGCAAATTTTAGTTGCTCGATCAGGAGAAGTCTTTTCTTAATTTATCTACCTGATCCCAGTACAATTTCACTTTTGTATTATTTTTTCATATGTAAAATTGTTATAAATTTTATTTAAAAAGTTTTTTCTTTACGTGGGGGTATTCCTTCAATAGCAACTTTCAACTAAACGAGGGATAAGTGATGGGAATAAGTTTATTGTAGTATTCTGTGTTTTAAAATATATAAGAGATCATCATCATAAACAATAATATACGATGTATAATGTAAACAGCGTGTTAATGTAAAAATATAAATATAAAGTGTAATAAACAATTAGTAATATAATTTCATCTGGTGAGTAATGTTTAATTAAATAATAACTATACAACATAAATTGGCGACGAGAATTTGAAAATATAACTGTAGCCCTAAAAAAAAAAAAACAAGTATGGCAGCCAACCTGACGCCACCGTTACCCATGAATATAAATGCTAGCAATTTATTTGCGGAATATAAGCAATGGATGGAATCCTATGCCATTTTTGAAATAGCATCTGGAATTTCAAAAAAATCGGATGAAATTAAGAGAGCAACTCTATTGCATTGTTTAGGGCCAAATGTACAACGTATATTTTTCAACTTGCCAGATGAAAAGGAAAATTATGAACAAACTAAAATGGCTTTAGATAAATATTTCACACCTCATAAAAATGTGGTCACTGAGAGATTTAAATTTAGACAAAGAGTCCAGAAAGATGATGAATCGATCGACAACTACCTAATTTCTTTAAGAGAGCTTTCTAAATCTTGTGAATTTGGGAATTTAGAAGCTGATATGATAAGAGACCAAATAATTGAAAAATGTAACAACAAAAAACTTAAAGAAAAATTGTTGCAACAAGAAAATTTGACACTGTCAAAAACCATTGATATTGCTAGAATGTTAGAAATTTCTAGAAAAGAAATTAGACTTCTTGAACCTCAAAATGATCAAACACTAAATAGAGTTCAAAATAAACCTAAAAAGCACTATAATGCTAATAATTTCAACAAAGGTAGATTCACTAATCAAGGTACCCCATCATTTTCAGGTGCCTCAAAGCCTAAATGTTATCGCTGTGGATTAGATACACATTCAGCACAAGAATGTGGTGCTAAAAATATGACTTGTTCATATTGCAATAAATTAGGACATCTTTTTAGAGCTTGCAGGAACCGCCCAAATCAAAATAATAATAGAAACCACAAAAATTTCAATCAAACTAAAGTTAAGACCATACAAGAAGAAAATAAGACTGAAGTAGGTGAAAGTTCAGATGAATATACCTACTATACAGGTGCTGAAAATAAAGAAAAAGTGCAAATAGATGGTAGTGAAATAAATATGATAATTGATACAGGGAGTGATAGAACTTTCATAAGCTATAATAAGATGCTTGAATTATATGGCCATAAAATTATGCCAAAATTACATGACACCACCCGAACCTTTTTTGCCTATGGTCAAGATAGACCTCTTCCATGTTATGGTTATTTCAATGCTGTGATTTCTTGGAAAGAAAATTCAGTTTCAGAAGAAATTTATGTGATTGATAAAAAAGTTGAATCTTTGTTGGGAGGCAAGGCTAGTTTTGAACTAGGTATAATTAAAAGGGTTTTTTTTTTTTTTTTTGCTTATCCCTAGTACACGTGGTACAGGCCATGATAATCATGGTGGGTAGTTAGCGACTGCTTTTTACTGTAAGCGCACCACATGTCTATACATGTGAAAGCAGTTCGACTTTGCACTTACAAATGTGCCAGAGCCCCGTTTGGTTACTTGCACTCGCTGGTGGGGTTGGACTTTTGCAAGAATCGGGGGGCCATTGGAGCATTTTTTTTTTAAAACAGAAAAAAGTGTCCAATGCGGGTTCGAACCCGGGTCGTAGTGGTCGTAAAGGGTAAATCATGTAAATGAATCAATGTCTACTAATATAGAAACTCTTGTTCAAGAACATGAACATCTTTTCCATGGACTTGGAACTATAAAAGGCTATAGTCATAAAGTGACATTGAAAGACAACTATAGGCCCATTGCCCAGAGATGCCGTCGTATACCTTATGCAATGGTAGAAGCAGTAAATCAAGAGCTTGATAAGATGCTAGAGAATGGAATCATTGAAGAAGTGCATCAAGGTTCTGAATGGGTTTCTAACATAATAGTTGTTCCAAAAAGGGATAGTGAGGAAATTAGACTATGCATAGACCTTCGGGAAGTGAATAAAGCAATATTGAGAGAAAGACATCCAATTCCTACAATTGACAATATGTTACATGCCCTTAAAGGTGCTAAAGTATTTGCAAAGCTGGATGCAAAAAAAGGGTTTTGGCAGGTTGACTTAGACCCTCAATCAAGACCCCTTACAACTTTCATCACGCACCGTGGTTGTTACAGATTTTGTAAAGTTCCTTTTGGTCTATCAAGTGCTCCAGAGGCATATCAGAAAGGAATGGATTCAATTTTGCTTGATTTGAAAGGTGTAATTTGTTACTTGGACGATGTCGTAGTTTACGCCAAAGATAGACAAGAACTTGAAGAAAGGCTTAGAAAAGTCTTACAAAGATTTGATAAAGTAGGCATTAGGCTCAACAGGAATAAGTGCAAATTTGCCATGGAAGAATTGGATATTTTAGGTCACATTGTTAGTAGTGAAGGTATTAAACCTGATAATAGGAAAATAGAAGCAGTCTTAAATTTTCCAATACCAAAAAATATTGAGATGTTAAGGTCATTCTTAGGAACTTGTGGGTTTTTAAGAAAATTCATACCTAATTTTTCTAAATTGGCAGAACCTCTAAATAATTTGACTAGAAAAAATGTTAGGTGGAATTGGGATTTGAAAACAAATAAAGCATTTCAGGATCTTAAAGAGTCACTAACAAAAGAGCCATGCTTGGCATATTACAACTTGAACTCACCAACTGAATTAATCACAGATGCAAGCCCTATTGGTCTTGGAGCAGTATTAATACAAACACAACAAAATGGCATTAAAAGACCCATTGCATATGCCAGCAGATCCTTAACTGATACTGAAAAAAGATATTCACAAATAGAAAAAGAGACATTGGGATGTGTATGGGCAATTGAACATTTTAACACCTATATTTGGGGAAGGAAATTTGTGTTAAAAACAGATCACAAACCTCTAATCTATATGCTGAATCCTAAAAATGGAGCTGTTTTGCCTCCAAGAATTCAAAGATTGAGTTGGAGATTACAACCATATGACTTTGAAATTGAATTCATTCAAGGAAAGCAAAATATTGCAGATATATTTTCAAGACAACCTCTTTCTAACACAAGTGATGAAAAATGGCTGGAGGACTATGTTCATAAAGTCTTATCCATCACTTCTGAAGAGCTTCAAGCACTGTCTTTGAAAGAGATAAAAGTTTGTACAGAGCAAGATCCTATGTTTCAAAAACTGAAAGAGATGGTTCAAAAGGGAGTTTGGCCATATCCTTTGAATGAAGAATTCAAATGTTTTTATAAGTTTAAAGATGAACTCTCAATTTTTGATAATCTTATCTTAAAAGGAAGTAGAATTTTGCTACCTTCAAAACTAATAAAGAGAGTCTTGAGAATTGCACATGAAACACATCAAGGAATGACAAGAACCAAACAACTGTTAAGAGAAAAATATTTTTGGATAAACATGGACTTTGACATTGAAAATTTGATTAGAAACTGTCCAATTTGTGTAAGGAATCAACCATTGATAAATGATCAACCATTGCAAATAGTTCCGTTACCATCAAAACCTTGGATGAAACTTGGAATTGACATAGTTGGTCCAATTGGCCATCATTATGTTTTAACAGTGATCGACTACTATTCTTCATATCCTGAAGCAATGATAATAGAAGACATTTCCAGCAAGACAATTATTAAAAAATTGATGGAGATTTTTGCAAGACATGGTTATCCACATGAAGTTGTAACAGATAATGGCTTACAGTTTGTAAGTACATCAATGGAAAGATTTTTAAAAGAATGTGGAATCAAGCACATCAAAGCCTCACCCTATTACCCAAAAAGTAATGGGAAGATAGAAAGATTCCATAGATCTCTAAAGAAACAATTCAATTCAAGTTCTGAAGAAGGGAAAGATTGGAAAGAAGATTTATCCAGAATTTTAATGTCTTACCGAACTACTCCAAACAGATCTACAGGAAAGAATCCAGCATTCCTATTATTTTCAAGAGAAATCAAAACTAAATTAAGCTCACTTGTTAATGATGCAGAAGAAGATGAATCCAACATCAAAGAATTCAATATGGTCTACAAAGAAAAAATGAAAACATATAATGATATAATTCGGAAAGCTAGTCCTCATAATTTTGAAATTGGAAATTTAGTTTATGTGGCAAATCCAAATAATGGAAAACTTGATTCAAATTTCAGATCAGAACATCATGTCATTCTTGAAAACACTTCAATAAATTCTTTTAAATTAGTCAACACTAAAAATGGGAAAATAATTCATAGAAATGCTAAACATTTGAAACATGTTCCTACTCAAGAGACCAATCAAGGCATTTCTGACTTGATTCCAGAAGAGAGCCAGGAAAATCTTAGTTCAGATTCAACAAGAATTGAACACCTCAACTCTTCTGATGTACAAATAACAGATGATAATTCCTCAAACCAAGACAAGGACACTTCTTTAAACCGACCAAGTTCAAGTAGAACAGGGTCTACATTTAACCCAGTTGTTTCAGATAGACTTGATGCCGAGGCTCTTCACCAGTTGCCACCAGAGGTTTCTCCACCCTTGCCGACTACCAAGGAACCCGTGATCACCAGGAGTGGAAGAGTCGTCAAGCCATCATCAAGATATAAAGACATGATTCCTTTCATCTAAAGGAAGGAGGGAATGTAGTATTCTGTGTTTTAAAATATATAAGAGATCATCATCATAAACAATAATATACGATGTATAATGTAAACAGCGTGTTAATGTAAAAATATAAATATAAAGTGTAATAAACAATTAGTAATATAATTTCATCTGGTGAGTAATGTTTAATTAAATAATAACTATACAACAATAACTATACAACATTTATCATTACCTTCAGCAGAGTAAAGTGTGCATTTAGTGGTAGAAAGTATAAAATACAAAATTTATGTATTCTCTTATATATATTGATTTGAAGTGAAATGACTTTTTTAGGATTGTAAAGAGAGATATACAGGTCTAGACGTGTTAGTCCATAGAAAATGAAATGATAACTAAGGTTAATGAGCTGCAGAGAAGCTAGGTTTTGTACACCTGTTGTTATACACGTGTACGAAAGCTAGCTTCTGGGTAATAAAGATACACACTTTGTTAATTACTTTTCTATAAATTTACAATTTCTTACCTATTTTAATGTTAGCCTATCCTTTCTGTCTTTGTACTTAATCCAGTAACTTTTTTTTAAATCATTACTTTAACATTATCTTATACTCTGGTTTGATGATGATATTGCTTCTATAGAAAATACCATCAACTATTCTCGTTGATTTTTAATTATTCCAGAATTGGCTAAATACCCATTCTTGATTAATCAAGAAAAGCTAACCGCGGACGCGTTTCGGGCTGTTGGCCTTCATCAGCGTGGTGCAAGCTTTACCTCAACGAGAGAAAATATCTTTATTTACGGGGCTGCTAACCAAAACAAAATGATTTTTGAGCCCCAATGGCCACGTAAAGCGGAATATATAAAACCACTAGGGACAGGATCTCCGTTAGGGAAGAGGCAGGTTAGGCCGGAGGATAGGGAACTTCAAGATTATCAAAAGAGATAATATTTCAAGCCGCAGAATGAAAATTTTGTCCTCATAGGATACAATTAAATTAATATATATATGGCACATATATTTAAGTTTTTTTTAATGTATTTTCGTAAAAGACTCGGCAAAATATAAATGTTTATCTTTCGAGCGAGAGACAAACATATATATTTTTTTGTTGAAACATCAAAAATATTTGTGTTTCAATTTACCGTTTCAGAAGAATAATAATAAGCTGGCCAGACAAACTCTTTCTTTAAGAGGAAGAACATAACATATATAGGTAACCCAGGCTGTAGCTTTTCATTATCATTAATTATATACTACATTATTGACTGTATTGGCTCAACTTTTGATGAGCTCTACTCATCCCCAGAAATCAAAAGTTTCAAGCTCTACAGGCTTGATACCCTAATTGGATTGAGTAGAGATAAGAAAGAAAAATAAAATAATTATTTATTTATTTTACAGAAGTGTGTAGAATATGGTTTCCTTTCGTAATCATTTGTGTCTATATATTAGGTGGTTAGCCCTAATGTGCATAACCAGACAACAGTACTTGATGTCATTTCTTAAGAAAAATTACTCTTAGAAGGCCCCTCACAGAAAGGTGACGGCCTTTCCTTACTCTCTATTTTCGTCACTACTTTTAATTCATATTACTGTTAATATGTGTGTGTTATTTTGATTCGCTACTAATTAAACATACTACTGTACAAACTCGACCTTTACATTCGATACACTGGGAAATTTAGTAATTACTCATGTTGTATTGACAGGTGAACAACTAAGTTGTTTTTACTTTTTGTACCAATCTTAGACAATTGTTTAAAAACTTGGGTTTCACTCTAACTTCCTCTAGACATAATTTTGTCACGTTGAAAAGTAAGAAAGACAAACTTCTCAGGATGCATTTAAAATTTATTTTTTTAAATAACTCAAGTTCCTGGAGCGTAATTGAAATTTATAAAATACAAGGTAAGTTTATGTATATATCAAACTTGATAATCTGTTAATGAAATAATAAACACTTTACTACAAGATAAATTCCCTTCATGCTGGTTAGATTAAGATCGGGGATATCAATATAGTATTCTGACGACCCGGCCCTGACGCTTAGTTAGGAGCTCATCACCCAACAGTTGCCCTTCTATAAGCACTATTTGTACTCGAATGTAACACCTTTAAACTGAGACGAAATAAATAAAAATATATCAAGTTATATAATTTTAAATAAACAATCGTTTAATATATTCACAAGTGAAAATTGAACGATATTTCAACTATAAAATATCAACCTCAGTCAAATAAATCACTTCAAAGATGTTTCTAATTGAAGGCCTTTCTTATTAAACTTCAGCACCGTTAGGTTCTGCTCAATATTTTTGTTTTGATAAAATATTTTTATTATTCTGCACACACATATAAAGCTATCATCATCGCGATAGACATAAACCAAATAATTGACCTTCTATTTACTTCAGCATCTGAACTTGAATATTTTTTTATTAGTTTTTTAAATGTTGTTATTCGAAAAGAGAGTGGGTGAATTGATTTTAAATTCAGGTAAGGAGCTATCATTGTTTTTTGAATTTTATATTTATTGGAGCTGCAAATTGATAGAGAGAAATAGGATATGTTTTGATTATCTATATCTATATATATATAAAATTGAATGTCTGTCTGTATGTGTGTACTCTATAGATTCAAAAACCATACATCCAATCGCCGTGAAAATTTGGGATATTATTAGGTATATCCCCGGGAAGGTTTTTGAAAAATAATTTCTTGAATATCCTTAGAGTTATTTGCAGATTTGTAGATTTAACTCGCAAGCAGCGCCACCATTGCGACGATGTTAACAAGTTTTTTAATCTATAAGTTTTATTATCACTAAGTTTATTATCTTAAAGATTATTTATCAAAAGTAAGATTATCTCAGGATGACACGGCAATTTATTTGAGACAAGAATAATGATACAATTCAAGGCGAAAATACTATTCCTTTAACTTCCAATTACCGAGGGAACTGATGGGTTCCCGGTTTGGATAGTTGAAAAGGGAGGATACACAATGTGACTTATTAAAAGTTTCCTTACTTAAGTATATATACAGGGTGTACCAGGTAAATTGGGAATTTCAACAATGGTATTTTAACTGAAATTTTTTGCAAGTAAAAATTAAAATATCCGAATGAAATTTGACACAGTAGTAGATAAAAGGATATAGTTTTTATTTATTCAATGTAGTTTCCATTATTAGCTACAACAGTCTCGAGGCGAGTGCGGAATGAAGCACAGGCCTTGGCGACGATGACCTTGTCCATTTGGGTCATCACCGTGTGAACTGCTTTCTTGACAGACTGGATGGTGGTATGAGGAGCTTTGTTGACATCTCTCTCAACAACGCCCCATACATAGTAGTCGAGGGGATTGCAATCTGGAGAATTAGGGGGCCAAATATCAGGACCCCAGTGACTAGGGACGTTAAGTGTCAGCCACGATTGTGTCTTTTTTGCCTTATGGGCTGGAGCTGAGTCCTGTTGGAAGACATACTTCCTTCCTGCGGCCACCATGTCCATCCAAGGCTTCACAACGGTCTCCAGAACATTGATGTAGGTGTCAGCGTTCATCCTAAGGCCCTTCTCAAAGAAATGGGGAGGCATGACATTACCTTCACTGCTGATAACGCCAAGGACCATTAGGGAGGCAGGAAATTTCGTGTGCATCACGACAGGTATCTCTGAGGGGTCTTTACAGATCCAGCGATCATTCCTGGGATTTACCTTTTGGTCCACGTCAAAGTTCTTTTCGTCAGAGAAGAACCTTAGCATGCCAAAAGAGTCGTGTTTCAGGTTGTTGAGGAGGGCAGCAGCCTTTCCTTTTCTGTTATTCTTCATATTCTCAGTCAGCAACTGACCTTTCCGAAGGGCATAAGACTTGAGACCAAGGTCCTCATGGATAGTTCTGACAATTGTCATAGAGCCAACGTCCATTTCCTTGGCTATGGCCCTCATGCTCTTCCCAGGGTTTCCATTAATCTTCTCCTCGACATTTTTGACAAATTCTTCGCCTCTTACCCTGTCCGATCGACGCGAGTGCTTTTTTCTTGTAGCTATCCCCTCTTTGTTACTGTCGGCCTCATCAAACTGCTTCTTGACACGATAAATAGTGGTTTTGGGCAACTTAAGAAAATCTACTATCTCTTTGGGGCTCATTCCGGCGCGCA
The DNA here is from genome assembly GCA_030710605.1 of Cordylochernes scorpioides. Lineage (NCBI taxonomy): Eukaryota > Metazoa > Arthropoda > Arachnida > Pseudoscorpiones > Chernetidae > Cordylochernes > Cordylochernes scorpioides. The sequence goes on from CP092871.1 coordinate 54,532,035, forward strand.
GAGCAACGATAATGGCAGCTCGATTTTCAAATTCTCGGTTACTCTTCATCACTACACTGCGCACACATGTACTGTTGCATTTTACATGAATATGGCTACGTAATGAAAAAAAAAAACAAGTTTTTAATCTCAAGTAGTTTTTGTTTTATGGACTGTCAAAGTTGGTCCCAATTCACCTGGTACACCCTGTATATATATGGCAAATTAGGCCAACAACCCCATGTATATAACCCGCAGGAAGACCTTAATGTTGTATAATAGCAGCACAGCTGTCAGTGATGCACTATCGGCATATGTCTTTACATCATCACATTCACAAGGAAAAAAAAAAACTCTGTAATTGATTAAGGGTTGAGCTAAAACAAGGTTCGAGCATATAATTTTGTCAGAACAATGGTCTAAAGATGGAAACAGCCGCGACACTATTATACAATTTCATCAGACAACCCATGAAATCGTTATTAAATTGGGCAATCTATAAAACACTGAAACACAGACACTCGCGGCAATGTATGTGGCCGGTAATTTATGGGAGACTTGATTATTAGTAACATTCCCTTCAAATAGGTAAGAAACATACAACATTTCATTTAAACAGTGGGAATAGCACCATAAGGCAAATTATGTATGAAATAGGTAACAGAGGAAACAAGAAAATTTCTCTAGATATTTATTTAAATATCTTAAAATTTGGGAACATGTCTATACTGACGAGATATGCTATGTACATAGTAAAATTTAGATAGAGGTGACCTGAAGTTATTTTATAGCCCTTTAGGGCCCATGCGAAATCTAGGTTGGCTACTACACAAAAAAGGGGGGGAAGGCGCTAAGTCATAATGACAAATGGCTTACCTTTTCTCGAAAGTGGCGGCAAGGTCTGGTCTCCTCTACGTCTCAGGCCCGACTAAAAATCGTCCTTCTCACTGAGCGACTCCGATCGAATCCTGCCTTTTGGCAAAGAACCTTCTTTTATATCATCCCTCTCTCCATTTTCATTCGCCGAAAGAAACCAATCAAAATGGCCAACGGCTCCAGTATCAATTTCATAGACGCCCCAGGCCTCATCAAAATAGAACATATAGTATTACCAAAACAAAAAAAAAATCTCAAGAGAGAAACAACATGGCACTAGTGTAAGATTTCAGACTCCAGGCCTCTTCCATCAAATTAGAACATATAGTATTACCAAAACAAAAATCTAAAGAGAGTAACATCTACGGCGATAGTGTAAAATTTCAGACGCCAGCCCTCCCATCCACATGGATTGAAATACCATCCTCCCTTTTTCTCGGGACGATATATATATATCGCTCCCCCCCTCCGTCTTAGCTAAAATTGACACAGGCCCCTTTTCACTTGCACTGTAATATAACGCTTTCCTTTCTCGGTTCAGTCTTTTAGAGATCTTCCTTCTCCATTTTTTTTTTTCTGGTCACCTTTACCTAAATTTTTGGTGAGGGGAATATATGTACATATGAAACAACAGTTTCCAGCTCGGATGTCTCTGGATGTCTTCTTCTTTACCAGGCATCAGCTTTCGGCATGGAAGTCTGGTGTCATCTGTTGTCTAGGTTTCTGGGCAAAAAGAATGGTCTGTAAGTCTATGTGGGAGGGAAGCCATGTATCCATTTGATTTGATTATACATACGCCTTCTGTTGGGGTATGGTTACAAAAACGTGCCCCAACAATCCTCCCCCTGCCAAGTAATGGACAAATGCGTTTGTGCTATTCATTATTCATCTGCCTTTCATCAGTTACTATGAAAGCAGGCCCATTTCTAGCAAAATGCATTTTCCATTACTAGGTGAAGCCAGGTGTACCGAAACCTATAGGGAAGATAAGGCTAATCAAAATGATGGTATGCTATTCTAGATGTTTATTATTCCGAACATTAGTGGGCATTGTGCATCCTGGCAAAGGGGTTTTTATGTGCTATTATTCTGTCAGAACACTGTTATCAAAATAGGTTATTGGGGACAGTCATATCATATGTATGGAAGTAAGCAAGGTCATCTGTCTTACCATTCATGGGTATATATACCACCCTTCCACTTTCTTCTTTGGTCTTGAGGAGTAGGCCTTCCTAGTGGTAAGTCCTCTCAACCCCATCCTTGCCTCTTGGGGTACTGGATTCATTGCTACCTTCTTTCTGCTAACAATACAGTTAGGACATTTCCCTATTACATATTATATATAAAAAATTGGGCGCCAAGAAGTCGTTTAGAAATAACTGACTAGTCCAACTCCTAAAACATGCCAGCATCTTTATTTTCGTACCAATCAAGACATTCGTGTGGTATAGTTATATATATATACAATCAAAGGAAAGGATAATTATAGTTAGCTGAAAGAAATATCTTGGTATATAATGATTAGCCTATGACATGATGACTTTTGCTAAATAAAAATTACAGAAAACAAATTATGTAAGTAATTATTAAATAAGGCACGAATATGTAATGATAAAATGAATCCTTCCATGTTATATGATGGGTATAATATATATATTGAAGTAAAACATATCATGTAGATAGTGATTAAATATGATAAAAATCATCCCATGATAGATGATAAAGAAAACTACTACAAAATTATATATGATGACAAAATATATATACTTATACAAGTAAGACGGATAAAAGACAATAAGGATAAAATAGATCATGCCTTGAGGGAAGAATAAGCCATGACAACATGTTAAAAAAAAATCGCAACATGGCCGGTAAATATTACTAATATCATGAATATCCAAGGAAATAAAATTGTTGAAATGAATAGCATATGATTATAATATAATATATATGATATAAAATAATAACATATTCAATAAGAAAATGAAAACACATCATATATATTTGTGCGCTGAAGGTTCAAGGTTTAGTATCTCAGTTAAGTTTTTTAATCTTATTCAGTCTGGAATCACGAGTTGGTCACTGGGTAATATTCGTCTATCCCGATCCTACTGGAGGGTGGGTTCTCTCTTGTGTGTTAGATTTCTCAAATTACAATACTCTCTCAACCCAGATGGGTACGTCATTTAGAATCTTGGTCAAATGGAACATAGCCCAGACCTCTATTAAACTACACAGTCCATTTAAATCTAGGGTGACAACCGTATGAAGAGAATTTTTCTGTTTTGGCAGAGCGACTAATCTACTATTTTGTTTGTGGCTCCGTTTACCTTGCCTCTGGGGTGTGTACAGTTCAGCTGCCTCCCCCTTCCAAGAAATTCATATTACTTTCATCTACTAATATACTCTCTATTCATTGACCTGAATCCTATAAATCTACATCTTATAAGTTTGAATTTTATCAATCTTAAATTTTGGTTCCTTTTACAAATTCCTTCAGGATTCTACTCCCTGTATAACTGCTCTTAATTCTACTGTCCTCCATACAACACTTCTAAAACTTTGACTCATTGGCTCGTTCTGGTGTCTCGTTCGCGGTCATTATAGTTAACTAATACTTTAAAATCTTATCCTAACATGGAACGAGTCTAATCTCGTTGAAGGTCCTGATAATTACTTATTCTGTCTCTCGAATCGGTCTTATGCTCTATTTCATTCCAACAAAACGTATGGCAGGGCGAATCCTTTATTAGAAGAAACTTCCGCTAGCTATGGGGGATCAAACTGGTACCAAAAAAAAAATTCAATAGACGGAAACACTTCGTCTAGAATAACTGGGCAATCTCTGCCTACATGCCAATCTCACAGGACCTCCCGTCTGGAATACCCTCGCTCCAGCCACGCTAAAAGCGTCGAAACTACGGTGTCAGATCGGTTACCCAAGGTCGCGCCGTTATACCCCAGGCTATACGGCATGGCTAAAACAAATCCCCCATCCTGCATAAAATTCAATCTATACCTCTTCGTTTCCTCTAATGAGGAGAAGTTTTGTGGGTTTTCTGGTCTGATCATAACCTCCCACAACCTTCCAGTCTGAGAATCGAGATATGATCATTATCTACGACTCTTAAAATTCAAGTTGATATAAATAACAAAGAATACTTTATTACCCTAGTAATAGAAATTAAAAAAAAATTTATACTCCTCCAAAAGGAGACCTAACAAAAATGGAGCGAATATTTTCCTAAGAATAGAGTTTTTACAGTCCTGTGAGGCTATCGTTCCTAACAAATAAAGAAATCAAAATTGAAAATTGAACCTATTAAATTCCCTAACACTACTCTAAAGTAAATTTGGTCTAACAGTATAATAGTTTTTAACTTTGACAACAATCATTAGTCATTCCATTCATACATATTTCATTCGCAGACTGCATTCATACTATAGTTAAAAATTGCTATAAATGCCAAAGTACTACAATTATCTATCAAATAAACCCTAACAATAATAAAGTCTTTCAGGACCAATGAGAAATCAAATAAAGTTATCTAATTAAAACAAAGTGGGGACTAAAGCCCTATTGACTTAAATAAATGCCTCATACAAACTCTACATAAAAGTTATCTATACGTGGATAAACATTATTTATATTTAAACAAATAAACAAAATTGATTGTTAACAATCAAATGTTAACAATTCTAAATAATCTGGAAGCTAACCTACTAAAAAATCAGTGTAACTTCAAAAACTGCCCTTGCCTTGACACCAAGCGACTTTTCACGACAATTCTATATAAAGACATACACAAATTATAATGGCGAATAAAGGACCATTAAGCGTGACACCTCATAAAAGCGGATTGAGTCTCTCCCCTAGCCACCGTGGGTGAAGTCACTTTCTTCTTACTTCCTCGTGCGTCTGTCCCCTTTGCAGTAGTCCGACCTCAGCACTCTATTGAAAGATGGATTTATAGGGTTTACGATTCACTACCCAACACTAACATTCTCAAGTGCTTTCCAAGGATCGACTATAGTCTGGGCCTACTTAACTTCTACCCCTGGCTTAGGGTCCCTATACTTCACAATTTCACTCTGAGAGATTGACCTTTCATGTTCTCATTAGAAACCTATTTCAAAGCTACTACCTGAAGGCCAGGGATTATAGGGTTTCTGAATTACCCAACACAAGCCATAGGATGCCTATTAGGTTTGTTGTTTTAGACATAGCCCCCCTCTAAGTTGTGATTTCCTACACCTTCCTTCACCTATTACTCCTGATAATAACTAAAATTTCAGATTTACACTAAATAGTTAATTCACAATGGTATACATTATTCTCATTGGTCTTTGAAACTCGGGTTTTAACAAGAAATAGTTTGTATTAAAAAAAAAAAAGGAATCCTAATGAAGTTCTACTTTAAAAAAAAAAAGGTTTAAAAAAAAAAAGGTTGAAATCTCTAAACTTCTCATTCTATCGAGCTGATTCTCCGTACACACTCCAAAATCCTAGTTAGAGGCGACAGTCTAAGCAGAATTTACACTGTGTGGGCCTTTTCACCCTTGTAGACCTGCGTAAAGTTAAACTGTTCACACTAACTCTGTCAACTTCCCCTCGTCTCATTACTTCTGAGTTCGCTCTGGTTGTCACCCCTTGTTGGATAAAATTGTAACATAACAATAAAAAGAAACTAAAAATTTCCTAAATCATATCCTGACAGGTTGTACAAGCTCTTCAAAACGGTGTGTCATATTAAAACAAGGTTGTGAGACAACTCTTAATTATATACTATACTAAAAATGAGGCTGAGCCAATTCTACACTAGGAGAACACGAAAACCCAAGATGTAGTCCTTGTAGCGAGCATGGAGCCCTATCACAAAACCCGAAGTGCAAGGAGGACAGAGTTTCCTGGTATTCCCTCTTATCTGGCACGACCGGTCGGGGTGAACAGTCGCGTCACGTGAAAGGAGGAAATATCTGAGTTCCCCCCTCTTGCTCTAACTGTTGGGTCGATTTGGCTCATGTAAATAGTAACTCTTATACTATATCTAAAATCTCTCATATAACTTATTAAATAAAACGGTGTAAAAACGGTGTTCTATACAAGGATAAGGTTGTAACAATTTTCTCTAAATGACACACTAATATTAAAACAAACTGTGAAGATCTTTAAAGATGGCAACAAACACTACAGTAAGGTTGTGAGACGGTATTCTGCACAAAGACAAGGTTGAGACAAATAACACACAAACCCTGAAACATGGTGTTAAAGCTCCTTTCAACACTTAGCACTAGAACACATGTTTAAAAAAAAAAAAACTGCAAACTGTTTAAAGTTCACCATAACACTAAGACATATTTGCTATTTAATATATAACCTAATATTGTAATTAATAAAGACCTATCTATATTAAATAGTGTATATTGTTGCCGAAACTTATGTAAATCAGCTTACACAAACCCCCAGTGCATAATATGTCTTATTTTAAAAGAAATAGTTCTATCGAGGCGATATTGCGGTCGACAGCTACGCTTTATACATTAAATGTACTTCCTTCCATCAATCTTTATCTACTATTTACAAAACCCTTTATCCAACTTTTTTCAATTCTTTCTCTTTCAACATCTTTCTGCATCTTTCTATCTCTTCCTCATCAACATTCAACGCTTTCTCACTCTTTCATCATCCTTCATCATCCTCAACGCCTTTCAACTTACTTCCATCGCATCTCTCTTCAACGCCTTCAACACATTTCATCTCTTATTCATCACCTTATAACACAGTTCAACGCCTTTTTCATCATATTTCATCGCCCTTCCATCACTTTCAACACCTCTTTCATCCCTCTGAAGTCTCTTCGAAACCCGTCATCGGGATCTGGATCCCGATCTATTATCACTCTTAATTTTGAACTATTAATTATTACTAGTGTAATATTATTCCAACAGCCTATGACCTTTAAGCTTTATAACTCCATATACACTCGGCGGGGTAGTTACCTTGTTAAGAAAACCTATAATGTCATAGATCATTTAGAGAGAGAACATAACAAATTTGTGCGAATAGTTTGCTTCAACTATTGATTGTAAGCCTATTAAACTCGTTCTCTCTAGGTTGGCTCGCTCATTAATCTTCAATCTACGTTCAATAGTCATATTGAGTTCTCATGGATGCTAGATGTAAACTGTATCAAAATAGTGTAGTTTTCTAGTTTCCGAATTATATGACAGTTAGAAAAAAAAAGAAACAAACATTCTGGAAATATCTCGCACTGGCTACTATAAAAAAAATTGAATGGGGTACAGCTCTGATCTTACAGGATACCTCATGGCTCATGGAATTGAATCGCTCATTTCTCACTAAAATATTCACACAGGGTATGGAGGTCTCCAGCGGTTCTATAGCTATTGGTCAACTAAATTAATTAATGGCAGGAATTGAAGCTAGTTTAAATGCTCGTGTGCTGTTTTGTCATGCGTCTTTATGTCATCTGCAAAGGAAAGTGTCGCCTCAAAGGACCTAATTCTGGGACTAACATCCGCTGCACATTTCAGGAAGGAGTGGTCGTCCATACAATAGCAAGATATCATTTTGCTGCCAATGTACAATGTTGAGCATTTTCCATGTCGTCATTTTGTCGATCCCCAATCTTCTAGGGTGTTTCTTTAAGCATTTCTCGATGTCATTTAATGCTTTATGCGATCCCGCCCGGCATTCAATAAGTATTATTTGATCGTACCAATCTCCAGGAGACCATCCCATTGCGGCCGAATCATTTCCACCCAACTTATAACGCCGTCCATATCGCGTAATTGAAATTAGTGTAAAACTCAAAGAATAAGACCTTAATCTCTTAATTCTTTACTAATTTCAGTTGGCTCAACATAAATCTTCTCAATTATTATCTTAGTACAGTGGCGTGACATGTCACACTTCTTCTAGTTCTTTCGCAGGCTCGATTAATCCCAGTGAAAACCCGTCCAGGCGTCAATCCCGTGCTAACCCGTCATGCATGACTTCAAATTTAGAAATTATTAGACCTGAATATTTGCAGTGGCATCTACTTCCACTGAAAGTATTTAAGGCATAAGGCTGCCTCTTTAAATCACTGTCTTTACTCCCACATGCCTGTGTAAACTTTAACCATGACCTTATCAATTCTCAAAATTCTGCCTATCGAGTATCCTGAGAATCAATGTTCTTCTTGTCTACGGCGGATTAACACAATAATTGTTCCCTAGAGTTATCTGCGTCGAGTGGTCAGTCTGTACTACTAATTCTCCACTCTAACTCCAGGACTCCTTTATCTACTCGGGCTGTTCAAAAATTTTCAAGACAGTTGTTCAAATCCCCAATGATAATCTGCTAAATTTCGATAATTATTGGAATTCTCATTAAACAGAATAACTACACCTTTCTGACACAGAAATATCCAGCATCAAGATATAGCGCACCGTCCAATTTCTTTATTTCAAGACGGTGTCAAATTACAACTGAAGGAACATACTAAGCATATAACTGGTTTAAATTTCATGTAATCTCATCATGCCTTCTGCTGGCAAATATTTACTGTAAAATTCAATACTATCAAGATGGTTTTATTTGTCTTCATCCAAAAAAAAATGTTTCAGAAATAGAATCTTGGAAATCTCTACTTGAGGCAAAAAAAATGCACATTTATCAATTTAAGATAACCTTCCCTTGTCAGAGTGTATACAGCTGCCAAGCCAAAATACGCAGGGGAGACAGGAAGGAGAGTCAGCAATAGAATATATGAACATAGACGCAACGTTATTAATCAAGACAATAGGTCTCTAATTTTCCAATACTGCAAAGGAACAGGTCACACTTTCGCATTAGGAGAACCTAGAATACATTACAATAACATAAACAGCAAATATCAAAGGCTTATAATTGATTCTCTATTATTCAGAAAATACAATAGCATTAATAGAAATAGATTTGCCCGAAACATATAACACAATATATCCTAGTACCAGCTAATAATATCAACAATAATATAAGTAACTTATATGTAATAGCCAATAACTATTATAAAACTACTTAAATAATAGAATTTCTAACCTATAAGATAATTCATAGAATATAGCAAACAATAGTAGAATATGTGTAATACCTTAATAAAAAAAAATATGTCTTAAGAAAACAAATAATATGCAAAACTTTCTAATGTATATATATATATGTACATAGAATCATAATAGTTTTAGCATCAGGCGACGTTATATTTTCTTGATATATTGTATATGTTTCTCCTGTAGAAGGGCGGACAAGCTCGAAAGCTCGAGAAGACCAGAATAAAAGATACTCATCCCCATAGACGTTTTTACTTTGATGTCAGAAATCAATGATAATATTAAGGTTTTGCCACAAACAATGTGAATCGTAAAAGACAGCGGCGAGAGATGCGGTATACACCGCCTCAACATAACTTTCATTGCCTGATAAAATGCCCGTGAAACGGAAAGCATAAATTAAAATTCACGATTTATAATAGACTGTTAATCTCAGGATGCGTGGACTACTTCACCAATACTTAAAAATAGTATGGCTTTTCATTAGGTATATATTTCTAAAGTATAGGGGATGAAACATATACTAAATTCGAGCCCCGCGGCGGGCGACATTGATGGGTTCCCGGTTTGGATAGTTGAAAAGAGAGGATACACAATGTGACTTATTAAAAGTTTCCTTACTTAAGTATATATATATATATGGCAAATTAGGCCAACAACCCCATGTATATAACCCGCAGGAAGACCTTAATGTTGTATAATAGCAGCACAGCTGTCAGTGATGCACTATCGGCATATGTCTTTACATCATCACATTCACAAGGAAAAAAAAAACCTCTGTAATTGATTAAGGGTTGAGCTAAAACAAGGTTCGAGCATATAATTTTGTCAGAACAATGGTCTAAAGATGGAAACAGCCGCGACACTATTATACAATTTCATCAGACAACCCATGAAATCGTTATTAAATTGGGCAATCTATAAAACACTGAAACACAGACACTCGCGGCAATGTATGTGGCCGGTAATTTATGGGAGACTTGATTATTAGTAACATTCCCTTCAAATAGGTAAGAAACATACAACATTTCATTTAAACAGTGGGAATAGCACCATAAGGCAAATTATGTATGAAATAGGTAACAGAGGAAACAAGAAAATTTCTCTAGATATTTATTTAAATATCTTAAAATTTGGGAACATGTCTATACTGACGAGATATGCTATGTACATAGTAAAATTTAGATAGAGGTGACCTGAAGTTATTTTATAGCCCTTTAGGGCCCATGCGAAATCTAGGTTGGCTACTACACAAAAAAGGGGGGGAAGGCGCTAAGTCATAATGACAAATGGCTTACCTTTTCTCGAAAGTGGCGGCAAGGTCTGGTCTCCTCTACGTCTCAGGCCCGACTAAAAATCGTCCTTCTCACTGAGCGACTCCGATCGAATCCTGCCTTTTGGCAAAGAACCTTCTTTTATATCATCCCTCTCTCCATTTTCATTCGCCGAAAGAAACCAATCAAAATGGCCAACGGCTCCAGTATCAATTTCATAGACGCCCCAGGCCTCATCAAAATAGAACATATAGTATTACCAAAACAAAAAAAAAAATCTCAAGAGAGAAACAACATGGCACTAGTGTAAGATTTCAGACTCCAGGCCTCTTCCATCAAAATAGAACATATAGTATTACCAAAACAAAAATCTAAAGAGAGTAACATCTACGGCGATAGTGTAAAATTTCAGACGCCAGCCCTCCCATCCACATGGATTGAAATACCATCCTCCCTTTTTCTCGGGACGATATATATATATCGCTCCCCCCCTCCGTCTTAGCTAAAATTGACACAGGCCCCTTTTCACTTGCACTGTAATATAACGCTTTCCTTTCTCGGTTCAGTCTTTTAGAGATCTTCCTTCTCCATTTTTTTTTTTCTGGTCACCTTTACCTAAATTTTTGGTGAGGGGAATATATGTACATATGAAACAACAGTTTCCAGCTCGGATGTCTCTGGATGTCTTCTTCTTTACCAGGCATCAGCTTTCGGCATGGAAGTCTGGTGTCATCTGTTGTCTAGGTTTCTGGGCAAAAAGAATGGTCTGTAAGTCTATGTGGGAGGGAAGCCATGTATCCATTTGATTTGATTATACATACGCCTTCTGTTGGGGTATGGTTACAAAAACGTGCCCCAACAGAACCAATTAATATTGATTTTATTCAACACTTCGAGTATTTTTCAAGGGACTGGGAAAAAATGTTCACTAGATAAAACGATGATTTTGTAATGTAGAAAATTAGGAAAGACAAAATTCAGGATGACACGGCACACAGGGACCGGGAAAAAATGTTCACTTTATCGAGAAATTCAAATTTACGAGTTTCAAATTATCAAAAAATATATATATTTTTTATAAGTTTATATAGAATTGTTTTAACAAATGTTCGTTAGACAAACCTTTACTCGGGTAAGGGTAAAACCTCGGGCGAAGCCGGGTACATCCGCTAGTATATATATATATAAATGAATGTATGTGTGTGTGTCCTTTATGCCTGACCAAACCACTTATTGGAACGCCATGAAACTTTGGGAAGTTGTTTAGTATATTACTGGGAAGGTTTCTGAAAAATTATTTCTTGAATATCTTGAATATCCTTAGAGTTATTTGTAGATTTAACTCGCAAGCAGCGCCCCCATTGCGACGATGATAACAAGTTTTTTTTTATCTATAAGTTTTATTATCACTAAGTTTATTATCTTAAAGATTATTTATCAAAAGTAAGACTAGTTAGTAGTAAGTTAGTTATCGAGTATTTTTCAAGGGACCGAGAAAAAATGTTCACTAGATAAAACGATGATTTTGTAATGTAGAAAATTAGGAAAGACAAAATTCAGGATGACACGGCAATTTATTTGAGACAAGAATAATGATACAATTCCAAGGCAAGATACTATTCCTTTAACTTCCAATTACCGAGGGAGCCAATTAATATTGATTTTATTCAACTTATCGAGTATTTTTCAAGGGACCGGGAAAAAATGTTCACTTTATCGAGAGATTCAAATTTACGAGTTTCGAATTATCAAAATATATCTTTTTTTTTTTTTTTAAATCACAGTTTATAGAGAATTGTTTTAACAAATGTTCTTAGACAAACCTTTACTCGGGTAAAACCCTGGCGAAGCAGGGTACATCCGCTAGTTGTTATATATTTCATATAGAAATAAAATATATGTGTTTTCGGAGGTGTGTGTTCCGCATGTTTCCACAACATTTGACCTATTGGAATGAAAATTTGATAGCATACAGAGTGAAAAGCGCCGCTGTCATAGTTTCGTATTCGGAATCTCAATTGTTAAAACAATTTATGTTATAAATTGTAATGATAATTTTAACGAGAGATGGCAATAGAAATTATATAGTTTGTGATAGGCAAACACTCTCTCAGAACCCAGTCGACATCCACGACCACATACAGTAGAGTTGCAGAAGTATCAGAGGATTAACAAGGTATTATTCACAACTTTGATTATGAGCTTGATTTCCAATACGGACAATGCGGATATTTTGACATGTCAAAGGTTTTTCTAAGTCCTTCCCAGACTTGGAAAAATACTCGAATTCTCCGTATGCAAAAAATAGGCTTTTACTCTGATCCATATTAAAAGATATTTTTTCATTGATTTAATTAATTGATTGATTTAGTGATTTATTTGATATAGTGATTTATTTGATATAGTGATTTATTTAATTTATGATTTAGAGCAAATTAGTAATGATTAGATTTTTATAATTTGGCTCTAGCTGACCCTGATCTCTACCATGTATGCCCCCACAGTCCTCCACGCAGCGAACAAGCCTCTCCCCACCGCCTATCCGGACCATCCATATTAAAAGATATATTTGATGCTAATATATATGTGAAACAGGTTAATCTTTCGAAATATAGGTATATATGTCATTATTGTTGTTCATAATGTTTAAAATGTTATTTTTTTATACATTTACACACACATAATTTTGTCAAACGTGATATTGCGGAAAGAAACGTCATAAAATTATTATAATTGATAGATATGAATTGACAGAATTGATAACAGAGTTGATAAAACTATATAAATGTTAAAAATGAAAGAAAACACATTCCATTACATCGGTAAACCGAGACGAAATAATATCACTTTTAAAAATACACTCATGAACAAAAGGAAGTTGTAACTTTTAGCATGCCAATCAAGATTAAGACACAATAACTCAAAGATATTTGATACACAGTGACTTTTATTAAAGACACGCGAGATAACCAAGTGTAAACCAAATTGCTTCTGACTCCTTGGAAAAAAAAAAAGACGACCGGCGATATCAAAGACTTTCCACTTAAGTTTTATCCATGAATGTATATTCGATTTCTATAGTGACTAATTATTTAGTACATTCATTCCCACGTCATGAAGTTTATGGTCACCTTATGAATGTTCTGCCATGCTGCTTGTACCTAGACTTTCAAAGTCCTGTGCTTGAGAGACAAGTTCGAGGAAGCTCAATGTCTACTCCAAGTGAACTGTCCAGAGTAACTAAAGCGGCCTGGCGGTGTCATATTGAAAATAGCACCTTGGGAAGAAATGGCCGAATATTAACACATTTATCTGAATTCGCCTTCGACAAGTATAGGAACTCCATTAAACCTATCAAAATAGATGCTGAAAGAGGATTTAAAACAACCCTATCTTGAAGATATGTACCAAATTTCTGTTAAGAAATTATATCTTCAACTGCAAAATTCATCTTATCTAACTATATAAAATATTCTTCAAAATAAAGGGGATATCAATCCCCGTTTCCGACGACCCGGCCTTGACGTTAGTTTGACAAAAGTTACTATTTACGGGTTAACACACAAATACAATATACTAGGGCCTACAGTAAGAGTAACTTAAACACAGAAAAAATCGTGGACTCAAAAGTACGACACAAAAAAAAAAGTAAATAATAAATCACAATTTGTTAAATAAAATAAAAAAACAGTACTTAGCTTTATTGCTGCTTAGGTAGGGATCGGACCGGGGTTACACAGGTATGCGACGAGATTGCCAGACAGGGATATAGCACGCAGAGAACACTTTAAGCGTCCCCACACGATAATCCACCACACTGGCGTCGACTCATACCATAGCCCCCTTTATATACAAACATGACCACATTCGTTCAATGAGAAGGCGGGAGAGATTTGTTCACAAACAAACGAAAACACAAATTCTTTCCACTAAAACCTGAGATAAGATATGATAAGATTGCAAATATTTGTCAATATAATTTGACAAAAGGTATCTTTCCAAAGAAAAAAAAAAAAGAAACTAACAAATCTCCCAAACATTCCCATTGTCCCGTAAGGAAAACCTCCCGCTGTCGGGAGGGAAAAAGCTCACGGGAGCCATGTTATAAAGATACAAAAAAAAAAAAAAAACTAAAGAGAGGAGAAGTAGGCATCCGGGTCGTTCCATAAAGGTGCCTTCCATCTTGCTCCTCCCAAAAGAAACTTGAAAAAAAAAAATCTGCGCAAACTACGTGAGTTACCATGAGTGATTACCAAACACACACATATATAATATGCTTTAGTATACAGAGTTTAATCGGGGACCAAATAAGCTCTCATCTGGGACAGGCTGGGCATGTTAGGTAGAGACATTGGGTACTGACAGACTCTCACTTGATGAGAAACCGAACGATCCAATTCCATTCAGTTCTCTCAAATCCAAGAGCTAAAAGCTCTTCTTAACGTCTGTTTCTAAACACTTTCATCCTATCGACATGTACAACTTTCACATCGTGCATGGTGACCCCTCTTACTCTAAAGTTAACATCGGAGACCCTAGCTTCCACACGGAAAGGCCCATAGACGTTGGAGTAACCTTCAGTCTTAGGAACAGCTAGCATTACCAGATCTCCTCGGTCGAAACTTTTGGTATAAGGTGGCCTAGGATTCATAAGCTTTTTAGCAGAATTACCTGACATAAACTGTCTGACAGTCTCCTTTGCTTTCCGAATCACCCTTAACCTCTCAGCCCAAGTAGGCTTTCTAAAACTATTAACAGACCCAGCGCTACACTCACAGCTTCTGTTAAACTCAGTAGGTGGCAACTTTACAGCCTCGTTTTCAATGCGTCTCACTGATTTCTCATCTATGGAGCTTGAAACCATTGGTCTATGTTCACTGGCAACGCAGCTAAGGTCTACATAATCGTGGTCTTCTGGTTTCAAGGAAATCATGTTGCAACGTTCCCGTACGGGAGGTAACTGGATATTCAATCTCCTTATATCATTGATTCCCAGAATCCCGTCGTAGCCTTTATCTCCGAGTGACATTAACCAGAATCTTATCTCTCCCAGCTGGCTGCCGTTTTCGTTACCAACTCTACAGGTTTTAACACGTGTAAGTGTCTGCTCGTGGCCTGTCACTGAAACTATACGTAAAGTTTTAAGTGCATCGTCCCAATTCTCCTTCAAGACATTACACATTTCGGAATCAATAATACTGACTTGGCTTCCTGTATCGTATAACAGGTGCCACATATTGCCGTTAATATTCACCTTAACTATTGGCAGATTTCTAAACTGATTTCCTCCATATGAACGTATGCTCACTATCTCAGCATTGTCAAGAGTATTGCGGTTGGGAAACATAGAAGACTGTCTTGAGCAATCACTAGCTATATGCCCTAAGCTACACTCAGGTGGACTCAGCCTGATTTCGCCCAACAATTTGGCCAGTTTTTCTATCTCACCTCTAAGATCTGCAATACACTGCTCATTTTCGTGCTTCATCCTGTTTACACTGGCACTAAGCATCTTCATCTCACTCTTAATGCTATTTATTTCTTTAACCCCTTCTACTGAACATACCCCTTTCATAAAGCTGCAACGGTGTTCTACACTATCCTCCGTGGCCATGACACTGACTGCTTTGTCTATTGATTTAGCCTCACTGCGAACAATAGCCTCTCTATACTTATCGAGCACATTTTCGAGGAAAATTTCGAACACTAGGCTATCGTCAAAACTGTACTCTACTTTATCTCTAATGGCCAGGAATCTTTCTTTAAAAACCATAGGACTTTCCCCAACTCTCTGCTTAAGACCTTCTATTAATTTAAGGCATTCCCTAATACCACGCGCTTTCTTAGGGTACAATATGTTCAGTTTACTAGCAATACTTTTGAAACTGCTCTCGTTACGGATACCCATCTCCTCTAAGCTCAACCTAACCTCAGGGGATAAAGCCTCGAACATGAGCAATGCTTTGACCTCAGGATCCCATTTGCCTACTCGAGCTTTAAGCTCGACTTCCCGAATGAAAGATTCGAGATTAACCCCATTAAACACTGACAAGTTGAGCATAGAATTCGCAAACATGATGGAGTACAAAAAATAGTAATAAACCACTCAATCAAAGAAAAAAAAACCGCACGTAAAATTACAGGAATTTACACGTGCAAACACCAGTAATCCTGGCAGGCTCGCCAATGACAAAAGTTACTATTTACGGGTTAACACACAAATACAATATACTAGGGCCTACAGTAAGAGTAACTTAAACACAGAAAAATCGTGGACTCAAAAGTACGACACCAAAAAAAAAAAGTAAATAATAAATCACAATTTGTTAAATAAAATTAAAAAAAACAGTACTTAGCTTTATTGCTGCTTAGGTAGGGATCGGACCGGGGTTACACAGGTATGCGACGAGATTGCCAGACAGGGATATAGCACGCAGAGAACACTTTAAGCGTCCCCACACGATAATCCACCACACTGGCGTCGACTCATACCATAGCCCCCTTTATATACAAACATGACCACATTCGTTCAATGAGAAGGCGGGAGAGATTTGTTCACAAACAAACGAAAACACAAATTCTTTCCACTAAAACCTGAGATAAGATATGATAAGATTGCAAATATTTGTCAATATAATTTGACAAGTTAGGAGCTCATCACCCAACAGCTGCCCTTCTGCAATGTCTGGTTGGGGAGGCCACATCTACTGCACCAACTTGCTATGTGTAAATAGCCAGGACAAGGTGACTCGCGAGCTGTGCTCGAATGTAACACCTGTAAACTGATGCGAAATAAATAAATAGAAAATGACCCTGACGCCGTTTCTACGACCAAATCAATCTAGCACCGAGCTGATAGTGTACCACAAATAAAGTCAGAAGGATGATGGGCAAAAAAAAAAAAAAAAAACGGGTCTTATCCTCATCCATTTTTACCTGAGTATATGTACTAAAGTAAAATCCTATTTTTAATCAAATAATAATCGTTACAATTATATATTACGCCCCGGGTTCTCTCCCCGAATGAATGTGTCGGAAAAGAAGGAGTTCGAGGCAGCTAATGGGAGGCCGACGGAGGGGACTACAGGGATGCAGCGGCTGGAATGAGGAAAAACGGAAAAAGATAAGAACTTGTAAACAACTTCGAACGGGACGATTTGCCCTGATCCCATATTGTCATAGTGTAAATACATTTAAATATATAATTCATTAAATAATCCTTTACTATTTTCTTAATTGATAATAAATATAATTTTCCCTTCTGTTTTCGTCGTATATTTTGAAAAGTGGTACAAGCAGCGATACCTCAGCTTTGAACCTTCAACCCCGCCGACCAAGAATAGAGGTGAGTGACTCCCTCTATAGAACTTAGATCGTCGTCACAACACAGAGTGGCGGTGAAATCACAATAAATGTTTGCCCATCAAATAGTGATTTAGCAAATATTAGCGCTCCGTGTGCTTCGCTCGGGACTGAACAACATCTGCGACTAGGATGAGCGTCCTTTGGAAGGTCAGGCGGCGCGTCGCAAGATCTTCACAAACCCCGGGGACGCTTTTCACGCACGTCTCGCGACCCTTACACTATGCCGGGGCAGACGTTACAGTCAAAGTAAACAGGCACTACACACGACCTTTCCACCTGATGAACGGAGTCAAACGGCACCGCCTTGTTCAGCTTTGTGATAGGACCACTCCTAAGTCGTCTAGAGCGGATACTTGGCAATGGGAACGTCCAGGCTTATGCCGACGTCAATCTATTCTTCCGAAATGATGAGGATTTCCAACTCCTCAAAAACATCTTCGACGAATTCTTGCCTGCGTCGGGAGTACAAATGAACTACAACAAGAGCAAAGGTATTTGTTGTGATGTCTGTAGAAACCGAGTCGATACCCCTCTGGACATCCGCTGGTCTACAGCGCCATTGAAGGTGCTGGGCTGTATAGTAACTACAGGACAAAGAACATAAGTCCAGGAGAACCATCTCGTAGAGCTGATGGAGAAGGCCGCTACAAGATGGCCCTCCTTTGTTCGCAGCCTCTCTTCGTTGGGCGGGCAAGAGCTGCAAACTCCCTGGTGCTCCTCCTCAGTGGTACACTATCTTCACGGATACTTGCCTACCGACTCCACCATCTCTAAATTCTAAGCTCGATTGGTGCGTTTCGTCTGGGGAACCTGACCTCACCTTCTGCCTGCCACTTGGAAACCTAGCGCGTTCTTTCTCCGTGGGTGGCTTCGGCCTCCTCGACGTCGGAACGCAGCTGAGACTGGCGTGTGTGAAAGGTGTTCAAGATGAGCTTCGTGGAAGTCTAACTTGGCTCACTGATATTGGAGCCTGGTTACCCCCCCCCCCTCCATACGGGACATGTCTTACACCTCGTCGTCGCAGTCTCCTCAATTTATGGGAAGCAGTTTCGGAAATCTTAGCCTTAGACCACCGGGTAGTGCCAACACACCAGCTAAGGGGCCTCGCCATAATCGGAGGGTGCTGGTTCCTCCGGCCACCTGACCTCCTAGCCGCTGCACGGTGGATAGGAGCACGTATTGGGGACTTCGATGGCCCCGTGTAACCCCTCATTCGCTCAACGCGATGCGCTCTTGCAGACGCCACAACGTTGGTCAACTTTTGCAATTGGTTTTTAGCAGAAAACTTCCGAGGGTTCCACAGGGCAGACTACCTAGGCGAAGCTGTGGTGCTGCGCCTGACGGTCATTCTGTTCACGCGCCTAACTACCCATACCATCCGCCGTACGCTTGAGCTCCCACATCTGGCTGCCCTACGCTGCGCCTTCCCAAGGCACAATGTCGACTTGCAGTACAGCTGGCCCTGCATACTCTTTCCCATCCTGCACATCTAGAACCTTCCTATCTCAAGTTATTTCATTACCTCTTTTTTATTCAATTTTTTTTTTTGAAGCCATGGTCTATACTTCTTATCACTAGGAGGTGATAATTTTTATTCATTTAATAAACTATATATCTTATTCATGGTAAACGTTTTGCGGATTTCGACAAATTAGAAAGAAGGAATCATATATCGCCGCAACTCTTTTTTATTATTAACGCGATTAAAAGCTTTCTTTTATTTTGTTTATATTAAAAACGATATATACTCTCTCCTTGTTTGTACACTATAATTAGCTGAAGAAGGGCTTGCCCGAAAGCTTTTAATCGCGTTAATAATAAAAAAGAGTTGCGGCGATATATGATTCCTTCTTTCTAATTATATATCTTATCTTTTTTTTTTTTTAATCTTCACTTTTCATCTTAAGCCATCATTTTTTTTTTCAAAACAGCCATAGTTAGGAGAAAAAAAACCTATAGAATTTTTGGATATCCAATTACATGCATACAGAAAAATCCTATAATTAGCATTTTCTTCTTAAAGACCATGCAATTTTGACATTGTAATAGTTTATTGATCCTTGGTCATTTCTTACTAGCTTACTTTGGTATTTTCATTTCCCAGTCAGAGAGATGGCTAAAGTATTTGACTTTATTTTTCAGTGACGGGGGGTTAGTTCAAGTATGCCTATCTTCTACACTGGTTGGGAGGTAGGACAGTGTTGATAAATAATTTTTCTAGATTTATTTGAATGTCCAACAATCTCACAGGGAGAATCCCACAACCTCATATTTTGGAAGAATTCAACTGGTTAAAGAATCCAATCGGGACCAAGGGCCAATTAGAAAATAAACTACGCGCTATATTTTCATCCGTTCTATTTTATTAAAACACATTGACATAGTACACGAGTCAGAAAGGGACGAGCTATATGGAGTTACGCGGGGGCGGAGTTTCGTACGTGCGCTCGTTGAGGTAGAACCAACTCGGAGCCTCCTCGCAGCTCACGCGGTCTTGCCAGTCGCACACGCGGAAGCGCTGGTTGAAGCGGGTGCCGTTGGGACAGAGGTGCGGCACGCGGCGGCCCTTCTCGTCGCACATGTGGAAGATGCGACAGTCAAACTGGATGTCCGCGTAGAAACCCACGTAGCGGTCCTCGCAGTCGAAGGACAGCTCGACGTTGGGGAACTCCTCCCACCGCTTCACCTGCACGTCGCCAGCAAAATTACGGCCAGCGTTTCATATATATAGATTACTATACATTTACACTCATGGGGATAAAACTTAAGAAAATGGATTGTCTTTGATGATCATCTAGTTTCTTTTTTTAAGATAGAGAGACAATTTTGCACACACTTGATTATATCGTGCGTCTTAAATAAAGATAACTGTCTATCGAATATATTTCACAGTAATTGTCTGAATCCCGATATACATTCTGAAAAGTACAACTTCCTTAAGTTTTGTGGCATATCTCTCATTTAAAAATGGATTAAAACAATGGATTAAGTTATGAACGGAAAAATACGTCCAGGGTAGCCGAGTGGACAAGGCACCTGCCCGGTAAGCAGAAGGGTGTGGGTTCGATTCCCGCCCCTGGACACTTTTTATTTTTCCGTTCTCCATTACTCTTCATGTTTCACCTTTCCATACCTCATCCTCAAAGTTAGAAATGTCGCTATTTCTCTTTGAAAATAAATTTTGATTTTTAAAGGAAACATTCGCGGTATAATTTTAGTTTTCGTTTTACAATCATCAGCCGCGTTATATTGTATTTTAAATGTTACACTTCATTTTGTTTATCACTCCTGTACAAAACGTAATGATGATAATGAATGAGCTTCTCAACACCAGTTTTGACTAATTCAGACATAAAGCCAACCTGTATATCATAGTTTCGATAGTTTTGTTATATGTATATAAAATTCAAACATATTATTATACTATGCGAAAAATAAAATGACCCGGCTTAGCCAGGGTTCACCCTAAGTAAATGATAAATAAACATTGTATAACAAAATTATAGATAGTGTTATCATATTATTATTATAATACTCTTATGAAATTATTTTTATAATACCTTCATTCTGTATGCTCCAGGAACCTGGATTAACTAAATAAAGAGGACAGACACTGGCTAAGTAAATATCGAGTTTTCAGCAGTAAAAAATATCGTCTATTTTGACGGGAGAGACGACCTTTATTTTTATAGAATTACGAATCTTCGAATGACCCGGCTTCGCCCGAGAATTTCCCCGAGTGCACTTTCCTTCATACTGAAAGTACATCAATAATAAATAGTAGAAGTGCCATAGAATAGCAATACAGAAGTAACACATAAACCACAGGCAAAAAGTGTGTGTGATGGCAAAAATTGTATTATATTAGTGTTTAGGTATTCGATTTAATTATTTTTTGCAATCCATTTAGTTGTTTCAAAATCAATATAGTTTAAATAGTTGGCAGCTTTTCCACCCAAACCCCGAGGTACCCGCCCCAGCGCATTAACCCTTGAAATTGCCTGAGTTGAGCGAGTGACTGCGATGGATCTTGACTGTGATGCCCATCTTCTCAGTAAGAATAAGAAAAAATAGGTTTATAAAAAATTAATCCAAAATACTGGCATGTAAATATTTTTCTGTAAAAAATAAAAGAGCACATGGAAATTAGCCAAACATATGTGTTTGCTAATGACTGCGACTTTAAACTATTATTTTTTTTAAAGATGAAAAAAAACAAAGACTAGAACAAAAATTAATAAAAAATACGAAAGCCATTATTTACATACAGTAACGCTAATTTGGTAAAGTTTTTTTTTAAATTGCATTGTGCGCACTTACCGTAACTTAGTAATATAAATTTATCTCTCAATACTTTTGTAAAAAACTCGTATTAAAAGATATTAAAAAAAAGTACGCAAGCAACTTGAAAAAAAAAAAAGCAT
This sequence comes from Cordylochernes scorpioides, assembly GCA_030710605.1. NCBI lineage: Eukaryota > Metazoa > Arthropoda > Arachnida > Pseudoscorpiones > Chernetidae > Cordylochernes > Cordylochernes scorpioides. The sequence continues at coordinate 54,554,050 of CP092871.1, forward strand.
AACGCTCATTGATCGCTTAATTGGCCTGGTGTTGTTACTTCGCCTCGTATTTACTCCGCGTAAAAAAATATATATAAATAGCCAAAAATACTAATCAAAATATAGCCGAAAAATTTCCTCAGATTTATAAAAAGCGACATGCAAAATTTGGTACCAATTGGTTCAGTAGTTTTTGAGTTTATCGCGAAACAGACAACAGACATTGACTTTTGTATATAAGAAGATAAGTAAAATGAACCTCGCCTTGCGGTATAAGGCCATAGCAAACCCCGGGTTCCATCGAGGTTTTAACTGTTAGAAATGTGTTTGCATTTTACTAAAATATTTAAAAATCAAATGTTTCATCTTTCACAAGTGACTCAAAGAAGCGAAGTGACTGCTATCATAGCAGAATTTTATATCCTTTCAAAAACTATAGGAACAATGCAAAAATAGCATGTTATAGGAAGATGTGTTTAATAGATACTATAAAATATTTGAAAAAAGGTGAGAAACATGGGAAATATGGAGAGATTACAGCCAGTAGTTCCCTCTACGTGTTTTAAGAAGGATTTCTGAAGAGTAAGTCTAACAATATACACTCATAGACAAAACTTAAGGAAGTTGTGCCTCTTGGCATGTATATTGGGATTCAGACAATAACTCTGAAATATATTTGATACACAGTAACCTTTGTTGAAGATACTCGATCCACGGACCTCTGGGTTATGGGTCCAGCACGCTTCCACTTTAGAGACACTTGAGATGACCAAGTCTGAACAAAATTGCCTTTGTCGCATCAAAAAGAAAACAGACAACCGGCAGACATCAAAATATAAAACTTGCTTTTGTCTATGAGTGTATATATATTCTTAATGGTTTATGGTTGTTTCACACTAACCTTAGTCTTGGACAGGAATGGGTGTCCAATAAAACTATATCAATTCCATTTGTTAGTTAATCAGCGTGAAAACTTACCATGTGTGTGTGGTGGTGTGAAATATTTGTCTGTATAAACTATAATAAAAATGAAAAATATTAATTTAGGAGCGAAAGTATGAGTGGTTGAAGATATGTGATAGTTACCTCATTAGTAGCCCCA
>CP092871.1:54555230-54774903 GCA_030710605.1 Cordylochernes scorpioides
ACAATGTTGCTGTTGGTCCGTGACTGCGACAAACTCTGAATATAGCGAACCTTCCCTTATAATGAACCTACGGCGATTCCCAATTCCATTCCATTGAAAATACCATCACTCAAAATAGTAATTAAAAAATTTTTAAAACAACAACGGATCGCGATTTCAAAACAATAAATTAGCGGCATTGTTCATTCTGATTTATATTCTATTTTCGCTGTATGTTGTATAAATTTGTACAAATTATACTTTTTATTAAATTGAATATCTTTGCATCCATTAAATTTTAAATAGAAAAACATGCAAATGGCTTCCAAAATTAAAAAAAATAAAGGCATTCTAAAAATAAAAACCTTATTAGTAAAAAAAAAAAAAAAAAGGCCATTTCAACACATTTCAAAGTGAAACAATACAGGCAAAATTCAGAACAACACATGTTAAAATAAGAAAATATAACTTTTATAAGAGTCAAAATAAAAAGCTATTAAAAATTGTTACAAAGAGGAATCAACTTCAACTTTTATAGCAATTGTACGTGTTAGGGCTAAAAAAAAGTCCAAATAAACGGGCCCGTGATGAAACAAAAATTATTTTTATTCCATGAAATATGATGATTTTAAGCCAGCAATGTTTTGCATGACAGATTAAAGAAAAAAAAAACGAAATCTAGACATAAGAAGAATATGTGGAAACATGAAATGGAAGAAAAACACTAACTTTATTTGAAAGGTGCAATGTTTGATGAGTGCTTTGAAGCAACAAGGTATTAGAGCCATTTTACAAGTAAACATTGTATTATATAATGTGATAAAGATGTTTTAAAATCATTTTATATCTTTGAATATATATTTAATAAAGCTTTGCCTAGGATTTGTCTTGATTTTTAAATTAGACATAGAGGTACATGTATGCTAATGATAAGAAGAACCTATCATCAAATAATTACTTTTATTATTCAGTATTATTGAAAGGAAATAGGCCAATTAAGGGAATTAAAACAAAGTGACCACTATTAAGAGCCAGCCTCTTCTTATTTATATGGCTGTTCTTTAATTATACAGTCTAAAAATTTTGAAAAGTAAAAAAAAAGGCAAAACCATGGCTATAATGAACCAAAAGCTCTGTCCCATCGGCGTTCACTATAGAGGGGTTTTACTGTATATACCAATATAAATAAAGTTTGTGTTGGATCCTGTGATATAATTTTGGAAGTCGGATTTTTCTTTAAATTAAATTTTGTATTAAGCAATTTTTTAATTTTTATTCTTATATGTAAATAATTGTAAATCCTTTAAAATTTCAATTTTGTATATTGTTGATGATTCAGTAAGATATGTAAATTTTTATCAGGAATGGAAAAGACTCATTTTTAGATAACTAATGTTGTAGCTACTCCTAACTCTAAAACTCAAATAAATCAAATAATTCAAGACAAGTGGTAAAATGCTTCTTTATATCATTTACTGAACATTCAAGCCATAACAGTTTGGTCCCTGGGGCCGGATTCTTTAAAAAATTAAGGTAAGCCATTTGAAAACTTAAAATTATTAAAATAAAGTCATGCCTAAATCATAAGTTAAAATTCGGCATAAATTCAACTTTATTATTCAGGAAATAAAGGATCTGGAATCAAGGAATAAATCTATTGTAGAATCCAAAAATATACATAGATTAAAGCTATTCCAACAAGAAGTTAATGAAAGGAAAATTAGCCTAAATCAAATTGTCAACACATTATTAGAATCAGAGTTAGATGAGACACAATATGAGGATTATTCAAAAGCCAAAGATGATATTTTTAATATGTTGGTGTCTATTGAAGAAGCTTTATCTTTGATTGAAACCAAAGAAAATACTCATAGTGATAAACAACTGCCCGAATCCAATGTCAATTTACCTAAGATAAATTTACCCATTTTCAATGGTGATTCAGCCAATTGGCTTAGTTTTAGAGAAATATTTAACTCCACCATTAATTCAAATCAAACACTAACTGAAATACAAAAATTTCAATATCTAAATGCATCAGTTAAGGGTCCTGCGGAAAAGTTGATTCGGGGTTTTCCCATTTCTGACAAAAACTACCAGCAAGCATGGGATACCTTATGCAATAGATTTAATAACAGAAGAGAATTGGCTTTTTCACAAATCAACAAAATATTCTCCATAAGGCCATTAAAATCTATTTCAACTGGTTCTCTCTATGAAATCCTTGATGTTTGCAATGAAGGCATTAGAAATCTCTCAGTGCTAGGACTTGAGAAAAACACATTAACACAGTGTCGGGCAACCGGTGTGCCGTGGCACACTGGTGTGCCGCGAAGAATTCTAGGTGTGCCGCGAACATTTTTGTAGGTATTTAGAACTTTTGGTTAAATTTAAAAATAATGTTTCAAAAAATATTTTTTATAATTTTTATTCAATTTTAATAATTTTTTTCAAAATTTTTCATATAAAAATGAAATTTAAAAAAAGCAAATTTCATTTTATATAAAACTTATTTTGGTATTATAATTACAACAGTTTGCATAATTTTATATTTCATATAACGTATGTACATAATCTTGACGTACATAACTGGCACGTGCCATTATAAAAAAATAAAAATGCAAATAGGTACGTACCTATTTAAAATCATAAGTTAAAAAAAAACAATCCGCTAAAACAACTTTATTTAATAAAGTTGAATACATACTGCGGGAAAATACCTAATTTTTAAAATAATATGTCCAAACTTAACCGTCATTTACAATCTTTGTCAAATCTTTGTCCTAAACTTAGTAATGCGGCCATCGAATCATTGTTGCCATTTGGAAGTTCCTACCTGTGTGAGCAAGGTTTTTCAACACTCACAGAAATGAAGTCTAAGAAGCGCGAAAGACTTCAAATGATAGATGAGGAGATGCGCGTTTGTCTTTCACAAGTAGATCCCCGTATTGATTTGATATGCTCTCAAAAACAATCGCAATGCTCGCATTGATTATGTTAATTTAATATTGAAAATTAATAAAATGTGATATATATGTTTAAATTTTTACTAGTATTTATTGTTGTATTTTAATTACCTACGAGGAAATTTATAGTGAGAACCACAGGTGCGCCGCGAAAAAAAGAAATTGAGCTTAGTGCGCCGCAACTCGAAAAAGGTTGCCCGACACTGCATTAACAGATCTAATCCTGATCAATTTTTTTGAAAAAAGAATTGGTGAAGCCCTCAGGAAAGAATGGGAATTAACCATTCAAAATGAAGAATATCCAACATTTGAAAACTTTGTGAATTTTTTAGAAAAACATGCTAGAAGCCTGCAAGGTATGAGAATTCCTTTGTTCCAGGAACAAAAAACCTCTAGCAAAAATATGATGGCTCACGGCCTTTATGTCAACAAAGGTCAAGATTGTATTTTATGTCATCAAATTCATAAACTAAATGACTGCCATAGATTCATAAATCTTCCCTTGCCTAAAAAATGGGAATTAGTTAAAAAACATAAACTTTGTCAAAATTGCCTTAGAGCAAATCATGAGATATCCAAATGTCTCATCACATCAAGATGTAAAAATTACAAGCAGAACCATCATACTCTTCTGCATGAATACAACTCTGAACCATCCATTCCACAACCAACAACCTCTCAAGAGATGTTGATTTCAACAAATACCATCTGTAATGTGATGCCTTTGGAAACGGAAACAAATATTCTACTGTCAACAGCCCTTATTAAAGTTAAGGCGAAGGATGGCTCATTTGTGCTATGTAGAGCATTAGTGGACAATGGGTCCCAAATATGCCTAATTTCAGAACAATGTTGCCACAAGTTGGGACTTGAAAAAATGAAAAATTCTTATACACTAAAAGGTGTAGGTGACATTGTTGTCAACAGGACAACATCGCAGGTTGAAATAGAGTTCACCCCACATCATAATGATCAATTATTTTCTGCCAGAGCATTTGTGGTTGGGAGGGTAACTGCAGACCTTCCAAACTTCCAAATTCAGTCAGCAGACTTTCCTCATTTAGAAAATTTGCTCTTGGCAGACCCAGAATTCTATGTCACCAAGCCCATAGACCTAATTTTGGGTGCAGATACCTTTGTAGAAATCATTCTAGGTCATAAAACAGATTTAAAGCACCATCCTATAGCACTTAATACCAAGTTAGGTTGGCTTGTTTCTGGGAGAATCCATTCAAATATTAAGTCGAATACTTCGGTAATCAATCACTGAACCACTGAACTTGATTCCAGCATAAGAAAATTCTGGGAACTTGAAGATGTCCCAATTTCTAAGGCCCAGTTGGGTACAAAGAATGCCTGTGAGAATTCCCCCATGACTGTTCTGCTGAAAATTATGATACAACAGCTTTGGAAGAGGAAAACTTCATGGGATGAACCAATTGAATCAGATATAAAGTCAAATTGGAATAAATTCCAAACTCAACTATCGTGCCTAAAGGAAATCAAAATACCAAGATACCTGAACAGCTCATCTTCTGAAATAGAAGAATTACAACTACATGGATTTTGTGATGCATCCCTTAATGCTTATTCAGCAGTTTTTTACTTGAAAACTAGATTCAAAAATCAAAAGATCAAAATTATTCTGATAACCTCAAAAACTAAGGTTGCACCATTAAAGACCATTACAATTCCAAGACTTGAACTAAGTGCAGCATTGCTTTTGGCTCAACTGAATCAAGTCATTCTTGAATCATTTCCTTTTCAACCTGACAAAACCTTTTTGTGGACTGATTCACAAATCTGCATAGATTGGATAAGATCAGATGCCAGCAGATGGAAAGCCTTTGTTTCGAACAGAGTGTCGTCAATTCAAAATTTGACTCAAATCACTGATTGGTTCCATGTATCCAGTCAAGATAATCCAGCTGATTGCGCATCCAGAGGAATCATGCCTCAAGACTTGGTCAATCATAGAATTTGGTGGTGGGGTCCTATTTGGCTTCAAGAAAATAATGTTCGATATATTCCTTCTTCACCAACCCAAGTAAACCTCAATATCATTCAAGAAGAAGTCGGTGAAGGTCAAGTGTTGGATCAAACAACCTTAATTCAAAATTCAGAAACTATGTTAAATCTAGAATTCATTGAAAGGTATTCCACAATGACCAAATTGATCCGAATAACAGCTTGGTGTTGGAGATTCTACTACAATTGCCTCCTCTTTGATCCAATTCGTCAGAAAGGACCTTTGACAACAAGAGAATTAACAAAGGCAATTCAAGTCTTAGTCAAATCAATCCAGCAAGTTGAATTCTGCACGGAAATAAAATTACTGAAGTCAAACAAGCAACTACCTCTGTCCAACAAGCTAACTTCTCTAAATCCCTTTTTAGACACTCAAGGACTTCTAAGAGTTGGAGGTAGACTCAAGTATTCCTATTTAAATGAAAATCAAAAATTCCCTCTCTTACTACCGAAGAATCACCACATCCCCAATCTTATAATCGATGATATTCACAGGAAATACCTACATGCAGGACCTCAACTTGTATTGTCAATACTCAGAAAAAATTATTGGATTTTGGGAGCAAGAGATGCAGTCAAAAAAATCATTAAAAAATGTCTGATTTGTTTAAAATTTAAATCTACTACCATTCATCAAATCATGGGAAATCTACCTCCGGAAAGAATCATCCCATCAAGGCCATTCTCAAAGACTGGCATTGATCTTACAGGACCATTCTTAATAAAGAGAAGCCTGGGCAGATCTAAAACAATAAGCAAATTTTACATTGTACTATTCATTTGCTTTACTACTAAGGCCATTCATTTAGAGTTGACAACAAGTTTATCAACTGATTCATTCATGGCCTCGTTGAGAAGATTCATGGCCAGAAGAGGGAAGCCCTCTGACATTTACTCAGATAATGCTACCAATTTTAAAGTAGCATCCAATTTTTTCCGCACTCAGTTTCAATTATTAAACTCTCAGTCAGTGCAAAGATTGGTTACAGAGGAATTAATCACTTGGCATTTCATCCCCCCAGGTGGACCTCACTTTGGTGGCCTTTGGGAAGCCAGAATCAAAAGTGTGAAATCACACTTGGTCCGAACCTTTAAATCAACAACCCTGAATTATGAAGAAATGAACACTTTGATTATTCAGATAGAATCTTGCCTAAATTCAAGACCACTGGCCCCTCTAAGTAGTGATCCCAATGATTATGAGGCCTTGACACCAGCTCATTTCTTAATAGGATCTTCGTTTTCAGAAATTCCAACCTCAAACTCTGAAGTCTTAAACTTACAGACAAGATGGAAGCTGATTCAAAAAACTAAAAAACTCATTCTGGTCAAGATGGTCCAAGGAATATCTGAGCAACCTCCAAGGCCGTGGTAAATGGCGAATCAAACAAGACAATATCCAAATAGGTCAACTAGTTTACCTCAAAGAGGCTCAAATATCTCCACTTCACTGGCCTTTGGCTAGGATTCAGGAGATATTTCCAGGAGAGGACAAGAATGTCAGGGTAGTCCAGATAAAGACTTCAAAGGAGTCTTCAAGATACCCATTACAAAGCTGATTCCATTACCTTTCAAACAATGAAAATTGTAATCTTAGCTACATAGTCGGAATCAATTAGTCCAGCATCTATACTATTGGAACTCTTTTTTTTATTTTTATTTTTTATTTTCTGGTCATCTCTTCCCAGCCGGGGGAGGATGTTGGATCCTGTGATATAATTTTGGAAGTCGGATTTTTCTTTAAATTAAATTTTGTATTAAGCAATTTTTTAATTTTTATTCTTATATGTAAATAATTGCAAATCCTTTAAAATTTCAATTTTGTATATTGTTGATGATTCAGTAAGATATGTAAATTTCTATCAGGAATGGAAAAGACTCATTTTTAGATAACTAATGTTGTAGCTACTCCTAACTCTAAAACTCAAATAAATCAAATAATTCAAGACAAGTGGTAAAATGCTTCTTTATATCATTTACTGAACATTCAAGCCACAACAGTTTGAATAAATAAAGGTTCAGTCTCACAGTTGATATCTGCAGGATATATATATATCTCTCTCTCTCTCTGCCAGCCAACGACAGACTACAGTGTCCTCAATGGCGTGCTCATGGCCCGACTGCGACGTCATCTGCCAGACCTGGTGCCCGACTGTCAGACCTACACCGTTCCAGGACGGTCATCTTCCTGAAATATCACGTGAGTGTCTGACGAAGCCGCCGGGGCATCCAGGCATGACACGCCGCTGGCTGTCATCTCTTTGGACCTAAAGTTGGCCTTCGACACCCTGAGCAGGAGCTACCTGTTCACCCTGCTGGAGAAGCTGGGCCTACCATCTACCTTCCTAGGGTGGAAGGCTGTCCTCTACGGGGAAGCAGACACCTCCATCCAGGTCGGAGATGTCTACACCAAGGCCTTCCCGCTTCTCAACGGGGTGAGGCAGGGCTGCCATCTCAGCGCAGCGCTCTTCAGCATCAAAGTTGGGCCACTGCTACACCGCCTCGAGAGGATCTTGGGCCGCGGCAGCATCGTTGCCTATGTGGACGACATCGTACTCTTCATCAGGGACGACGCTTAGTTTGTGTTGAAGGTGATCATCTTGAAATTTCTTGGAAGAAAATATGTAAATTGTTCAAGCTGTTAGAAGTTATGTATGCAAATTCCTAATTGTAAAAAGTATTTTTTTAAATTAGATTTATTTGCATATCTGATGAATATATATATAAAAAAATATATATTTTCAGTTAGTTGCTGGTGAGAAGTGCAGATAAGTGTGTAGCAATGTATGAGGTGTGTTCAAAAAGTATCGCGACTTTTGAATTTTCGCGGGTTACGTATATTCGAATTTCGATCTTTTTGTGGCTTTATGTTGGTACTCATGTCTCTCACTTATGCTGACAAGCTCGGCCATTTTGAATGTTCACTTAATTATTGACAGCTGCTTTGCTTGCAGGTGTTTTGGATCGTCTTCGATTTTTACCTATTAAAAAAAATGGATCAAAGAACCTGTATCAAATTTTGTGTGAAAAACGAAGTTAAGTGCGCGGATGCATTCCGAATGTTGACTGTGGCATACGGAGAAGCTACCTTGGACCGAAGCAACGTTTATCGGTGGTACAAAATGTTCTCAGAAGGCCGAGAAGATGTGAACAACGAAGAGCATGCCGGACGCCCGAGCACTTCAACAACAGACGAAAAAATTAATGAAGTGGAGGAAATGATATTGGCCAATCGTCGAATCACCGTTAGAGAAGTTGCTGAGGACCTAAACATATCGATTGGCTCGTGCCATTCGATTTTTATCAATGATTTGGGCATGAGACGGGTCGCCGCGAAATTCGTACCAAAATTGCTCAATTGCGACCAAAAACAGCATCGCATGAACATTGCAAATGAGATGTTGGACTCTGTCCGCGACGACCCAAATTTGCTCCAGAGGGTCATAACTGGTGACGAAGCGTGGGTTTATGGTTATGACGCGGAAACCAAAGCTCAATCATCTCAATGGAAGCTGCCGCACGAACCAAAACCGAAAAAAGCGCGCCAAGTTCGGTCGAATGTGAAAGTTTTGCTGACAGTTTTCTTAGATTGCAGGGGCGTGGTGCATCATGAATTCTTGCCACAGGGTAGAACGGTCAATAAGGAATATTACCTGTAAGTTATGCGCAATTTGCGCGAAGCAATCTACCAGAAACGCCCGGATTTGTGGAAGAACAAAAATTGGCTTTTGCACCACGATAACGCCCCTACTCACACATCGTTGCTTGTGCGCGACTTTTTGGCCAAAAACAACACACTAATGATGCCGCAGCCACCGTATTCCCCAGATCTGGCCCCCTGTGACTTTTTCTTGTTCCCTAAACTGAAGAGGCCCATGAAAGGACAACGTTACGCTACACTTGACGAGATAAAGAAGGCATCGAAGGAGGAGCTGAAAAAGATTTTTAAAAATGATTTTTTGAAGTGCTTCGAAGATTGGAAAAACCGTTGGCACAAGTGTATAATATCTCATGAAGATTACTTTGAAGGGGACAAAATAGGTATTTATGAATAAATAAATAATTTTTGAAAAAACACAAAAGTCGCGATACTTTCTGAACACACCTCGTATAATGAATAATTTTTGTAGGATAATAGGACTTATTGATTTTATAGATTTTATTTTAAAAGGTAAGATAAAAAATCTCTGCACAACAACAGGGTTATGGGCCTGTAGCAAAGATCTACCTGATCTCTAGCAAACTTCTAGCAATTCAAAATTGTAATATAAACTTCTGGGGCCGTATTAAGAAAAGAAATAAATATAAAGGAGGAATGAATGATTCTATTTTTAATTTTCCAAGGCTAAATGCTTTTAATTATAGTACTTGGAAGAATGATATGAAAGTCATTTTGATTGAAAGAAACTGTTGGGAATTTATTATTGACAATCAAAGTGAACTACCTGCAGATGCTACAACACAAAAGAGGCTAGAGAATATAATTGGAGAAAAGCTAGAGCTTTCACCACTATCTACCAAGGTGTAGAAAGAAGTTACCAAGCTCTTATTGCTAATGCAAATGATGGTAAGGAATCATGGAAGCAGGATTTTGAACCAACTTCAAGGGCAAGATTGGCTGGATTGATTGATGAATTCTATGATCTCAAATTTACTCCTGAGGAGGAAACTATAGGAATATTTTGTAAGAGAGTTCAAGAAAAAAGGCAACTAATCAAGGAGGCTGGTTTTGAAATACCTGATGTTTTAGTTTGCTTTTAACTGATAAGGAAATTATCCCAAGATTATGAAGGTATAGTGCAAATTTTATATAGACTGGAGGAGAAGCAGTTCAACATAGAGAACATTGAGACTCATCTAGTAAATGAATCAGGTAGAATACAACAAAAGAAAAAATATGAAGGGCTTGATATTGTAGCCAATGCATATCAAACAAAATCTCCAAAGAATGTACCAAGGAAAGAAGAAAAATTATCCTACACAAGCTCAACATAACAGTGGAAGCATGCTGGAGCCAAGCGTGCATCCAAATGTCATGAAACATAATGTGAAATATATGTTATTTCTGTGGAAAGGCAGGTCATCTTATAAAAGATTGTTTTCTGAAAAACAAGAATCCTCCGAGACAACTGTATGGAAGGAATCAAGACTACCAAGGAAAACCTTCTGCCTTCCATTCAGAAATCTAAAGCATCCACCATGTCGACGAAAATACAAATGATCAACTGGGAGAATGGCTGATAGACAGTGCAGCTACTTCACATTTCTGTAAAGAGAAAGAATGGTTTACCAACTATCAAGAAATACCCCCAATGGATGCGTTAATAGATGTCAACTGCAAGTCAAAAATCTTAGATAAGGGAGATATAAACTTTATCGTTAAGGATATAAATAATTCCTATGTAGATGTAACTTTTACTTAATGTACTATATGCCCCTAATATGAGAAGAAATCTAATTAGTGGCTCATGTATAGATATGGCAGGAAATAAGATCATTTGGAAAGATGGTAAAATGGTAATTTTCAGAAATAATGGAGAATATTTCTTTACAGCTAAAAGAGTAGATAAATTATATATAGTTAATGGATACCCTAATAAAGCTAGCTCTCAATATTATTCAGTGTCTCATAATTCAAATATGGATTTTCTCCATAAGAGATTTTGTCATATTAATTCAGAAATTATAAATTCCATGAGTAGGAAAAATACAGTTAAAGGATTAGAAAATATCACAGGTAAACCAAACACTTGTGATATACAGTAAAACCCCTCTATAGTGAACCCCAATGGGACAGAGCTTTTGGTTCACTATAGCCACGGTTTGGCCATTTATTTTTACTTTTCAAAATTTTTAGACCGTATAATTAAAGGACAGCCATACACACTGGAAGAGGCTGCCTCTTAATAGTGGTCACTTTGTTTTAATTCCCTTAATTGACCAATTTCCTTACATTAATACTGAATAATAATAGAAATCATTAGATGATAGGTTCTTCTTATCATTAACATACATGTACCTCTATGTCTAATTTAAAAATCAAGACAAATCCTAGGCAAAGTTTTATTAAATATATATTCAAAGATATAAAATGATTTTAAAACATCATTATCACATTATATAATACATTGTTTACTTGGAAAAATGGCTCTAACACCTTGTTGCTTCAAAGCATTCTTCAAGCATTGCACCATTCAAATAAAGTTAGTTTTTTTCTTCCATTTTATTTTCCCACATATTCTTTTAGGTCTTTCGTTTTTTTTTTTTTTTTTTTAACCTGTGATGCAAAACATTGCTGACTTTAAAATCACCATAGTTAATAGAATAAAAATAGTTTTTGTTTCATCACGGGACCATTTATTTGGATTTTTTTTTTTTTTTAGCCTTAAAACGTACGATCGCGGCAAAAGTTGAGGTTGATTCCTCTTTGTAACAATTTTTAATAGCTTTATATTTTATCTTTTATAATAGAAAATTTATATTTTCTTATTTTAATATGTTCTTAACATTTTGCCTGTGTTGTTTCACTTTGAAAAGTTCCGAAAATGGCCTTTTTTTTTTTTTTTTTAAGAAATAACGCTTTTGTTTTTAAAATGCCTTTGTTTTCTTCATTTTGGAAGCCATTTGTATTTTTATATTTCAAATTTAATGGATGCAAATATATTCTATTTAAAATTGATGAGGCACAATTTGGATTGTAGATTATAAACACAAGGTAATAAGACCAAATCCAAATAAATAAATAGTGTGTGATGTTTCGGTAACAGCGTTGTTACCATCTTCAGACAAAAGTACTGACATTCAGTACTTTTGTCTGAAGATGGTAACAACGCTGTTACCGAAACATCACACACTATTTATTTATTTATTTGGATTTGGTCTTATTACCTTGTGTTTATATTCTATTTAATAAAAAGTTTAATGTGCTAAAATTTATACAACATACAGCAAAAATAAAGTGCAAAATTCAAAACAAACAATGCCGCTAAATTTATTGTTTTGAAATCGCGATCCGCGAGCTGAAACATGCTAAAAATTTGGTTGTTTTAATTTTTTTTTTAAATTACAATTCTAAGTTCGTTATAAGCATAGTATTTTAAATAGATTTTATTATTTTAGGACCGAAAATAGGTTCGTTATAGGGGTAGTTCGTTATTCTAAAAATCGCAAAGTTCGTTATAACGATGGTATTTTCAATGGAATGGAATTGGGAATCGGCGTGGGTTCGTTATAAGGGAAGGTTCGTTATATCCAGGGTTCGTATTAGCGGGGTTTTACTGTATGTAAAATGGCTAAGCTAACCAGATCATCATATAAATTTAAATATAACATTCTGACTAAAAAGCCATTAGAAAAGGTACATATGGATATCTGGTGTCCTGCACCAGTGAGCTCACTTGGTGGCAGTAGATATTTTCTCTCTATTATTGATGACTACTCAAGAAAGGTTAGTGTTTATTTCCTAAAAGAAAAATCTGAAGTTTTTAACAAATTTAAACAATATTTGAGTGAATCTGTGAGAGCATTAAATACTAAGTAAAATGTGTTAGAACAGATAATGGATTAGAATTTTGTAATAGAGAATTTGAAACCTTTTTAGAAAATTTAGGAATTAAAATAGAACGAACATCGACTTATAGCTCTGAGCAAAATGGAATTGCTGAGAGATTTAACCGAACTGCTATTGAGGGTGTTCGTGCCTTGCTTTTGGATAGTGGACTACAAGCCAGATTTTGGGCAGAAGCCCTGAATACCTTTGTGTATACCAAAAATAGATGTGAACATGCTCTGACTAATTGAGGGTTTACCACTGATGAGCCAGGCCCTCCCTTTAATTTTTTTCCATTGCAGTAAGGGCAGTAGAAATTGTTTAATTTCAAAAAGAATCTTACGCCTTTAAAATAGTTTTGAATTTTGATAACAGATGGCGCGCTAGTGCATCATATTATAAAATCTTCTATAAAATCAATAAGTTCTATTAGCCCACAAAAATGATTTATTATACATTACTACACAATCATCTACACTTCACCAGCAACTAACTGAAGAGAAAAAAATAATTTATATACATTCTTCAGATATGCAAATAAATCTAATTAAAAAATACTTTTTACAATAAGGAATTTGCATACATAACTTCTAACAGCTTGAACAATTTACATATTTTCTTCCAAGAAATTTCAAGATGATCACCTTCAACACATTGTATACTATGAACTTGTTCCTGATGGTCGTGCAGCTAATGCCAATCACTGCTCAGAGAAACCTGGCAGAGTATATGTTGAAGACTAGATACCCTGCTTTGATCAACCGAAAGAGGGTACTCCTGCAAAATGACAATGCTCCAGCTCATCGAGCTAGATTAACAACGAATAGAATAAACAATTTGGAGGGTATTGAAGTTATACCTCATCCTGCTTATGACTCTGATACTGCACCATCTGATTGTGAATTATTTCTGTCCATGGCTACATTTCTAAGGGGAAGACACTTGAAAAATTCCAAGACGTCAAAATTGCCTGTCGTGGCTTTTTTGACTCCAAATCCCAAGAACGGTATTATCAGCAAATTGAAAACCTGGCAAAATGATGGTTGGCTGTTTTTGAAAATGACGGCCTACTTTAATGAATAATTAAAAATATATATATATATATTCAAGGTGTGTCCAATAAATAATGAGACCGGTCAAAAACAAAGAAAAAATGCAATGATAATTTTTTTTAAAGGTCTATTAAAAAAATAGAAAGCTTCAGCTACACTGCAGTATATCACATCATGTGATTGTACCCAGTCGATAAATTGTAAGCTTGTAAAAAGAACGCCTTGCATTACAACTTCTAATTTTATTGGATAGAAAATTCAAACAACAAATTTGTATTAAATTTTGCTACAAAATTCGGAAATTGGCTTCAGAAACTTTAGATTTGTTGAAATTGGCATTTGGAAATGAAAATGTAAATAAGCCCACCACATTTAGATGGTTTTCATGATTTAAAAATGGAATGGAATCGGTGAAAGATGAGAAGCATGTTGGACGTCCAATTCTGCACAGGAACCCTGAAAAGGTGAGCCAAATTTCAAATTTGATAAAAGAAAATCAACGAATAGGGTTACGGGACATTGAGGAAGAAACAAGGATATCAAAATCATTAGTTGGATCGATAATTAAAGAAGACTTGCAGTTAAAGAAGACACCTTCAAAATTTGTCCCTAAAATGCTCACAATCCAACAAAAGGAGAATCTCGTTGAAGTTGCCAAAAAATCGCTTGAAATGGTGGAAGAAAACCTTAATTGGAAGAAAAAAGTAATAACTGGAGACAAGACATGGGTTTACGGGTATGACCCGGAAACAAAACGCCAATCCGTGGAGTGGAAAGGAAAAGATGAACCAAGAACGAAGAAATCCCAACTCCGCCTTTGCCGGTCCCAAGCCCAGATGAAAAAGGAGGAGGGGGAGCAGTAACAAGCTCACTGAAAAACCTAGGCTCAGCTGGCCCGGCTGATAGTACCCTGTAAGGGCTCCTGATCCAGGGATACAGGATGAGCAGCGTTTGTACTCCATGTTAGGAGCGGCTGCACATGGCGTCTGTTCCTCATGTCAGAGGCGGCCATTTCTTTTGGAGCTAAGTCGGCCTGCCACTGAGTAGTGCTTCCAGTCTTAATGACAAAGGCAGATGCATTTTACTTTACCCAATCATGATGGTTGTCAAATCTCCCCACTATGCTGCATCGGCCGTCGCGCAGAATAATCAGGGCCGCGTCTGGAGTTTAGGCAGAGGGCTTCATTCGAAAAATTCCCTACAGTCTCCCAATGCCAAATTGAATGTTCTTCAATGTAACATCAATGGCATATCTACTAGTAAGAGCAAGGTTAAACTGGATGAGATATTATCACTGGCGGACTCCAAAGGTGCTAATATCATTTGTCTGCAAGAAACCAAGCTTAAGCCCAACCACCTTTTTAAGGTAAAGGGCTTCAAAATACTGAGAAAAGACAAGCCTTCAGCAGATGGAGGAGGAGGGCTCCTGACCCTCATCAAAGACCTTTCCATTGAAGAAATTGACACTCCTTCAACAACCCATACTTAACTACAGGCCTTCAAAATACACCTACCCAATCAGAGACCCCTAACAATTGTGAATACTTATCACCCACCCCAAAAACCAGGCCCAGAACTAGACTTAGTTGCACACCTACTTGACCCCAATATACTCATCCTTGGAGACTTCAACAGCAAGCATCAATCTTCGGGCTGTTCCCTCAACAACACTGAGGGCTCTATCCTCAGCACCTTCATTGATGACACAACCTCACAATTGTGTCCCATGGTCCTACCTACATCTCTCACTCCTATGGAACTCCGCAAACACTAGATCTCACCATCACCTCCCCATCTATGCAGCAGTTCATAAAAAACAGCACCTTGAAAAGCATCGGAAGCAACCATCTTCCTCTGCTAACAGAAATCTCCACCTCCACTTCCCTCCCAAAATCTTCACAAAGACTTTTCTGGAACTATAAGAAAGCCTCCTGGAATTCATTAAAAACATTGTTAGATAGTTAGGGTTAGTACGTTTTTACTATCCACGCCCGTTGAAGAACGTTCTGTTCGAAAGCTTGCGGTATTAAAGAAATTTACACAAGAAGCTCCTCTTATTGTTTATTATTGTTTTAATGATCGTGATTTTAAGAGTTTAATTTCTACAATTGTTAGATAGTCTTCTCAGCAAAATCCCACCAAATTCCTCTTTGGAAGACAGGTGGAAGAACTGGAAGTCTGCAGTCCTAATTTCTGCCAAACAAAATATCTCCAGAGGAAACAGAAAATCCTACATTCCTGGATATAGAGAGGTACTATATCTTTTGAAAAAAGAAATAGAAGATAGGAACCAAGTTTACCAAGACCTCATTGAGAACAACAACACCCTCCTCATCGGAGATTACAATCACCTTGCTGCAAAAATTAAGCTTAAGGCCGACTAAATCAAACAGAATAAGTGGATTGAACTCTGCTCTTCAATTGACCCAAAAACCAGCGACACGAAACTATGGAGACTACTACATGCCCTCAATCAGGACACTCCATCTCACAGCAGCTCAAATACCTTCAAGGATAATTCTGGAAATCCCCTCAAAGACAAATACAGCATAGCAAATCATTTTGCCCACCATTACAGCCCCACTGCAAAACTTAATTTTAATTTACAGGATAAAATAATAGGTAGAAAATCTAGGCTCACCAGAAACCTTGCAAAATCCAAACCCAGCCACAACATTTTCATTAAACCTTTTCAAGAGCATGAACTGGATGAAGCTTTAAGTCATCTTGACCCTACAAAAGCTCCTGGTCCAGACAACATCACTGGACCCATGTTGAAAAACCTCAGTTCCCATGCCAAACTAGAACTCTTAAGCATTTTCAATTACAGTTGGAGCTTGTCTACCCTCCCTAAAGAGTGGAAACATGCCACAATTATCCCCATTCACAAACCAGGCAAGCTTGAGAACCACCCAACCAACTACAGACCTATCTCTCTGACCTCTATTCCCTGCAAAATCTTGGAACACATGATTCTCAATAGGTTAACTTTTTATCTTAACCTCAACAACCTACTAGACCCTCATCAAAGAGCTTTCAAAAAATATCAAAGCACAGAAGATTCAATCTTTTACTTCGTTCAACAAATCCAGGACAGCTTCCATCATAAACCTACAGAATCCACTACTTCATCGACCTTTCCCAAGCCTTCGACAGAGTCTGGAAGGAAAAGCTAATTCTCAAACTCGATGAACTTGGAATAGAGGGAAGTATGCTGAGTTGGATCAGCAATTTTCTATCCAAACGCACCATACAGGTTAACTTCAACAACATCAAATCAAAAACCACTCGTATTTACCAAGGTCTACTTCAAGGATCAATCCTATGCCCTATTCTCTTCAATATTTACCTAAATGATGTACACACTTTTATCAAACCGCCAGCTAAAATTGCCCTTTACGCAGATGACATAATCATTTGGGTCTCCAAAAACAACCTCTCCGATGATAAACAATCTTTGAATTAAAGCCATGAAAAATCTACAAAGGTAACTCAAAAACTAAAATTATCCATCAACATCAACAAATCTGAAATCGGTCTCTTCACCATCAACAACCACCTTCGCCACTGGACCCCAAATATTTTCTTAAATATTTCAAAACCTCAATATTCAGACTCCCCAAGATATCTTGGTGTCACACTCGACCCTGCATTATCTTTTAAAAAACATATTGACACCATGATAAGCAAGCCAAAAATAGGCTCAAAATCCTGAAAAAAATATCAGGCTTAAACTGGGGTGCAATGCCAATATCTTATGAACAACGTACCTTGCACTCGTAAGACATATTTTGGAATATGCTACACCAGCCTGGATCAATGCAAGTAAAACTAACCTATCCAAAATAGACAGAATCCAAGCAAGCGCAGCTAAAATTATCAGCGGACTTTGAGGATCCTGCCCAAATCGCTTTGCTGAACTCGAATCCAACCTTCTTCCCTTGCACCTAAGGAGAAAAATCTGCTTTTCAAAATTTATAACAAAAAAGATCAACTCTCCAAAAGAACATCTTACAGGAAAATTTATTAGAAATTGGGTCCCAAACCAAAGATTAAAACGCCCCACACCTCTCAACATGGCTCACAACTCTAATCTTTTAGACATCCCAATTAATCCCAAACACAGAACTTCCTATCCCCCACACAAAACTCGCAACAAACTCATCTGTTTCCCTCATCTACCAGACAATCCCCACAAACATGAAACTCAGCCAGAATTACTTAAAGCTCTTGGCCTCCAAATCATTGAGGAAAATAGTTCCCTCTTCGACATCACAATTTACACTGACGGTAGCCAACTTGAAACTGGACTGTCTGGCAGTGGAATTGCTATCTACAAAGATAAGATCCTGGAAAAAATCTCCCTCTCCCACTCTAGACATCTTTCAGTTTATAAATCAGAACTCTCTGCTATAGAGATACGGCTCTAAAAGACATCAACATCAACTCGCCAAGCAAAATAATAATCTACTCCGACTCAAGAGCAGCCATTTATACCCTTCAAAGCTGCTTCTCCAGTCAAGAACCTCTCCTCAAGAGCATTGCTAAGTCTGTAAACCGACTCCCAGCCAACAGCTCAGTCACAGTGCAATGGCTTCCAGCTCACGTTGGAATTCGTGGTAATGAGCTGGCAGACTCTCTGGCAAAGGCTGGAGCTCTTGGCCTACCTGAAGCAAGAGAATCCACCACCCAACGAGACGAAAGAGACCTCCTCCGTACCATCAAAACCCAATGGAATGGAAATCTGATGCTGCACATGACTGGTACAGAGCAGGAGGGACAAGCACCGGTTCTGGGCTCCCAAGAGAACAACAGTCTTTGATTTCCAGACTTAAGTCTGGTCATCTACGGACAATGACTTTCCAGAATGGTTGCAAGGTTTTCCCACTATGTACTAAGTGCAATTCTCAGCCTGCAACCCCAAGACATTTTATTGACTGTATTGACTCATCCATTGATGAGCTCTACACTTCCCCGGCAGACACCATCAAAAATCTCAAGCTTTACAAGCTTGATACCTTAGTGTGATTGAGTGGAGATAAGAAAGAAGAAGAAGAAGAAATCCCGACTTTGCAAGTCAAAAAACAAAGTCTTATTGGTCACGTTCTTTGACATAAAGGGAATTGTGCATTATGAATATCTAGAGGAAGGTCAAACAATCAATAAGGAGTCTTATTTAAACATTATGAGACGTTTACGTGAATCAATTTGTCTGAAAAGAAGTGAAATGTGGAGTTCTAAAAATTGGATTATCCATCATGATAATGCACCACCACACACCGCTACATCTGTACTGACTTATTTGGCTAAGCACGGCATCCAAATACTTCAACAACCTCCCTATTCCCCAGACCTAGCTTCAAATGATTTTTTCTCTTTCCAAAACTCAAAATGGCTCTAAAAGGAAGGAGATTTGACACTAGAGAGTCCATCATAGCGGATTCGAAAAAGGTCTTGAAGAACATCCCGAAAGATGCCTTTTCTAAATGTTTTAAATCATGGGAGAAAAGATGGAAATTATGTATAGAAGCGGGAGGGGACTATTTTGAAAAATACTAATAAAAAGTTTTTTTTAATCATTCTATTTTTTCTTTATTTTTGACCAGTCTCATTATTTATTGGACACACCTTGTATATATATATATTATTTACATATTGTGTTAAAAAATGATTTGAAAAAATAGAAAAGGGTCAGGTGTGTCGATGTTAAAAAAAAATGCTTATTCTGACCGGTCACATGAGCTTTTTAGATAGCAGAGCGTCATCTAGTGAAACAGAAATCAACTAAACATTGATTTAACCTGTTCCCAGATATTTGGCAAATCCATTTTCTTCATAAATCAAGAAAAGTCAACCACAAACGCGTTTCGAGCTGTTGGCCCTTGTCAGCGTGGTGCAGACTGTAACTCTATGACTAAAATTTTTTGGTCCCAGAGGCTTCTTGAGAAATCAAGAAATAAGTATTTAAGGCCAAATTTGCGTAAATATGTTGAACATGTTAAAAAAATAATAATAAAAGTGTATTTACTCAAGTTTGGCCTTAAATACCCATTTCTTTGATTTCTCAATAAGCCTCTGGAACCAAAAAACCTTTGGTCATAGAGGTACCGCCTGCACCACACTGATGAGGGCCAACAGCCCGAAGCACGTTCGTGGTCGGCTTTTCTTGATTTATCTAGAAATTGGGTTAGCCAAATATCACAGAGCAAGTTGAATAAACGTTTATTTTTGCTCCACTAGATGGTGCTCTGCCATCTAAAATGCTCATGTGAGCTGTCAGGATATGCCTATTTTTATATTATTTAATGTGTATTAAAATCTTAATTATGGGAAAGAACTTTTGATACAGCTTAGTAGCTTCTGACCCATTTTGTTGTTTCTTATCCCCATGTGTAAGGATTATGCAAATTTCATGAGTTCATACTCCTCAAGCTTTTGACCCATTGTTCAGCTAGTTAGATTTGGTCCATTAAGTGTTGACAGAGCACATCCTGTGAGACAGATGGTCTCAAGTCCCAGCCAAGCAGCGGGCGGCCATCCTGCTCAAGCTGGCGGATCTGCTGGAGCAGAACCTGGAAGAGTTTGCGCAGGCCGAGTCTCGGGATCAAGGAAAGCCTCTTTCTCTTGCCAGGTCCATGGACATTCCTCGTGCAGTGCTGAATCTGCGCCACTTTGCCACTACGGTTCAGAGTGACACTTCCATGTAAGTCCCTCCCCTTCCTCTTTCTGTAGCCCATGGATCACCCCCACAATTTGAGTTACATAGGTAGTATTTTTTGGCAGCAATGCTGATATCAAACCATATCTTGTTGTCACTTACATTTTGTTACTCTCTTTGTATTGTGATGTGTAGCAGCTACCAGCCAAATGAATAAAATAGATGAGAGAGATGTTGCTATTTGGATCATAAATAAGTATCAGAAGGGTAATAAGACCAAATCAAAATAAGTTTTTTCAATATGTGATATAACCAGCTTTGTATCCTCAGACTAAAAAAATCTACTACCATATGCTTCCTTTTTTATTCTGAAGCTAATAACAATAGTGCTGCTACACTTTATTTTGATTTGATTGTGTTACCATATGATACTATGAAAGATGCTTCTTTGAATAGGCCATAAACATTCTTTACTTAGAGTATATTATTGATTTCACATAAATAACAATGACTGTAGTGTTATATCACAGTATGACCCTTTGATACAAATGTCAGCATTTTAAATGTAAAATGTATCTAGACCATACTGCAATCTGAAAACATATTTGTAGGAATCCTATCAGTTGAAACTTCTGGGTGGATTCAATAAAGATAAGCCTGCTCAATGTGAATAGTTTCTTATTGCAGTAATACTTGCATAATATATTTTTTTTAAACAAGAAAGCATTAAAAATACAATATGTATGCAATATTATACATAATCCTAATTTTGTATATCTGCCTGAACACTAAAACTCATCTCTTCAAGAAAAAGCCTATATCTGAATTAAAAGGATGTGTACAGGGCAGTTTACAGTCCGCCCTCAGAAGGTGGTCTACTCAACTACACTGTCCACATGCCGGCTGGAGTGGTGGCCATCATTGTGCCCTGGAACCTGCCCCTCTACCTCCTGACCTTCAAGTTGGCCCCTGCGCTGGCGTATGGCAACACTGTGGTCATCAAGCCTAGTGAACATACGCCACTCACAGCCCACATGCTCTGCAACCTGCTGGACCAGGCTGGTGAGTCCTCCTGGTTGCTGAACAGGTATTGTTGGAGAGAGATAATTATGTTAGGTGTCACCCTCATAGATTAGGATTTAAGAGATACAAACTGCCACTGCTAGCTCTTTCCTTTGTTTAAAGTATAATTTAGTATAAAGTATAATTCTTATACTGAAGGCTTTCCTCCTAGCATATTTAATTCAACCCACTATAATCCATTGCTTATTTAACCATTTTTCAAATCTCACCAAGGTAAATGACTATAATTCAATAGGAATCCCCTATCCCTTGGGTTGTTCTAAGAGCCTTGACTGTATATTTAACATTTTATTTGAGCATTTTTGCTAAATTCCTTTTTTAAAATAAATCATAAGATCTATATATTAATAAAATGCAAATTTCATAAGAGGACATCACTAAAAACTTTCGTTACAATGCATCAATTTCGACCAAATTTTCAACATTTATGTAAAACGAGATGGAGCAGGTTTTGCTTAACGTCAAAATATTTTTCCCTAACATTAACATGCGTAACTTCGCTGTTATCGATTAAATACAAAAAAATCAACAGAGTTAATTTTATTTATATATAAATACAAAATTAAATTTCAACAGAGTTAATATTTTTACATACTAGCTAATAATCTCAATCTAAAAATATAATATAAAAAGCCAACAATGAAGAGTGAATGTAAGATAAAAAGCCAACAATGAAGAGTAAATGTAATATAAAAAGCCAACAATGAAGAGTAAATGTAATATAAAAAGCCAACAATGAAGAATGAATGTAAGATAAAAAGCCAACAATGAAGAGTGAATGTAATATAAAAAGCCAACAATGAGGAATGAATGTAAGATAAAAAGCCAACAATGAAGAGTGAATGTAAGATAAAAAGCCAACAATGAATAGTAAATGTAATATAAAAAGCCAACAATGAAGAATGAATGTAAGATAAAAATCCAACAAAGAAGAATAAATCTACTTTATAATTGCCTTATTCTGTCTGTGTGAAGTTCACTGTGTGAAGTTCACAGATAGATTTTGGTCAGAATATAATATAAAAAGCCAACAATGAAGAGTAAATATGATATAAAAAGCCAACAATGAAGAATGAATGTAAGATAAAAAGCCAGCAATAAAGAGTAAATGTAATATAAAAAGCCAACAATGAAGAATAAATTTAAGATAAAAAGCCAACAATGAAGAGTAAATATAATATAAAAAGCCAACAATGAAGAATAAAGGCAATGTGACACGGCAATGTGACACGGGAAAAAATGTTCACTAGATAAAACTATGATTTTCTAATGTAGAAAATTAGGAAAGACAAAATTCAGGATGACACGGCACACAGGGACCGGGAAAAAATGTTCACTTTATCGAGAGATTCAAATTTACGAGTTTCAAATTATCAAAATATATCTTTTTTTTTTAAATAAGTTTTTAGAGAATTGTTTTAACAAATGTTCGCTAGACAAACCTTTACTCGGGTAAAACCCCGGGCGAAGCCGAGTACGTTTTATAAGTTTATAGAGAATTGTTTTAACAAATGTTCGTTAGACAAACATTCACTCGGGTAAAATATTTTATAAAATTATGTATTTAATTAGAAGCTAGCATTCAAGGACTGATTCTCCTGAAGAGTCAATATAAGTCCCCGAAACAATGGGAAATAAATTGTGTTTTATCTATATTCTTTCTCTTATTTAAAAAAAAATACATCATACATTATTGTGAATTAATACAATTTATTTATATATAAATTATAATGTACTTTTTTCACAATTTATGTCTTAAAGACATAATTTTCCACACAATTGAATAAAGATTTCAAGGCCAAATGGAGAAGCCTTACTATACTTGTCTTACTTCCTATTACAGTATCTCGCTGCAGTAGTAGTTCTTCATAACATGGCAGAACCTTTTTTCAGGGCAGAATTTTAACTTGAGCCTGATAATAACAAAACTACTACCAATACATCACACTTTTGTTACATGTTTGTTGTTTTGCAAGAAAGATTACACAAATTCCATGAGTTCATGCTCCTCGAGCTATTTTATGATAAGCAGCGACCTCTCCTAAAGGTCCTGTTTAGTGCATCTAATGCAAGCTAAAATGTGTTCTGGAGCTGCAGGTGCCAGGTGTATGATCTCTTCACAGCAGAAGTTTAGAGAAGCTATGACAAAACACACAGTGTGTGGTTGGTGTCAGGAATGCCAGCTGGGGTGGTCAATGTGGTGTTTGGCCTCGGGGCCACTACAGGAGCTCCTCTAGTGAACCACCCTGATGTCTCCCTTATCTCCTTCACTGGCAGTACCACCACAGGCAAGAAGATTGCTCAGGCCGTTGCTGCCAACGATATTCCCAAACGTCTTTCTTTAGAGGTGAGACACTAAAAAAAAACATCCCCAATAAATTATGCTTGGCATTTTGGTAACAATGGAATGTCATGCATAATTTATATTTATTTGGATGTGGTTTCTTGTTACCTAGTGTTTAATCCAAGTTATACCTTATCATTTATCAAGAAGACTCTTGACAATTTTGGTAATTTGTTGAGGCACAGCCATCTGATGAAAGTCAAAATCCTGATTTATTACAGGCATTGTTGGACACTTTTATTATCAAGATTTTTTGTTATATATCCAAATATCAACTAAGAGTTGATCATTTATTTCACAATAACAATTTTCTGGCCTAAATGATCTTACATTATTCAGTCTCATGATCACGACTATATTTTGTGTAACCACCGTGTTCATTTTTAAGAAGTGTGAATAATCAATACTTAAGTCATAAAAAAGGGACATTAAGCCAGAAAAGTTTTTATTTTATTTTAATGAAAAAATTTTAAAATGTACCTGGGTTTCTCGTATTTCAGATACATTTTAAAGCTTATTTTTTAAAAAGCTTTTAACTTGCTTCCATGTCTGTCTGTCTACAAATCTTGTAATCAATTTTTAATATACTTTCAAAGCACCTAGAAGTCTGAAATTTTATACACTTGTCCAAACCTAATGATAATTCAAGTTGACAATTTTCAGACTTCTGGGTTGTCAGGGTGGTAGAAAATGGATAAAATTCCAAATTGACTTTCAAATTTTGTAATTTAATTTTAATATGATTCCAGATGACATAGAAGTTTGAAATTTTTCAAAGGTGAAGGAAATCCAAATTTCAGATTCTTATTTTCTCTTTGGAATTAGAAGCAAAAACTCAAAAATATTAAAATACAGTAAAACCCCGCTAATACGAACCCTGGATATAGCGAACCTTCCCTTATAATGAACCCACGGCGATTCCCAATTCCATTCCATTGAAAATACCATCATTATAACGAACTTTGCGATTTTTAAAATAACGAACTACCCCTATAACGAACCTATTTTCGGTCCCAAAATGATAAAATCTATTAAAGATACTATGCTTATAACGAACTTAAAATTGTGATTTAAAAAAATTTTAAAACAACAACATTTTGAGCATGTTTCAGCTCATGGATCGTGATTTCAAAACAAAAAATTAGCGGCATTGTTTGTTTTCATTTCCATTCTATTTTTGCCGTATGTTGTATAGATTTTACACATTATACTTTTATTTAATTGAATATCTTTGCATTCGACAATTTTGAAATAGAAGAAAAATACAAATGGCTTCCAAAATAAAGAAAAGAAACAAAGAATGGCGTTCTAAAAAAAAAAAAAACAGTGGCAGCATGCCCTTTTAGAAGCGTTCTATATCAAGTTTAACCTAAGCTAAAACATAATTCCAAATAATTTTAAGGCCAGAAATGGTTTGAATAACAGGTTAAAAACAAAATTTAATATACACTTCAGAAGAATATGTGGAAACTGGAATTGGAAGAAGAAGAAAAAAGAAAAAAAAAAAAAAAAGACTAGCTCCCCCCAAGTTCCCCGTGTCTCATGAGCCACAAACAAATCGACTTATAAATTCTCAAAAACTACCACTACAGTTCTATTTTTAGAATGGAATTCTTGTTAGGTATATGACTCATTCAGGTTGTCGGATATTTCCCCTGGCCGGCCGTTTTAACCACAGATTTTGTGTTTGCAAATTGGCGTTTTTTATTCGCAATTTTACCGATCGCGCTATCGTATCAACATGTTTCGCGTCCGATTTTTCTGAATTGGATACTTTTGATTCATCCTCAATTGATTCAGAATACACAGAGCTTTATTCCTTTGATGGAAATAACGATATTTTAAGACAATTCTGATTTTAAAATTTCACTTTTCACTTTCAAACAACAAGGTATTAGAGGCATTTTTTCAAATAAATATAGTATTATATTATTTGAGAAAGATGTTCTAAAATACTCTTATACCTTTTAAATATATAATTAATAATGTTTTGCCTAGGGGATTTGGCTTAATTTTTAAATAATACATAGGTTTATATATAAACATGTATGCTAATGATAAGAAGAACCTATTATAACAAATTACTTCTTTTGATATTCAGCATTACTGTAAAGAAATAGGTCAATTTAGGAAATTAAAATAAATTGACCATTATTAAGTTTCTGCCTTTATCTGTTTGTATGGCTGTTTTTTAATTATACGGTCTAAAAATTTAGAAAAGTTAAAAAAAATGGCCAAACCGTGGCTATAGTGAACCGTGGCTATAGTGAACCAAAAGCTCTGTCCCATTGGGGTTCACTATAGAGGGGTTTTACTGTATATGGAATGGACTCTACATACTTCCTTTTAATTTTTGTAATGAGTTTTAAATATAATTCTCTAGATCACATAACTAACATTTGATTCAGATATTTTGTATAAAGGTAGAAATAATCTGGACATGATAAAATTGTAACTTTAGATTTTATAATTAAAAATTAAATAAGAAAAGGCACAATTTGGATTATAGATTATTACCTTGTGTTTATAAAATTTGAATGAATAATTGATAAATAAAAAATCCCTATATATATAAAAGTCAGTGTATGTATGTGTGTTTGTTCCTATGTCGGCTATACACGTCCAAAATACGTAACTAATCTGACTGAAATTTTAACAGTATATAGAGTAGAATCTGGAAAAACATATAGTGAAAATTTCAGGTCTCTATCCCGAATATTTTTCGAGTTATTTGCAAATTGCGTTGCGAATTTGCCCTTTCGCTCGCAAGCAGCGCCTCTAGCGGTGAAAATGGGAGGTAATATCAGCTGACCTAATGTACATGTAAAACGTGTTTCAACAGGACATAGAGAAAAATCTGGAAGAGATATTTATCGGATTTTTAGCCAAGAAAATTTGAAATTGAAAGGTTCTGGACAAAAATAGCTGTATTTTTTCAGAAAATGATCATGACAATATTGCTGTATCATGTTTGTTTATCAGATACAAAATTATAACAGGAATATTTTCAAAAAGCAGAGACCACGGGTGAAGCCAGTTCATTTTTAGTATGCAAGAACAAAATTCTAACAGAAAAACATTCATTCGAGCAGAAGATACAAAGCCAGATCATCTTTCTATAAAAATATTGCTTCTCAGACACAAAGTTTGGAGCGGGACGTTTCACAAGAGTGATATCCACGGCGCCAATTTATAATTGTAACGAATAGTATTTGAATAAAAACATTTAATCGGGTAAAACCCGGGCGTTGCCCGGGTAATTCGGCTAGTCTTTTATAAAAATGTATTATTAAAATCCACTGAAAAGAAAAATAAATATTTTAGCTTCTCTACCATTGAATAATTAGATTTATATGAGTAAAAATAAAAGCATGGAGATGAATATATATTGAGTGAAAGGGTAAAAATATTTCGTAAACATAAAAATATGTTAATCAGTTGCTCTTTATATTAAATCACATTAAGTTTGAAATGCACAATGATTGTCCCACGGCGCTTTTATTTTTATGTTGTTGTTTCTTATCCCCTTGTGTAAAGATTACACGAATTCCATGAGTTCATGCTCCTCGAGCTGTTTTATGATGAGCAGCGGCCTCTCCCAAAGGTCCTGTTTAGTGCATCTAATGCAAGCCAAAATATGTTCTGGAGCTGCAGGTACCAAACTACATTTTGGGCAAGTGGGATAAATTTTGTTATTATTTTCTATCTTCAATGGCTTGAGATGGCCTGTTCTAAATCTTGTTAGTGTTGTTTGATGCTGTCTATTTCTGATGTTCAGAGCTCCTCCTGGGTTCACTCCACTGTACCAACTGTGCTTAGGTGGGATCCTCCAGTTCTTGTTTATTTTTGTTTTGGCTATTGTTTCTATTTCTTTAAAAGTAAGTTTATTTTTCTGTGGCAAGGGTTCTTTTGTGCCCTTTTTCGCTAGCACATCAGCAGCTTCATTGCCTTCAATGCCAACGTGTGAGGGTATCCATTGAAGGTGAATTTTTGAGGTTTTTGAGAGTTTATGTTCCTGCTTACTTTGTCTCTGAGTTCCCCTGTGTGACTCAAGTGTTGTATGGCACTTCTACTATCAGTAAGAATCCAGATATCTTGATAATTAGTATTTATGATGGTTTTAAGGCTTCATAGATGGCTATAAGTTCTGATCTGAAGACTGAGCAAAAATCTGGGTTTCTTCTGTTCATTTTCTCAATGCCATTTGTGGTTTTGATGAGACAGCCACTGCCAGTGTGTCCTAGCTCGTCTCTGCTACCATCGGTATAGATAGTTATTGCATTTTTAGGAATGTTAGTAATTATTTCTAATGATAATTGTTTTAAGTATTCTGGATTTTGGTATTGTTTGTTGGTGGGTTCATTTAAAGTGGCATTAAAAATAACATTTTGTAGTGGTTCGCATGGAGAAATTTTTTCTGCTAAATAATTTTTTTCTACTTTATATTTTAAAAATCCATTTCTTTTGGCCAGGTGGAGAGGGCCTTCTTTTTTGAGTCTTAGATTGGATTCCCAATTAAGTATGTAATTGGAAGTTCTGTGTTTGTTTCCATAACTCTTGATTTTGTTTATATATTTTGGCAGATTGTAGCTTCTTCTATCCTTTAAGGGGCATAATGTCTGCCTCGTAAAGTACAATATCGTTAGGGCAGGTATTTCGAAGACCTGTAATAATTCTAGCTGCACTTAGTTGTATCCTTTCCAGTGATTTTAGATTTGTTTCAGATGCTGTACCATAGATTTGATATCCATATTCCAGGATCGGTCTAATTAGAGATGTGTAAGTTAATTTTAGTGTGGTTGCATCGGCTCCCCACTCTCTTCCTGAAATATATTTCAGCATTTTTTGTCGGTCTCTTCCTTTTCTAATAACTTCTTCGATATGTTTACTGGAGTTAATTTCTGGATCCAGGGTGTAGCCAAGATATTTAGGATGTTTATTATATTGTAATTGTTGTTCTTTCAGAATAATATTTGGCCTTATTTTGTATAGTTTCTTATCGGTAGTAAAAAGACAGGTTTCAGATTTTTGGGGGTTAAATTCTAATTTATGTTTATTAGCAAATTTTTCTAGGTGGAGAAGAGTCTTGTTCAAATCCCTTTCAGCTTTTTTCCAGTTAGTGTTACTGCTCCATAGAATAATATCATCAGCGAAAAGTCCAATATTGGTTTTATGTGAAAATTTTTCTTCTATGCCTGCAATAAATAGGGTGAAGAGAGTTGGGCTAAGGACTGATCCTTGTGGTAATCCTTGGTACAATTTGAAGGTTTTAGATAGAGTTCCATTATATTTGACCCTGATGTATCTATTTTTAAGGAAATCATTTATCCAAGTGATAGCTTTTCCATCAATTTTGAAATGCTTGTATAATTTTGTAATTAACTTGTTTTTCTACACCTTATCAAAAGCTTGTGTAAGGTCTAAAAAAGCAGCTATGGTGTGGTTAGTGGGTTTTCTGTTTTGTGCATCTTTTACCTTTTGTGTGAAAAATAAGAGTTGGTCTATTGTCCCATGTCCTTTCCTAAATCCATATTGTTCTTCGGGTAAGAGATTTATTGTGTCAAGGTGGTAGGTAAGTCGTCTGAGTATAATTTTTTTCCATTAATTTGCAGCAAATACTTGTGAGGGAGATAGGTCGATAGTTTTTTGGGTCATCAGCAGATTTGTCAAGTTTTTTAATAGGAATTATTGTTGCAGTTTTCCAGTCTTGAGGCAATTTTCCAGTTTTCCAGGAGTTATTGAAAATATCAAGAAGTATTTCTTTGCCATTTTTGCCCAAGTTTGATATCATTTGGCCATGGATTCCATCTGGCCCAGGAGTCTTGTTTAGGTCAGTGTTTTTTAATGCATAATCTAGCTCTTTCATATTGATTTTTTCATGGAAAATATTATGAGTGCTGGTGAAATTTTTACAGTCATGAATAATCTTTCGGGCCTTTTTTTCAACATTCTTATCTTTTATTTTAAATTTGATTTTACTACTTATTTGATATGAATTACCTAAAAGATTAGCGGCATTTTTGTCATTAGTTGCTGGGGTACCATCTGTATTCTTAATCATATTTGTGTTTTCAGTTTGTGGCTGGGCTCTGTCAATTTTTTTTGCCAAATGCCAAAGTTTTGTATTTGGGTTTCTTGGGTTCAGGTTTTCACAAGTTTGTTTCCATTTTTCCCTTTTCATATTTACGTATAATCTTTTTATTTTTGCATTCACAATGTTCAGTTCAGTTCTACAATTTGTTTGGTTTTGGGTGTACTTTTTTTGTAGTTCATTTCTTTTAGTTATAAGTGTTTGAATATCTTTTGCCTGGTGTGTATAATTTGGAATCCATTTCTTAATATTACCTCTTGGTATTGAAACTTTGGCTGCTTTAATAATGGTGTTTTTGAAAGATATCCAATTTTGTTCCAGATCTTTTATTTTAGTGGGTGCTTTTCTAAAGTCTTCATTGGTGTTTTGCTGGTAAAGATTCCAATTAGCCTTTTTAAAATTCCAGAATTTTTCTTTAATTGAGCTGGTTTTGGTCTTGGTGCTAATTTCTATCAAAATAGGCAAATGATCACTTCCAATACTTTTTAATATTTGCCATTTGCATTTGTGGAAAATGTCAGGACTGGAGAAACTTATATCAAGGGCTTGTGCGGTATTATAACTGTAGGAATGGTGGGTAGGATTCCCATCATTTAAGCACATGAAGGCATTGTCGTCAAATAAGTTTGAAAGTATTTTGCCTCTTGGGTTTGGCGTGGAACATCCCCATAGTTGATGTTTGGCATTAAGGTCACCTACAATAATAGTGTTGTTTGTAAGAAATTGAGCCATTGTTCCATCGTCAATAAGTTTATTGTTTGGTGGGTGATACATATTGAATATGTTGATGGTTTTGTTTTGATTGAGGTAGACTTTGATACCTTGGGCTTCGAGGTCTGATGTGTTTGGAATATAATGGCTATGTCTTCATAGTACAAATTCTTGATTAAAAATGCTAGGCCACCCCCTTCTTTATTTCTGTCTTTTCTGAGGATATTGTAGTTTTTATATTTGAGATTGTACTTTTCATTTAATTTGGTTTCCTGTAGGGCTATAATTTGTATCTTTTGTTTTTCAGCTATTTCCATTATTTCTTCTAATTTTATTTTTGTTGCTGTTGAGCACAATCCATTTATGTTGCACTGCAGAATGCTCAATTGCTTGGAAGTTGCAAAGTTAGAAGTTTGTGGAGACTGTATCATACTTATCGGACAGAACCCTCTACCTAAGTCCTGAACGCGCCCCTGTTTATTCTGCGCGACGGGCGATGCAGCATGCAAATCAACATCTGATCTCATGGAATGGGGTATAGGGGTGCAGCTTTCGTTGATCATGGCACCATGATCCAGGCACACTTTGGTGAAAGTCTGACTTTGCCTGTAGTTTGAGGCCGTTCCTAACATGGAAGCAGACGCCTTTGCTACCGACTCTAACATGAGTACAGACGCAGCTCCTCCGTATCCCTGGAGTGGGACCCTTGCTGAGGTCCATCAACCGGGTCAGTTGAAGTCAGGATTTTTAAAGAGGTCTACTCCTCTTCATATAAATATACAGTAGTGTGGCTCATGAGAGACTTTTTGAACAAAGAACTTTGCCCCCTATTCCCACTAAATGGGAAAATCTCGTCAGATAGCAAATGAAATGTAAGATGTGAATGCTGCAAATTTCCAATCTTTTAAAAGATAATGAAAAATATTGAGTTTAACTATTCTAAAAATATATAAAATAGCACAAAGTCTCAAATTGTAATGGAAAATGCTCAATTGACTGACTTTATGTGGACATGGCTTTGCCATGAAGCAATTTTTAATTAATATGGTTCTTTTTATGATACCAAAAAACTTATAAAGAGAGATATCACTGTAAAATAATCAATGTAATTTGTATCTTCCTATTGACCTCTTGAACAAAGAGTTATGTTATGGGGTGCAAGAAGAAATTGAA
This sequence comes from Cordylochernes scorpioides, assembly GCA_030710605.1. NCBI lineage: Eukaryota > Metazoa > Arthropoda > Arachnida > Pseudoscorpiones > Chernetidae > Cordylochernes > Cordylochernes scorpioides. Next base: position 54,586,865 of record CP092871.1, read on the forward strand.
GCCAACTTCATTCATAGAAGCCAAACAAGGCTTGGGGACTGCAAAAAATTTCCATTCAGAATATTAAATGAAGTTGACAAAGATTATTACAATAATTTTTTATTCGCGACCGAATGTTGTGGCCCACTGTACATATTACATTCTAAACACAATGTGACGCCAGCAATAAAATTTATTTTTCTTGTTTATAATGCCATTTAACCAGTTTTTTTTTACTAAGTGTTTAACAAGAAATCAATATACTCTAATAATATTATTATATATCATATCGCCACGCTGTAATATTCAAAGAAAAATAGGGTAACGTGGTAAGATTCTTTTAATAGAACACGACGAGCTTTCAGGCAGCAACTGCCCTTCTTCAGGTCTAATACAAGTGCAGACAAAGAAGTGCCATATTTATAAGCGAAAATATTATATGCTCGTAAATATTTTTTTATTTCAGTTTTAAACATATATAAAATAGCAACTCTCTGGCAAAAGGACACCTCTCCATAAAGAGGCTACTTTGGCTCTGTAACTAGATGTCCTCTACAGAGAGGTTGGGAGGTACTGTACTACTAATAAAAAGTTAAACAAGGATATAATCTATCTATATATATAAAATTGAATGTCTGTCTGTCTGTCTGTTTGTCTGTACTCTATAGATTCAAAAACCATACATCCAATCGCCGTGAAATTTTGGGATATTATTAGGTATATCACCGGGAAGGTTTTTGAAAAATAATTTCATGAATATCTTGAATATCCTTAGAGTTATTTGCAGATTTGTAGATTTAACTCGCAAGCAGCGCCCCCATTGTGACGATGATAACAAGTTTTCTTATCACTAAGTTTGTTATCTTAAATATTATTTATCAAAAGTAAGATTATCTCAGGATGACACGGCAATTTATTTGAGACAAGAATAATGATAAAATTCAAGGCGAAGATACTATTCCTTTAACTTCCAATTACCGAGGGAACCAATTAATATTGATTTTATTCAACTTATCGAGTATTTTTCAAGGGACCGGGAAAAATGTTTGCTAGATAAAACGATGATTTTGTAATGTAGAAAATTAGGAAAGACAAAATTCAGGATGACACGGCACACAAGGACCGGGGAAAAAATGTTCACTTTATCGAGAGATTCAAATTTACGAGTTTGAAATTATCAAAATATATCTTTTTTTTTTTTATTATATAGTTTATAGAGAATTGTTTTAACAAATATTCGTTAGACAAATCTTTACTCGGGTAAAACCTCGGGCGAAGCCGGGTACATCCGCTAGTATATATATAAAAATGAATGTGAAAAAATAGTACAAATGTAACATTGTACTGGGATAAGGTGCATAAATTAAGAAAAAGGCTACTCCTTATCGTGCAACTGAAAGTTGCTGATGGCTGGCGCCATCTATCGGAATAAATATCAACTATTCTCGTTGATTTTTAATTATTCCAGAATTGGCCAAATACCCATTCTTGATTAATCAAGAAAAGCTAACCACGGACGCGTTTCGGGCTGTTGGCCCTCATCAGCGTGGTGCAAGCTGTACCTCAACGACCAAAAAAATTGGTCATTAAGGCATCCTGAAAAATCATGAAACGGGTAGTTAAGGCCAGAATTGCGTGAGGACGCTACACAATGTGAAAAAATAGTACAAATGTAACATTGTACTGGGATAAGGTGCATAAATTAAGAAAAAGGCAACTCCTTATCGTGCAACTGAAAGTTGCTGATGGCTGGCGCCATCTATCGGAATAAATATCAACTATTCTCGTTGATTTTTAATTATTCCAGAATTGGCCAAATACCCATTCTTGATTAATCAAGAAAAGCTAACCACGGACGCGTTTCGGGCTGTTGGCCCTCATCAGCGTGGTGCAAGCTGTACCTCAACGACCAAAAAAATTGGTCATTAAGGCATCCTGAAAAATCATGAAACGGGTAGTTAAGGCCAGAATTGCGTGAGGACGCTACACAATGTGAAAAAATAGTACAAATGTAACATTGTACTGGGATAAAGTGCATAAATTAAGAAAAAGGCAACTCCTTATCGTGCAACTGAAAGTTGCTGATGGCTGGCGCCATCTATCGGAATAATTTGTACTATTTTTTCACATTGTGTAGCGTCCTCACGCAATTCTGGCCTTAACTACCCGTTTCATGATTTTTCAGGATGCCTTAATGACCAATTTTTTTGGTCGTTGAGGTACAGCTTGCACCACGCTGATGAGGGCCAACAGCCCGAAACGCGTCCGTGGTTAGCTTTTCTTGATTAATCAAGAATGGGTATTTGGCCAATTCTGGAATAATTAAAAATCAACGAGAATAGTTGATATTTATTCCGATAGATGGCGCCAGCCATCAGCAACTTTCAGTTGCACGATAAGGAGTTGCCTTTTTCTTAATTTATGCACCTTATCCCAGTACAATGTTACATTTGTACTATTTTTTCACATTGTGTAGCGTCCTCACGCAATTCTGGCCTTAACTACCCGTTTCATGATTTTTCAGGATGCCTTAATGACCAATTTTTTTGGTCGTTGAGGTACAGCTTGCACCACGCTGATGAGGGCCAACAGCCCGAAACGCGTCCGTGGTTAGCTTTTCTTGATTAATCAAGAATGGGTATTTGGCCAATTCTGGAATAATTAAAAATCAACGAGAATAGTTGATATTTATTCCGATAGATGGCGCCAGCCATCAGCAACTTTCAGTTGCACGATAAGGAGTTGCCTTTTTCTTAATTTATGCACCTTATCCCAGTACAATGTTACATTTGTACTATTTTTTCACATTGTGTAGCGTCCTCACGCAATTCTGGCCTTAACTACCCGTTTCATGATTTTTCAGGATGCCTTAATGACCAATTTTTTTGGTCGTTGAGGTACAGCTTGCACCACGCTGATGAGGGCCAACAGCCCGAAACGCGTCCGTGGTTAGCTTTTCTTGATTAATCAAGAATGGGTATTTGGCCAATTCTGGAATAATTAAAAATCAACGAGAATAGTTGATATTTATTCCGATAGATGGCGCCAGCCATCAGCAACTTTCAGTTGCACGATAAGGAGTTGCCTTTTTCTTAATAAAAATGAATGTATGTGTGTCTGTCTGTCCTTTATGCCTGACCAAACCACTCATTGGAACGCCATGAAACTTTGGGATGTTATTTAGTATAGTACTGGGAAGGTTTCTAGCAAATAAAATTTTTTAAATAACTTTTCGCCTAAAAATAATCAAGATAAATATTCTAATTTATCTGTTGTAATTCAACAATCTGCTCTAAATATTATCATGATGATACGATGATTTTGTAATGTAGAAAATTAGGAAAGACAAAATGAGACAAGAATAATGATACAATTCCAAGGCAAGATACTATTCCTTTAACTTCCAATTACCGAGGGAACCAATTAATATCGATTTTATTCAACTTATCGAGTTTTTTTCAAGGGACCGGGAAAAAATGTTCACTTTATCGAGAGATTCGTTAGACAAACCTTTACTCGGGTAAAACCCGGGCGAAGCCGGGTACATCCGCTAGTATTATATATAACAATAAATAAGTATTATATGCTCATTAATATTTTTTTAGTTTACCATTAAAAAAAAAGTAACTCTCCTGCAAGAGGACAACCTCTCCCTTAAAGGACACTTTGGCACTGTAACTAGGGAGGTTCTACTGTATTATGAAATCATGACCTAATGTATTTATCAAAAGATAGGTGTTGGAATGGTGTTATAAATATGGTGAGCAATATCATGCCAAAAATGAGTGTAATTGTTATAAATTTTAAGTCGCGTTTAATAAGCTATACAATAAATTTAAATTCACTGAACAATATAAACAATTTCTCCTATGAGCTGTGTCCCTTGGCTTGCTGAACTCCAATTCCACAAAGCAATTAAAGCAATTTTTTCCCAATATTTTAACAATTAGTATTTTTCCAAATATTTTACATAACTTATCATTATCCATGTAGTGCCATCTCCAGCAGTCAATTCACCATGTCCAATGAGTAAGACAACAATTCTATGATGTGACTTAGTAGAGACTGTTACTGTACCCCTTTATCCCAATACAAGATTTTAATCAAAGTTGTCTTTTTTAGACATTGCGAATAAAGACCCCAGCTAGTTTTGAAATCTATTTTTCTTCTCCTAAATGAACTGTCATTTGGCTCTGTAACTAGGTGTCCTTTACAGGGAGGTTCTACTCTCTACATGCAGTAGAACCTTCCTGTAAAGGACATCTAATTGCAGAGCCGAAGTGTCCTCTCACTGGAGATTTGCTAAATAGTAAGAATGGTAATTTTGTAAATGGAAACTGTTCTTTATAGAGGTGTCCTCTAGTGCAAGTGTCTTCTCATGGAGCTTCTACTGTAATTAAAAATCAGCCTTAACTTAATAAAATAATAAACAAATGATATTATAATATGATTTTATTTTAGCATAATTGATTCTCAATTTAAGGATTGCCAGGGAAAATTTCAGTTCTTTTGAGTTTCCTATACTGCAGTTATTCAAAAAGACTTAATTTTTTAGACCAGAATAATTCTTGACATTTTGTGATTTTGCCGTATTACATCTGCAATTGTCTTAAATTGAACTTTCTTCTATTATATGTTGGACTTTTTGCACTAAACCTAGACTATATATTAATCATCAATAGTTATATTTGGCCTCTCCAAAAAAGTATTTTGTCCTTGATTTACCTCTCTAATGATGATGTGGCATGTATAGATGGGAGGGAAGAATGCAGCCATTGTATTTGATGATGCAGACCTGGAGAGCTGTGTGCCCACCTTGGTCAAGTAAGTACACTAATTTGTACTTTGCTACTTCACATATATTTTGTTAAATGTCACTTCACTTTCTTCAGAGGCTTCGGTTGGGGTTCACAATAGCATCCTATAGCTATCCATTAAAAGAGTTGTAATACAATTTAAAAAGTTTAGAAACATTCAACATATGAGATCTCAATTAGTATATTCATTTCCAGTAAAGAAATATATATTAAATTTAATACCTTTTGTAGATATATTTCAAATTATATAGCAGCAAATATATTTTAAGAAACTGCTAATTTATTATGTTAATTGTAGATACAGTAAAACCCTGCTAATACGAACCCCGGATATAGCAAACCTTCCCTTATAATGAACCTAAGGCGATTCCATTCCATTGAAAATACCATCGTTATAATGAACTTTGCGATTTTTTATATAACGAACCTATTTTAGGTCCCGAAATAATAAAATCTATTAAAAATACTATGCTTATAACGAACTTCAAATTGTAATTTAAAAAAAAAATTTAAATAACAAAATTTTGAGCATGTTTCAGCTCGCGGATCGTGATTTCAAAACAATAAATTTAGTGGCATTTTTTGTTTTCATTCACATTCTAATTTTTTCTCTATGTTGTATACATTTTTACACATTATACTTTTTAATAAATAGAATATATTTGCAACCATCCAATTTGATATAGAAAAAAAAAGCAAATGGCTTCAAAAATAAAGAAAACAAAGGCCTTCTAAAAACAAAAATGTTATTACTTAAAAAAAAAAAAAGGCCATTTACAAAACTTTTCAAAGTGAAACAACACAGACAAAATTTTAGAACATGTTAAAATAAGAAAATATAACTTTTCTTTTATAATAGAATATAATATTCATTTTATAATATAAAATATAAGGCTATTAAAATTGTTTACAAAGAGGAATCAGCCTCAACTTTTGCCACAATCGTACGTGTTAGAGCAAAAAAAAAAAGTTCAAATAAACGGGCCTGTGATGCAACCAAATTTATTTTTTATGCAATGAACTATGGCGATTTTAAGGCCAGCATTGGTTTGCATGACAGGTTCAAAACAAATGGAATTCTAGACTTAAGAAGAATATGTGGAAACATGAAATAGAAGAAAAACAAGTGCTTTGAAGCAAAAAGTATTAGAGCCATATTTTCAAGTAAACATTGTATTATATAATGTGATAAAGATTTTTTAAAATCATTTTATATCTTTGAATATATATTTAATAAAGCTTTCCCTAGGATTTGTCTTGATTTTTAAATTAGACATAGAGGTACATGTATGCTAATGATAAGAAGAACCTATCATCAAATAATTTATTTTACTATTCATTATTAATGTAAGGAAATAAACCAATTAAGGGAATTAAAACAAAGTGACCACTATTAAGAGGCAGCCTCTTCCAGTGTGTATGGCTGTCATTTAATTATACTGTCTAAAAATTTTGAAAAGTAAAAAAGATAGCCAAGCCGTGGCTATAGTGAACCAAAAGCTCTGTCCCATTGGGGTTCACTATAGAGGGGTTTTACTGTATATTGCCAGTCATTCATTTCTTTTGAACAAAGTTCTCTGTTCTCGCTTTATTCTCTCTCTTTCTCCTTGTTAATATCATGACTATTCTTTACGACCTACAATTGTTGTAAATATATATGTATAGACAATATTAAAGGCATTCATGTATGACAGTGCAAGTGTCCCTAGGGGGACATAGCGCTTTAAATTGAAATAAATAAATAAATATGAGATCTTCACAAGCTAAATTGATTAACTTCACATTTGAATTTTAAAGTTTTTAGTATCAAAACACTTTTAAGCCCAATACATAGTTATTTGTCTAAGGCTTAAAATTTATTGAAAAATGTACAAAAATAAAATTATATATATGTACAGGGCTAAATTAAGAGAATGGCTTCTCCTGATCGGGCAACTAAAAGTTACTTATAGCTTGCCCTATATGTTGGAATAAATATCAACTAATGTGTGTTGGGGTAATTTTTAATTATTCCAGAAATGGCCAAATATGCTTTCTTGATTCATCAAGAAAACCTAACCACGTATGCATTTTAGGCTGTTGGGCCTCATCAGCGTAGTGCAAGATGTACCTCAACTACCAAAACCTGTTCTTTGAGAGTTCCTGAAAAATCAAGGAATAGGTATTTAAAGTCATAAGGGCATGAGAATGCCAAACTATATGTAAAAACTAGCGAATGTTCCTGGCTTCGCCCAGTTTTTACCCGAGTAAAAGTTTGCCTAACAAACATTTGTTAAAACAATTCTAGCAAACATCTAATTCCTACTGAATTTATACTTGTCAAGATAACTATATGAAAATTCGAAACTATTATAGACTGTATGATTCTTTTAAAAATCAAACAATTTCTACTGCCTTTACTGCAATGGAAAAAATTATGGGAGGGCCTGGCTCATCAGTGGTGAACCCTCCCAGCGGTTTCGCCAGATTAATCTACCATACCACTGTTATATTGCATTTTACGATCTTCCTTTTATAGTGATACTGATGCCAGATTCTTGGCATGGGTAATTTGGATGAACTATGAACATAAGCTTCGAGGACAGCAGAATTACATACAATTATAAATATATAATATGCTTTGAGCAATCGCTCTTCCGCAAACATCAAATAGAGTCTTTTATTAGTACAATTATATTTTGATGCATTATGAGCCGAAAAATGCAATACAACAGCGATATGATAGATTAAACTGGCGAAACCGCTGGGAGGGTTCATCACTGATGAGCCAGGCCCTCCCATTAATTTTTCCATTTCAGTAAGGGCAGTAGAAAATGCTTAATTTTTAAAAGAATCATACGCGTCTATAATAGTTTCGAATTTTCATAACAGATGGCGTGCTAATGCATCATAATATAATCCACATGCTCAGAGGCAAGTCACCACGTCTTCTCCTCCCCACAGATGTGACCAGGCTCTGTCCTCCCCCACACAGGAATGCTGTTTTTGGCGCCTGCCCTCCCCAGACAACACATGGCCATCCCTCCCCTCATCTTCCTCCAACTTTAATCTGAAATTTTGGCCTCATCATCCATGTGGGAGCCTGGAAGTCACAGGGCCGTACTAAGGGATGTAACTCTTATTGTTGCCAGGGTTGGGGCTGGTCCGGGGATACATCTTGTCTGTAGCTTCTTGGCACTCAAGTCGGTCCTCTGTAGGGTCGGTCGGTGCGGGTCGGGCCGTCTTCATTTTCCATTGATCCAAAAAAAAAAGGAACTTAATTCAGAAAATATATATTGTCGCATGTAAGGCCTCCAAATGATTGCAACCTCCGCCAATGGATGGCGCTTTCGCCTGTTTCCCTTCTCTGGCTGATGTGGAAGTCACCGACTGGATTAACCTCCCTGGGGAGGTTAATTGTGAATACCCTTTTATGTTGGCCCCAGGATGTAATATAATGTAAATACCCATTGTTATTTATCTCATTTAAGTGTAATGTTTAGTAGTGGATGACAATAAAAGGCAGTGCTTCAAGTCTCCGTGCCGCCTTCTGTCGTTACTCTCGCCATTGCCATCATCGCCAGGCTGCTGCTGCTACTCTTCTGGTAAGTCTTTCGTGTGCCCCCACCAGTGGTAAGGCCGAGAGATACTGCCAGAGGAAGGGAGTTTCCACTGGAGAGGTGGAACTCAGGACGTCTTTGGGTGGCCTGCGGGGAAAAGCTGCAGGGAAGAGCAACGGGAGCCTGAGGAGGTGATCCACGGAGGAGGAAGCGGCGTTGTCGCAAAGAACTGGTAGGGTCCAGCCGCGACAACTGATGTCAGAAGTGGGATTCTTCCTCGTGGAGGTCACCAGGAGGCTTTTTCTTTTAAAGTTTTTTTAGTTGCTGAAAAAGGCCCATTGACGTGAGAGGCCAAGGAATGGCCTCTGAGCAGGACTCGCTGGCCGAGATCGTCCGGAGGATACAAGGATATCAGGAGGAGAGGGACAAATTAAGGCGCCGAACACAGGAAGAAAGACTTCGGATAGAAAAAGAGTTCGAAGAGAAAAGGCTTCTCAGAAACAAAGAAATTGAGAAGCTGCTGTCTCAAATGAAGGCCCACTTGCAGAATGAGACAGGTACGGCCGAGACAGCTTTGAATGATGTCAGCGAGGACCAGGCAGAATCCCGAGGACTGGAAGTCGAGCCGGGTCACATGGGGGAATTGCGTGGAGTGGAGGGCCTGAATGAGGAGCCTCCTGGACAGACCCTGAATCTGCTTCACGTGGACCCTCGAATGAAGCGGCCCCAGCGAGGAAAGCGGTGCCCTCGGGAGAAACGGTGCCAGCGAGAGAAGCGGTACCGGCGAGAGAAGTGGTCCCGGCTAGAGGAGTGGTACCGGCAAGAGAAGTGGTCCCGGCAAGATGAGTGGTCCCGGCGAGAGGAATGGTCCCGGCGAGAAGAGAGGTCCTGGCGAGAGAGGTGGTACCAGCGAGAGAGGCGGTACCGGCGAGAGAAGTGGTCTTGGCGAGAGGAGAGGTCCCGGCGAGAGGAATGGTCCCGGCGAGAGGAGTGGTCCCAGCGAGAGGAGAGGTCCTGGCGGGAGAGGTGGTCTCGGCGAGAGAGGTGGTACCAGCATAAGAAGCGGTACCGGCGTGAGAAGCGCCTCCAGTGCGAAAAGGGGAAGGGGAACCTGCATAAGAGGCTGAACCAGCATGAGAAGCGCCTCCGGCGTGAGAAGCGGTACCGGCAAAAGGGGCGGCTCCGGCGAGAGGGACGGCTCGGGAGAAAGGAGCGGCTCCGGCGGGAGAAGCGGTCCCGGCAAAAGGGGCGGCTCCGGCGAGAGGGACGGCTCGGGAGAAAGGAGCGGCTCCGGCGGGAGAAGCGGTCCCGGCGAGAAGGACGGCTCCGGCGAAGTGCGGCTCCAGCGAGAAAGATGGCTCCAACGAGAAAGGCGACTCGGGAGAAGCGTGACATCTAGGCAACAGAGGCGATGAGGCCGGATCGGGACGGTCCGCCTTGAGGGGGATGCAGTGTCGTGTGTAAATGATTGCAACCTCCGCCAATGGATGGCGCTTTCGCCTGTTTTACTTCTCTGGCTGATGTGGGAGTCGCCGACTGGATTAACCTCCCTGGGGAGGTTAATTGTAAATACCCTTTTATGTTGGCCCCAGGATGTAATATAATATAAATACCCATTGTTATTTATCTCATTTAAGTGTAATGTTTAGTAGTGGATGACAATAAAAGGCAGTGCTTCAAGTCTCCGTGCCACCTTCTGTCGTTACTCTCGCCATTGCCATCATTGCCAGGCTGCTGCTGCTGCTACTCTTCTGGTAAGTCTTTCATGTCCCCCCACCAGTGGTAAGGCTGAGAGATACTGCCAGAGGAAGGGAGTTTCCACTGGAGAGGTGGAACTCAGGACGTCTTTGGGTGGCCTGCAGGGAAAAGCTGCAGGGAAGAGCAACGGGAGCCTGAGGTGGTGATCCACGGAGGAGGAAGCGGCGTTGTCGCAAAGAACCAGTAGGGTCCAGCCGCGACAATATATACAAAGGGGGATCAATAAATAAGGTGAATTATCTTATTTCTTAAAAATTAAAAAAGAAAAATAATTTAAACCACAGAATATTAAAATATAACATCGAGAGACTATTTAAGGTGTTCTGTTCTTTTTTCCCACGCGCGGCGCGAGACTTATAAATAAACTAAAATGGAAGCTCCCTTGAAGGATTGCACCACGCTTGAACAACGTGCAGTTATTCGTTTCTTGAATGCAGAAGGTATTCAAATATCTCAAATATGCCAAAGAATGAAAAATATCTATGGTGAGTCTTGTTTGTCTCAAAAAAACATTTATAAATGGGTTAACGAGTTCAAAAATGGACGAATTACATGTTCCTCAGGTCTCAACGTTCGGCCGGTAAAGTTTTGTTAACAATTTTTTGGGATGTTGATGGACCAATCTGTCTTGATTTTTTATCCTCAAGGCAACGTATGAACAGCGACCTTTATTGTGACATTCTTGTAAATAAGCTAAAGCCGGTATAAAAAACAAAAGAAGAGGGAAGCTTAGTAAAGGTGTTCTCTTCCTTCATGATAATGCAAGGCCGCATACTTCATGTAAAACTGTATCTACAATCATTAAATTAGGTTTTGAAGTTTTAGAACACATCCTGCATATAGTCCAGACCTAGTGGGAAAAACCCGTCATTGTCCGGTTGCATTAGCACCGTGCCTAATCCTACGATTGATGCGTCCGTGTGTATCTCTATTCTAACGTCTGGGTTGAAGTGCGCCAGTATTGGGTCTTCGGTGAGTTTTCTTTTTAGTGTCTCGAATGCCTCTATTTCAGCTGGTCCCATTGTGAATTTTTTATTTTTTTCCGTTAAACACGTCAGCGGTTCGCTAATTTTGGCAAAGTTTTTGATAAATCTCTGGTAATAACCGTAAAGGCCGAGGAATGAGCGTACTTGTTTTACATTTTTTGGTATTGGGAATTCTTTAACGGCCTCGACTTTGTCTGTTGAAGGTTCGATGCCGTCGCTTGATACCACGTGGTCGAGGATGGGTAACTTCCGGTATGCGAAACGGCATTTTGATGGTTTAAGCGATAGCCCTGCCTCGCGGAAACACTGTAAGACCTTTCTCAAACGTTCATTGTGTTCGCGTAGGTCTTTCCCGAATATGATGACGTCATCCAAGTAAACTATGCACTCAGACCATTTTAATTCGGCCAGTAGTGTGTCCATAATCCATTCAAAGTGGCTTGGTGCCCCCGCGAGTCCGAACGGTAATACCTCAAATTCGTATAACCCGTTGCCGGTTGTAAATGCTGTGATCGGTTTACTATTTTCTTCCAACGGACACTGCCAATATCCACTCACAAAGTCGGTGTGGGAAAAATATTTCATTCCTGCTAAACGGTCCAGGCAATCGTTTATATCTGGCAACGGGTAGGAAAACTTCTCGGTTACGTTATTGACTTTTCTATAGTCGACGCAAAACCGGTGCGTTCTGTTTAACTTTTTTACTAACACGACTGGGCTGGCCCACGGCGATGTTGCTTTCCTAATGATGCCCTTTTCGTACATTTCTTTTACCTGGCCTTCGATAATTTCATGTTCTTTTGAGCTGCGTCTGTAAGCTTTTTGCCGTATTGGCTCTGCGTCCGCTTTGACCCTAATTTTATATTGCCACGTGGAAAATTAGGGAAGACAAAAACTTCAGGAGGAAACAAAATTTATTTCAGGGAAGGACAAACTATCAAAAAAAGTAAACCAAAGATAAGCCACGAGGGAAATTTACAGAGTCGCAAGATATAAAACATAAAAATGACCACTCTGTTAAATAAAAAATAATAAAATTAAGAAATACTATATTACATAAATAAAATTAATAAATACTATGTTACATAGCTTCTTCCCTATGGGAGCTGTGACCCACAGCTAGCAATTATTGTAGATACTGACGTGGATTTGACGTGCTTCTGCCAAGGATTCCATCGAAGTCTTGGAACTTTGTCCCTAGTATCTTTGCGTCATTTTTCTTGCGGCGTGAAGAGTGGCTTTGTCGTCGTATCGTCTATAAGGACATCGTCATCTTCGAGGAAAGTCTTAGCTTTAGCACGGCGGTGGAATCCTGATGTCAGTCTCCGAAAATGTAGATCACAGCACCGATGGCTTCAAGGTCTTCTCGGCGATCTTCAGTTTGTCTTCCCTAACTTACCCAGCATCTCCACCAAAATGCCACGTGGAAAATTAGGGAAGACAAAAACTTCAGGAGGAAACAAAATTTATTTCAGGGAAGGACAAACTATCAAAAAAAGTAAACAAAAGATAAGCCACGAGGGAAATTTACAGAGTCGCAAGATATAAAACATAAAAATGACCACTCTGTTAAATAAAAAATAATAAAATTAAGAAATACTATATTACATAAATAAAATTAATAAATACTATGTAACAATATGGTTCTATGTTCGCTACCTTCTCCCAGTCTTCGGAGAAGATCTCTCGGTATTTGTATAAAACCTCTAAAACGTATATTTTTTCGTTACTTGGCAGGTCGGAGTTAATTTCGAAATTTAGTGCCTTTTCACAACACGTGTTTTTTTTTCTTCTCGCTGCTCGGCTTCTCATTCAGGTGTGTAATTTTGACAACGTCACTCTCTAATCTTAGGATGCACGTTTTCTGGACTAGTGATACCGTTTCGTTTCCTGTATTGATAACGTCTATTGTGATGTCGCTCGTCGGTTCCGTTATATAAATTGCAGGGATGAGTAGTACGGTTTTTCTTTTCGTCTCTGGATGTGGTTCCAGTACGCCTGCTGCTACGGTTGGTCCTTTTTAGCCTAATCCTCGTTCTACCGCATGGTCATATTTTCGTGTCATTCATAAGGCAGAATTTTTGTTTACGTTGTCTAAAGTCGGGTTCGATTTTTTTATGTATTCGTGTGAATCGCTTACGTCATTTTCTTGTTTGGTATCGTCACGGTACTTCCTCATTAGCTCTACCGATTCGTCCTCGAATCCGATCTTGCACCCGTAGTCTGCCAGGACGTCTATTCCGAGAATTATTTTGTCTGTTCCGCCTGGTATTATTATAAATTCACCTACCATGTAGAATCCGTCTATTTTTATTTCTAGGCCCGTAACTGCCGTCGCTACTATAGGTTCTCCTACGCCCCGTATTCTTGTAATTTCAGGTCTTCTTGGGCAGTTAAGGATGTTTGCTAACCTTTCGTCGATGCAACACGAGCTCGCTCCAGAATCGAATATTATTCTCGCCTTATCTAGTTCGTTGAACCGTGTCGTCATGGTAAAGTTTTTCATTTTTGTCCAACGAATTCTTCCTGTTACTCTGCCGTTTTGTCTGTTGACGGTTTTATCGTGTGGGATTTTGTGTGCTGTCTTTTGTTTGTCTTGCGATTCCCCTCTTACTATAAATTCGATTTTGTTAGTGTGTCCGCTGTCTGTGACCCCCTCAACCATACGTGCATTACTTTTGTTGTAGAAGGCATTGTCATCGTACCCAGAGCCAATACGAAAATTGTTATTAACGTATTTTGTCCTGAGGCAGTTGTTTTGTATGTGCCCCGGCTGGTTGCACGTGAAACATGTTGGGGTCCCGTCGAGCATCGTGTACCGGCATGCCTTCTCTGCCGGGGTCTCCATCCGTGGTTGAGGTCTTGGGTCGTATCCTTGCTCTCGTGGTCTGTATTCCCTCCGGTCCTGCCTCGGTGTCGCCACGGTTTCCCACTTGTCTTCAACGTCATTTAATTCCTTCTCTGCAGCTGTTGTTGTTGTTGTTGTTTCTTATCCCCATGTGTAAAGATTACACAAATTCCATGAGTTCATGCTCCTCGAGCTGTTTTATGATGAGCAGCGGCCTCTCCCAAAGGTCCTGTTTAGTGCATCTAATGCAAGCCAAAATGTGTTCTGGAGCTGCAGGTGACAAGCTACATTTTGGGCAAGTGGGGTAGATTTTGCTATTATTTTCTATCTTCAATGGCTTGAGATGGCCTGTTCTAAATCTTGTTAGTGTTGTTTGATGATGTCTATTTCTGATGTTTAGAGCTACTCCTGGGTTCACTCCACTGTACCAACTGTGCTTAGGTGGGATCCTCCAGTTCTTGTTTATTTTTGTTTTGGCTACCGTTTCGATTTCTTTAAAAGTAAGTTTATTTTTCTGTGGCAAGGGTTCTTTTGTGCCTTTTTTCGCTAGCACATCAGCAGCTTCATTGCCTTCAATTCCAACATGTGAGGGTATCCATTGAAGGTGAATTTTTGAGGTTTTTGAGAGTTTTTTGAGATAACCAATTATGTTCCTGCTTACTTTGTCTCTGAGTTCCCCTGTGTGACTCAAGTGTTGTATGGCACTTCTACTATCAGTAAGAATCCAGATATCTTGATAATTAGTATTTCTGATGGATTTTAAGGCTTCATAGATGGCTATAAGTTCTGATCTGAAGACTGAGCAAAAATCTGGGTTTCTTCTGTTCATTTTCTCAATGCCATTTGTAGTTTTGATGAGACAGCCACTGCCAGTGTGTCCCAACTCATCTCTGCTACCATCGGTATAGATAGTTATTGCATTTTTAGGAATGTTATTAATTATTTCTAATGATAATTGTTTTAAGTATTCTGGATTTTGGTATTGTTTGTTGGTGGGTTCATTTAAAGTGTCATTAAAAATAACATTTTGTAGTGGTTCGCATGGAGAAATTTTTTCTGCTAAATAATTTTTTTCTACTTTATATTTTAAAAATCCATTTCTTTTGGCCAGGTGGAGAGGACCTTCTTTTTTGAGTCTTAGATTGGATTCCCAATTAAGTATGTAATTGGAAGTTCTGTGTTTGTTTCCATAACTCTTGATTTTGTTTATATATTTTGGCAGATTGTAGCTTCTTCTATCCTTTAAGGGCATAATGTCTGCCTCGTAAAGTACAATATCGTTAGGGCAGGTATTTCGAAGACCTGTAATAATTCTAGCTGCACTTAGTTGTATCCTTTCCAGTGATTTTAGATTTGTTTCAGATGCTGTACCATAGATTTGATATCCATATTCCAGGATAGGTCTAATTAGAGATGTGTAAGTTAATTTTAGTGTGGTTGCATCGGCTCCCCACTCTCTTCCTGAAATATATTTCAGGATTTTTAGTCGGTCTCTTCCTTTTCTAATAACTTCTTCAATATGTTTACTGGAGTTAATTTCTGGATCCAGGGTGTAGCCAAGATATTTAGGATGTTTATTATATTGTAATTGTTGTTCTTTCAGAATAATTTTTGGCCTTATTTTGTATAGTTTCTTATCGGTAGTAAAAAGACAGGTTTCAGATTTTTGGGGGTTAAATTCTAATTTATGTTTATTAGCAAATTTTTCTAGGTGGAGAAGAGTCTTGTTCAAATCCCTTTCAGCTTTTTTCCAGTTAGTGTTACTGCTCCATAGAATAATGTCATCAGCGAAAAGTCCAATAATGGTTTTATGTGAAATTTTTTCTTCTATGCCTGCAATAAATAGGGTGAAGAGAGTTGGGCTAAGGACTGATCCTTGTGGTAATCCTTGGTACAATTTGAAGGTTTTAGATAGAGTTCCATTATATTTGACCCTGATGTATCTATTTTTAAGGAAATCATTTATCCAAGTGATAGCTTTTCCATCAATTTTGAAATGCTTGTATAATTTTGTAATTAACTTGTTTTTCCATACCTTATCAAAAGCTTGTGTAAGGTCTAAAAAAGCAGCTATGGTGTGGCTAGTTGGTTTTCTGTTTTGTGCATCTTTTACCTTTTGTGTGAAAAATAAGAGTTGGTCTATTGTCCCATGTCCTTTCCTAAATCCATATTGTTCTTCGGGTAAGAGATTTCTTGTGTCAAGGTGGTAGGTAAGTCGTCTGAGTATAATTTTTTCCATTAATTTGCAGCAAATACTTGTGAGAGAGATAGGTCGATAGTTTTTTGGGTCATCAGCAGATTTGTCAAGTTTTTTAATAGGAATTATTGTTGCAGTTTTCCAGTCTTGAGGCAATTTTCCAGTTTTCCAGGAGTTATTGAAAATATCAAGAAGTATTTCTTTGCCATTTTTACCCAAGTTTGATATCATTTGGCCATGGATTCCATCTGGCCCAGGAGTCTTGTTTAGGTCAGTGTTTTCTAATGCATAATCTAGCTCTTTCATATTGATTTTTTCATGGAAAATATTATGAGTGCTGGTGACATTTTTACAGTCATGAATAATCTTTCGGGCCTTTTTTTCAACTTTCTTATCTTTTATTTCAAATTTGATTTTACTACTTATTTGATATGAATTACCTAAAAGATTAGCAGCATTTTTGTCATTAGTTGCTGGGGTACCATCCGTATTCTTAATCATATTTGTGTTTTCAGTTTGTGGCTGGGCTCTGTCAATTTGTTTTGCCAAATGCCAAAGTTTTGTATTCGGGTTTCTTGGGTTCAGGTTTTCACAAGTTTGTTTCCATTTTTCCCTTTTCATATTTACGTATAACCTTTTTATTTTTGCATTCACAATGTTCAGTTCAGTTCTACAATTTGTTTGGTTTTGGGTGCACTTTTTATGTAGTTCATTTCTTTTAGTTATAAGTGTTTGAATATCTTTTGCCTGGTGTGTATAATTTGGAATCCATTTCTTAATATTACCTCTTGGTATTGAAACTTTGGCTGCTTTAATAATGGTGTTTTTGAAAGATATCCAATTTTGTTCCAGATCTTTTATTCTAGTGGGTGCTTTTCTAAAGTCTTCATTGGTGTTTTTCTGGTAAAGATTCCAATTAGCCTTTTTGAAGTTCCAGAATTTTTCTTTAATTGAGCTGGTTTTGGTCTTGGTGCTAATTTCTATCAAAATAGGCAAATGATCACTTCCAATACTTTTTAATATTTGCCATTTGCATTTGTGGAAAATGTCAGGACTGGAGAAACTTATATCAAGTGCTTGTGCAGTATTATAGCTGTAGGAATGGTGGGTAGGATTCCCATCATTTAAGCACATGAAGGCATTGTCGTCAAATAAGTTTGAAAGTATTTTGCCTCTTGGGTTTGGCATGGAACATCCCCATAGTTGATGCTTGGCATTAAGGTCACCTACAATAATAGTGTTGTCTGTAAGAAATTGAGCCATTGTTCCATCGTCAATAAGTTTATTGTTTGGTGGGTGATACATATTGAATATGTCGATGGTTTTGTTTTGACTGAGGTAGACTTTGATACCTTGGGCTTCGAGGTCTGATGTGTTTGGAATATTAATGGCTATGTCTTCATAGTACAAATTCTTGATTAAAAATGCAAGGCCACCCCCTTCTTTATTTCTGTCTTTTCTGAGGATATTATAGTTTTTATATTTGAGATTGTACTTTTCATTTAATTTGGTTTCCTGTAGGGCTATAATTTGTATCTTTTGTTTTTCAGCTATTTCCATTATTTCTTCTAATTTTATTTTTGTTGCTGTTGAGCACAATCCATTTATGTTGCACTGCAAAATTCTCAATTGCTTGGAAGCTGCAAAGTTAGAAGTTTGTGGAGACTGTATTATACTTCTCTGCAGCTGCGTCGAGGAAGCTTGCTGCCTTGAAGTAGTCTTCCACCGACGGGTCCAGCCACTCCGCATCTTTCTTGCCTAATGACACTGCTAGTATAAGGCAGTCTCGTGGGGCTAGTGCCACTAGGAGGTTGGTCTTGGAGGCGAACGGGGAGAATCTACCCGCTGTTGCGTGGGCTGTAACCAGGTCCGTCAAGTATCTCCAGATTATTCTCGTGAGTAGAGGCTTTCTTTTTCTTCTTAGTTCTTCGCCTCTTTTTCTCGCCTGGCTGTCGTTTTTTGGGTAGATGGTCTCCAGAGCTTCCGTTATCACTTTCAAGTCTTCAGTAGGTTCGAAGCGGCACTTGATGAATTCCTTGGCTCGTTGTGGTAGGTATCTCATCAGTGTCTTCGACCATTCTTTTTTTTGGCACGTTCGATGTCCTTAGCCATATTTTTATGTCTTCCACGAAATCTTCCAGGTCTCCCTCCTCTTGGATTGAATTTCTGCAGCTCCATTATGTGGTTGTAGACATTTTCGCTTGGAGAGGTTGGGTCGCCACTCATCTCCACCACGTGTTGTGTGGGAGGTGCCAGGGTTGGGGCTGGTCCGGGGATGCATCTTGTCTGTAGCTTCTTGGCACTCGGGTCGGCCCTCTGTAGGGTCGGTCGGTGCGGGTCGGGCCATCTTCATTTTCCTGTTGATCCAAAAAAAAAAGGAACTTAAGTCAGAAAAAAAAAAAATAATAAAGAGAGCAAGCAAGAAAGTTGGTCCGTGGTCAAAGTGCAATTTCTCGCCGAACTCTGTTGTTCGATGACTCACAGAGAGAGTTTAAAATTAATTAAAATTAAAAAAAAAAGAAAAGATGTTTTCTTATAATATATAATAATAATAACATGTCAAGTTTTTTTACAACGTCGTTCGAAAATTATATATTACTAAATTCTCAAAAATAATTACTATTAAATATCAAATTTATTATACTTAGAACACATTTGATCATTTTTACAATTTATAAATGTAATTTCACCAGATGCTGCGAGAGGCGCTGCTTGCGAGGGAAATTAGAAAATTTGCAAATAAAATTGCAACAAATATTTATTTCAAATCAAATTCAAACCAGAAACCTTCCCGGTAGTATAGTAAACAACTTTCCAAAGTTTCATGACGATTGGATGTATGGTTTTTGAATCTATCGAGTACAGACAGACACACATTATTTTTATATACAAATACATACATATGTATCAATTGAAAAACCCTGTAAGATTTATAAATGTGTTAAAGCATCAAGGGCTGCGTATATTTTATTAGAACGAATATAAAACGAGCTTTCGGGCACATACGCCCTTCTACAGGAATTAATAAAACAATTATCCAACTAGTCTGAAATAGGATTTTTATACACGTAACTATTGTTTTGCATAACGGCTTAATTGAAAATTATTAAAATGTTTAAATTTACATGCAGGTGTAATGATTTGGAAAAACTAAATCTAATTAATATGCGGTACACGTGGGCGCGACTAACACATGCCCGCTATCTTAACTAGCAAGGCTCACGATTTTGAAATTTTTTTAAAATTTCAATTAATTTTTTTTTTTATTTTAATTAATTTTAAACTCTCTCTGTGAGTCATCGAACAACAGAGTTCGGCGAGAAATTGCACTTTGACCACGGACCAACTTTACACTTGCAAGGGATCCCATCAGACTTGTGATATCTTTTATTGTGAATGTAACTGTTTTATCTTATTTTATTTAGGTCTATTGATTCATATGCTTCTGGTAAATCGATTCTGCGATTTATACTGCTATATTGTTTGGAAACTATTGCTTCAATTATTAATCTTTGATATTTGTTATTGATGTTGTTGTAATGTACTTTAGGTTCATTTAAGTTAAAAGTGTGTCCTGTTGAATTTGAGTGCTGCACTATTAACCCTTTAAGCTCTAGGGCCCGAATGCTAACTATCACTATCAGGACCACACTAATTAAGCCTAAACTGATGATCAAGTAGTTGTTAAGTTAAAAATGTTATAAATAAATAAATATGATAGATAGAAGTGTTCTGTAAAGTGCAATATAATCCAGACTCCTCTCTCAACACAACACTCTAATTTTATTATACTGAAATGAGTATTTAATTTTTTAATTGGGGGTTAATTATAATTAATTGATTAATCGACTTGAATTTTTCAAAATTAGGTTTCACAAATATAAAAAGGAATTTTAGATATATCAAAGGCTATTTAAAAAGCTAACACTTGTGTTTAAAAGCACAGACTGGATGCAAGCCTCTCTTGCACTTTGAACATATGGTTCTATACCTCCGCTTCAGGCCTTCTTTTGTACACTCCACACATCTACTCTCTCTCTTTTCTGGAAGTTTTTCGAGTACTTCCTGGCTTGTTGAAGGCAGAACTGGAGGTTTCAAGTGATTTTTAACTAATTCATTTATTACTGAATAGTTAAAAGCCCTTCTAGAAAGCTTGGGGTTGTCTTTGGTATGCTGTTCATATAGGATGAAGGAGTTTAGGAGAGCCCTGTGGAAGATATTGAGAATCACCTTTCTATAAAATTTTCTTCCTTTTCTTTCATCCATATATGTATACAACATTTGATCATTGAGATCTACCCCTCCCATGTAGCTATCATAGCAGATTTTCATGATTTTCTGTGGGTAGTCTCTTTGGTCTGACACCTTCTTTTTGCCAGAAGAAGCATCACAAAATGTTGAGAGAAACTTCACTGGAGGTTTGCTCTTCTTTTCTTTGTAAGCCAGGGCCAGTAGATTATTATTTACCATATAAAGGGATTCATCCACACCTAATTTTGCACTTGTTAAGGTTTTAGGAAGTCCCTTCCTATTAGTTCTTATAGTACCAGTCAAATAAGTATGACTGTCCAGTAAGTCCTTGGCTAGGTTGATGCTGGTGAAAAAGTTATCAGTTATCAAATGATAACCTTTTCCAAGTAGACTGAATTCCTGGAGCAGATTCATTGGAACATCATAGGAAAGGGACTTGATAATTGGAGATAATTTCCCTTTATATGGCTTCATTCTCAGACAATAGCCAGTTTTAGATTCACAAAGCATCCACAGTTTGACTCCAAATCGACCATGGTGCTTTTGGGGCATATATTGTCTAAGACGAGTTCGGTTTTTTAGGCACACCAAGCTCTCATCATCTGTAAGATTTTGAGTAGGCTTATAATAATATATAAACTTGTTGTTCACATGCTCTATGAGCTTCTCAAATCTTGCAGTTGGGTTGTAATCAGGATGAGAACTTGGAACCAGGTTGAAGTCATCAATCAGAGAAAAGTAGCTGTAGAGCAACTCAAATCTCCCACTAGGCATAACTTTACCAAACCAGGGCGTCTCAAAAAGTTCATTCTTGCTCCAATAGTCCCTGATTTGGTTCTTCTTCACATTGCCCATATTGAAGATGACTCCAATAAAGGCCATCATCTCATCCAAGGTAGTGTCCTTCCAGGCCAGCTTCCTAGAAAATGGAGGCAATTTGTCCCTATTGCTTGCCAATAAAGTTTGGGCACATTTATTGGTAAAAGCCACAATTTCCTTCATCAAATTCATTGTTATGAATAACAAAAAGTATTCAATAGGCCGGATAATAGAGGGGGGAAGGTGCTGTGGGCCACAAACTTCTCCAAAAGTCAATGTTTTGGATGTGGAAAATGGAGTATAAACTCTTACCCAAGGACTTGGCTGGTTTTGATCCACTTCTTCATCAGAAAATTCTCTTCAAAAGTGTCTTCAACACTTTCTTCAAACTCAGAAGACAAAGAATAAACTTCAGTGTCCTCAGAAAATGCAGAGCATTCTGAACCGGAAGCCATTTTTAAAAAATTTAAAATAAAAAAAGGAAATCGCAAAACAAAGGAGATAAAAACACAGCTAACGTGTAGAGACAAGCCCAGAAGGGAGAAGGGAGGTGATAAAAATAGCCAGCCACCACCCCCTCCCCCACGAGGGGCCCTACAAGGAAGTAACGATAGATAGATCGGTACCCTGGCGCTCCTGGTGACGTTATAGGGTAACAATGGATCGTTACCTCGGCGCTTAAAGGGTTAATGATAATGGGTCATTTTTGTTTATGTTTCTTCTGTGTTCTGTGATTCTATTATGTAATTTTCTCCCTGTGTGTCTCCCCCACATATCTGGCGTTACAGTTATTGCATTCTATTGAATAAACTACCTCTTTTTTATATGATATACATTCGGTTTGCCTGTTTTTTGTAATCGGGTTTCTTAGGATATCTGATAAGTTGGGAGAGTTGTTATAAGAGGTTTTTATTCCATATTTATCTAGTGTTCTGGAAAGGTAGATGGATTTCGGGGAATATGGGATGTAGCAATTTTGCCTGTATACTTTAGTTTTTTGTGCTAACATGTTAGATGTGACTTGTGCCTGATGGAAATGTTTTAAAATGAATGTTTTGGGGTAGCCAGCTGATGTTAAATTTTGGATAACGGTTTGTGTTTCATGCGTTTTGTATTGATTTAACGAACAATGAGTATATATATAAATTCTTTTAGTTGAAAAGTTTTTACTGTGTTAATTTTATGACTAATGGGGCAAAATGAAGAAAATTTTATATAATTGGGGGTGAATGAAGGTTTGTAGTAAACTGTTGTTTGCAATTTATTGTCTATTTTCATTATTTTAATATCTAAAAATGGCAATGTGCAATTATCTTCTTTTTCTATTGTGAAATGTAAGCTATTGTTATAATTGTTGAGTGAGGCTAAGATGCTGGGAATCTGTTTGTCTGTACAAATGCAAAAATATCATCTATGTATCGTCTGTATAATATGATGTCTGCGGGGTATGAAGAAGTGATCCAATTGTCTATTTCTCTCATAACTATTTCGGCTAATGGAGTTGATAATGGGCTTCCCATTGGGGAACCCCTGATTTGTTTATACTGTTTCTGGTCAAAAGCGAATATGTTAACTTTAAGACATAATGTAATTAAACCTATTATTTTATCTATTGTGTTAGAGTCTTTCCTATTGTTATCTAAAAAGGTTTTTGTAGTTTCAAGAATTAAGTTATGGGGGAGACTGGGATATAAGGTCTCTACATCGAATGATACTAAAATGTGATCTGTCTGATAATTGTAATTGGCTATTTCAGTGATGAATGTTGGAATATTTGCTATTGACATTGGGAATACATTGTTCTTAATTAATGACTGTAAAAACATTGTAACATACCTGGCTGCTGGTGCTAGTGGTGAGCTGTGATAGGCAACTATTGGTCTTAGTGGGATCCCCTTGTACAGACAAACAGATTTTCAGCATCTTAGCCTCACTCAACAATTATAACAATAGCTTACGTTTCACAATAGAAAAAGAAGATAATTGCACATTGCCATTTTTAGATATTAAAATAATGAAAATAGACAATAAATTGCAAACAACAGTTTACTACCAACCTTCATTCACCCCCAATTATATAAAATTTTCATTTTGCCCCATTAGTCATAAAATTAACACAGTAAAAACTTTAACTAAAATAATTTATATACTCATTGTTCGTTAAATCAATACAAAACCAATCACATTTTAGTATCATTCGATGTAGAGGCCTTATATCCCAGTCTCCCCCATAACTTAATTCTTGAAACTACAAAAACCTTTTTAGATAACAATAGGATAGACTCTAACACAATAGATAAAATAATAGGTTTAATTACATTATGTCTTAAGGTTAACATATTCGCTTTTGACCAGAAACAGTATAAACAAATCAGGGGTTCCCCAATGGGAAGCCCATTATCAACTCCATTAGCCGAAATAGTTATGAGAGAAATAGACAATTGGATCACTTCTTCATACCCCGCAGACATCATATTATACAGACGATACATAGATGATATATTTTGCATTTGTACAGACAAACAGATTCCCAGCATCTTAGCCTCACTCAACAATTATAACAATAGCTTACGTTTCACAATAGAAAAAGAAGATAATTGCACATTGCCATTTTTAGATATTAAAAAAATGAAAATAGACAATATATTGCAAACAACAGTTTACTACAAACCTTCATTCATCCCCAATTATATAAAATTTTCTTCATTTTGCCCCATTAGTCATAAAATTAACACAGTAAAAACTTTTCAACTAAAAGAATTTATATATATACTCATTGTTCGTTAAATCAATACAAAACGCATGAAACACAAACCGTTATCCAAAATTTAACATCAGCTGGTTACCCCAAAACATTCATTTTAAAACATTTCCATCAAGCACAAGTCACATCTAACATGTTAGCACAAAAAACTAAAGTATACAGGCAAAATTGCTACATCCCATATTCCCCGAAATCCATCTACCTTTCCAGAACACTAGATAAATATGGAATAAAAACCTTTTATCGCAACTCTCCCAACTTATCAGATATCCTAAGAAACCCGATTAGAAAAAAACAGGCAAACCGAATGTATATCATATAAAAAAGAGGTAGTTTATTCAATAGAATGCAATAACTGTAACGCCAGATATGTGGGGGAGACACACAGGGAGAAAATTACATAATAGAATCACAGAACACAGAAGAAACATAAACAAAAATGACCCATTATCATTAATAGTGCAGCACTCAAATTCAACAGGACACACTTTTAACTTAAATGAACCTAAAGTACATTACAACAACATCAATAACAAATATCAAAGATTAATAATTGAAGCAATAGTTTCCAAACAATATAGCAGTATAAATTGCAGAATCGATTTACCAGAAGCATATGAATCAATAGACCTAAATAAAATAAGATAAAACAGTTACATTCACAATAAAAGATATCACAAGTCTGATGGGATCACTTGCAAGTGTAAAATATGTAAAATTTAAAATAGAAAATGAGATTGCCTTAAACAAAAACATATCATATTACCACATATTAATTAGATTTAGTTTTTCCAAATCATTACACCTGCATGTAAATTTAAACATTTTAATAATTTTCAATTAAGCCGTTATGCAAAACAATAATTACGTGTATAAAAATCCTATTTCAGACTAGTTGGATAATTGTTTTATTAATTCCTGTAGAAGGGCGTATGTGCCCAAAAGCTTGTTTTATATTCGTTTTAATAAAAGATACGCAGCCCTTGAGGCTTTAACTCATTTATACATATGTATATAGTAAAAATCAGCTTTCACCGCCTGATGAGTACCAACAGTCTGAAATGTATACTTGGTTAGCTTTTCTTGATTAATCAAAAAAGGGTATTTGGCCAATTCTGGACTAATTAAAAATCAACGATTAGTTGATATTTATTCCGACAGATATCACCAGCTTTTAGTTGAACGATCAGGAGATGCCTTTCTCTCTCTTCTTGATTATAATTTTGTCATTATTGAGTAACTGCAAAAAAAAAAAAAGCTCTTGAACTTTTTTATACCAGATGATTAGTAGAATAGACACCCTAGAAGCAGATGGCCACCCAGACCTTTCGGCCCACAAGCCGGCATGCGAAGCATGCCCTTTGCTGCTATCCTGTTCAACTCATAAGCCAAGTAACGGTATCCAAGCTAGTGCTTGGACATTGTACCTGGAAAAACCACCTCCCAAACGACGTGTCTGGAAGGATTTCTATACCGGTGGCCTTTAGTCACAGCAAAATAGGAAACTATCTACTGTGTCTAGCATGGACCACAGGTAGACGGCCACCGGTCGACCCTGTTCACTCACAGCTGAGTAAAAGCTCAGCTGCCACATCGTGGGCTTTCTCAAGAAGCTTGCTGTGATTTCTTAGCAGCTCACTCTCGATCGCGCCCCTCGCCCTCCTTCTCTCTTCCTGCACACCCACTACCCTTGGACAATCCAAGACGTAGTGGCATGCATCCACATCTCTTTCTCCACAGACGCAATCAGGATTGCTCTTAATTTTAAATCTGTGGAGACTCCTGGGAAGGGCTCATGTCCCGAAACTACCCTAATGAGTTTGTGGGACATTACCTTACAGAGGTACTTGGGTGTTGTTACCCAATTGAATACCTCTCTCCCTTTTACACTGTTCCTCCATCTGTCCAACCATAAGTTCTGGACGTGCCCCCTGATCCTCCTATACATTTCTTTCTTGGTCACTGGGGTCCTCACTAATCTACCTCTAAAGCATCCGGCCTTAGCGAGCCTGTCTGCGAACTCATTACCTTCGATGAGGCTGGGTCCTCTAACCCAATGGAGCCCTGGAGCCAGCGTAATCATCTCCAGCTCCTGGATTATTTGATGCGCGAGTTGCTCTTTCTCCAGATTGATGCCGACGAGGGCCGACATACACTCTGAATAGAGGCTGTCCGGGCTGAAGTTCTTCTCGGCACACACTCTGAGGGCTTCCCTGATCGCAACCATCTCGGCTGAAAAGACCAGTTCGTCCACTCTGAGTGTTAAGCTTTCTTGGAAGATCAGCTCTCTATTAGTGAAAATCACCACCCCAGCTCCAGTATTGGTTCCAGACTTACTCCCATCAGTGAAAACCTCCGTGCCAATCCCTGTTGGCACTCCAGGACTCCAATTCCACTTTGGCAACCACTGCAAAGGCTTCCTTGGGTCCCTCTTCCATTCCAGGGCACCCGCTTCAAGTCCCAGGGCATCTTCCCTGTTCTCCCAGATCTTCTGTCTGATGGCCTCCTCCTCTAGTTTCAATCCCAGGGGAATAAGCCCAGCGAGGACCAACAAGGCCTCCGTGCTGGTAGTGCGATATCCCTCTGTGATTCTGAGTGCCGCTGTCCTCTGCACTCTCTCTAAAGTTGTCGCCACCTTCTGGTCCCTATTTCGGCACCACCATGCCCTGGAAGCATATAGCAGGATTGGCTCGACACAGGAGAGGTAGAGGTTTCTAAAAATAGTACCCTCCTTTTCCCCTCCTGTTGAGAGCCAACCGCGACAGCCTGCACAACGCCTCTCACCACCATCTCATTGCCAACCCATTTTATCATCAATGACCACTCCCAGGATGGACATCCTATTGACCACCGCTACCTTCCGTCCTTCCATCTGGATAGCCGGCTTGTGTTCCCATTTGATCCCTTTCCTTTTAGTTCTTATGAGCCTAGAATTAAAGCTGAGGGCTTTAGTTTTGGAGACATTGAATTTAAGGCCAGAGTCATGGGCCCAGTTCGAGAGGATTTGGAGAGAAGTTTCAACACACTTCTCAGCCTTCGCTCTCGAAGCAGCCTCAATGATGAGGAACTGGTCGTCAGCATAGAGAACCAGCCTGGCTCCCTCAGGTAGCTCCTCCTGGAAAACGGTTTTTACCAGGATATTCCACAGAATAGGTCCACAGCAGGAGCCCTCTGGGCAACCCCTAGCACGGTTTATTTCCAACTTCAGCCCACCAAAGCTGAGGCTAATCCGTCTATCTCTCAGGAAGTCACAAACCAAGCTGCACAAATTATCTGGACAACCCATGTCCATCAAATTTCTCATCAGCCTGTTCCAGTTCATGGAGTTGAACGCGCCATCAATGTCCAGGGCCACGAGAAGAACCCAAGCATCCTTATTTAAGCCCATCTCAACCCCCTCTAACACCTCGTTCAGAGCTGTGGTTGTGGACTTTCCTTCCCTAAAACCATGTTGGGAAGAGGAAAGGAGCTCATTACTCTCTAGCCCAGTGATTCTCAACCAATGTGCCGCGGTAATTTTGTGTGCCGCGAAATTCTAAAAATGTGCCGCCGAATTTTAGTCATATGATTATGTTCACGTTTGTATTGGTTTTTCTTTTTTCTTTTTCATTTTTTTACTTTTTAAAATAACGAAATTAGCAAATTGAATGTTAGAGATGTATATTACTTATATTTTGCATAGAAATATTGATACATAATTTGAATTTTCTTGCATTCAAGTTAGCAAAAGTGTGCCGCGAAATTCTAAAATTGTGCCGCCAAATTTTCAAATCTTTAAAATAATGCCGCAACAAAAAAAAGGTTGAGAATCACTGCTCTAGCCAGTGCTTCAGGCGCTGGGGGGTAGGCTATCCAGGACCTTACCTAGACCCGCTAGTAAAGAAAGCGGACGATAATCATTAGGAGAATTACCCTTTCTACTGACTTTTCGAGAAGCACTACTCGGGCAACCTTCCATGCCTCAGGAAAAGTACCAGTGTCCAAGCACCTATTGAATAACCTGGCAAGAAGCGATGGGTGCATCCTTACCAAGGCTTTCAGGACCGTGTTATCGATCCCATCAGGACCAGGAGATTTCCTGTTCCCGAACTTGAAAGCCGTCCGTTTCACCTCATTCTCACTTCGTTTCCGAAGTGCCGGTCCAAGATGAGGTCCTGGGTCTCCTTCAGGTCCTGGGTCTTGAACCCATCTTCCCCTTCAAGTAGCCACAAGTTAGCGGAGCACCTTCCCAGAGACAACCCTGTAAGAGAGACCATATGGATTAATCTCCAGTACGGTTTTGCACTGCTCCCTCCAGTGTTTCCTCTTCGCCCTCTTGGTGTTTCTCTTGTACCCTGCTAAGACCTTCTTGAAAGCTATTCCTCTCCTAACTCTCTCTTCGCCCGTAAACTATTCTGGAATAGTTTCTTCATGGCCCTGACTCTCTTCCTCTCGATTTCCAGCTCCTCGGTCCACCAAGGCTGTTTAAGCCTTTTAAATTTAGGTAGCCTTTCCAGATCCAGGCCCCAAGGTTTTGCGCGGGTTGGTTATATTTTGGTGGAGCTCATTGACCATGCTATTAATAGCAATTCTGTCAACTGCTCCTGCCAGGCTATCCCCAAGTGTGCAAGCAAACCAGCATCTGAATCTTTCAAGGTTAGGCCCCCTGATGTTGTACTGAGGAACTCTCTCCACTGATTTACGGTTCCACTGCACAACTGGCCTCAAACCTGATGAGTTTGTGATCGCTTACGTCCGTGGGGTCCGTTTCCCACCTCAAACGCCGCATCCAGCTTGTTCTTGCCAGGAAGAAGTCTATGATGCTTTCACTGTTTGCCGTGGTTGATTCACCATATACATTCCAAATCTCCGGACTCTGACCAATAACAAGATTGACCAGCGCCTTTCCTTTAGGATTTTCCTCCCTGTCCCCAAACAGCTGGGTGCGCTGTTAAAATCCCCGCCAATCACGATCTCATGCCCTTCCTTCCCAACCAAAAAATCATTTAGGAAGTCCAGCTTACCAAGGTCATTGTCCTGGGGTGGTATGTATGTAGATAGGCAGACCAGTTTTAGATCCGCCGCCTCGATCTGTACAGCCGCCGCCCCCTCTCATGACCCACAACCCAAACAAGGAAGATCTCCCCGGACCAGTAAGGCGGCCTTGTTGCACTCGCTAGAGAAAAAACTGTAACGAGTATCTAGACCCATTCTCCCATCATCCTCCAGGTACATCTCCTGCACCAGGATAACATGAGGGCGATCACTTTTAATGATCCGGTCTAGCTCCTCGGAGCTCCTCCTCAAACGAGCGCAATTTAGCTGCACGAACCTCCACACCTCCTTGTTTGGCCCCTCTACCATCGCCTCTCGTTCACATACCAGGCGATGATTAAAGTCATATTTCCTGCCATACCTCTTGTTGGCCTCTAAACAACCAACAACTCGGCTTCATATCGCATCCCTGTTCTTGGGAGTGCACGCCCTCGCACCTTCCACACACCTCTTTGGATGTTCGCAGGTCCTTGCGATATGACCGGGCCTGAGGCACCTGAAGCAGGTTGACACTGCCTCATTCACCCTGATAGGTACCATCCTGGCACCTATCTTCAACCTCTTTTTGCCCAGGAGGGATTTCATGGTGGCCTCCTTTAGGCCCGAAATGATCCAATTTGTTGCGTAGGGCCTCCTTGTACTCTTTGGATACAATCTCATGTATCCTTCCAAGAAGTCCCCACACCCTAAATTTTAGAACACCTCCATTTCTCTTAGCATCTCCTCTTTGATGTCAGAGTTGACACCCAAGAGAATCAGCTCCCTCCTGGCCCTCTTAAGGCTTTCTAGCCTCAGTGCAGGCTCCCTCTCTATGGCCTCCATGGCCAGTTTCTTGTCCTCGGAGTTCTTCAATATGAGAGCCACAGCTCCCCCACCCCGAATCATTTTGAGGTCATAGCGGTGCCCAGGAATGCTACCAGCGATGCTTTTCAGCACCGCAAGCATTAACCCGGACCCCGCATCCTCACTCCACTCAACTACTAGGGTCAGGTCCTTCTTCCATCTAGGGGGGCCCTTGACCTTTGGGGGTTCCAACTTGGTAGTTTTGGCCGCCTTGGGGGGATTCTTAACATCTTTAGCCCTGATCTTCTTTGGGGGTTCCGGCTTGGTAGTCTTGGCCTGGTAGAATAGACAGGATAATATCTCTCAATTGACTATAATTCAACCCCCGGTCTCTAAGGAAAAACCCCCTCAAGTGTTGAGAACAAAATGCCCACTAGCTGTGACTGTTGAGATGTATTGTGATGAATTGATAATATCTTAACCAACTATAACAACTTAAATTCAAATGAAAAGTATGATTCCTTGGGGGGTTGGGAATTAAAGAAGTTGGACTTTAATCGAAACAAATAAAAATGAACCTCAATTTAAGCTGGTTCAAATTACTCACATCCAGAATTGTTATCAATAAAAAAAAACATTAGAACATTTTTACTGACAAAAGTAATAATTATAGAGCTACCATTAAATTTTCATAAAATACACTGAATAAAATGGCAAAAATCTCTCAACTAACCTCCCCACACACATTGCAATTCAAACATGAATTCAACCCTCTATTGAGCAGATTTTACTTTGACCTCAAATTACAGGCAAAGTCAGACTTTCACCAAAGTGTGCCTGGATCATGGTGCCATGATCTGAAGCTGCACCCCATTCAATGATATTGGACTCGTGGAATTGTGTAATCTTTGCACAAGGAGATAAGAAACAACAACAGATTTTACTTTATCCTACAGGTAGAACTGTGGCAAGAAAAAATATATGATCTTCCAAGTTCATACTTCCTATTAACCATTAAAAAAACCTAGCAATACATCACAATGACAGGATCTCCAAATACAGTGGACAAAGAAGACTTAATTTTGTTGCTCATGAATCAAGTTTCAAAAATAGTGATAATTTTAGAAAAAAAGTTAGTATTCATTTTTGCAAAAGAAATTTTCAAAAAATGTTTTGTGAAATACAAATATTTTTGGAATATTGTAGTTATTACTTTTTTCACTTAGCAAATTGATTAACTCACTTAGTCATTTGTATATAATAAATATTACAATATCTCCACATATATTCATTCTTTTTTTTTTTGGTCATTATTAGATAAAAGCTTTATATCACCACTAGTATAATCTACAATGTTTATTTATTATTTCAAATTTCTTAACTTTTTGTTCATGAATCTTATTTATTTGGCTGTTTATCTAAATTTTTCCACAAAATTCTTAAAAGACATGCACAATCAAATTCATCTTAGGTGTGCCCATATTTTCCATACCCCCAGGACAAGTTCACTTGAAATTTCTGTAGTTTTGTTTTATATATATATATATATTTAAAAATGAAAGATGAAAATATGTTTAGCAAGCATATTTAATTACAACTAAATTGTTCTCTCAATCAAGATTCACAGTTTTAGAAGGGATAATGGCATTGTTTTTAAATGCATATTTCAAGGAAAAGCTATTCATATCAGTTTGGAAAGTAGCATATCTACAGATAATTCAATGTGAATTTTTAAATCTTATTGTTATTGGTGATAATTTTATACTTTTTTAGCTGTTAAATTTTATAATCTAGATGTTGAGAACACACAGACAGAAAGGATATGTGCAGGTCCAGCTTCCTAAATTCTGGCCAGATCTGCCTCTGCACCAGCCGCATCTTTGTCCACCAGTCCATCTATGATGCCTTCCTGCAGAGGTTCCTGGATCAGACCAGGTGAATCCATCCTGCTCCTGTACCATTGAATGTAACGGGTAGGGTGTGCAGGAAACTGGTGGTAGGCCCCCCACAGGACCCCTCCACTTTCATGGGTCCCATCAACAACAAGCCCCAGCTCCACAAGGTGGAGAGTGCCATTGATCTGGCTCGCCAGGAGGGGGTGACAGTGTTCTCCCCAGAGCTGTCTCAGCTGCCAGCTGCTTATGTTAACGTTAGTGGCTTTTTTCCTTTTCCTCTAACTACAAGGTAATAAGACAAAATCTAAATAAATAGTGTTTTGGTAAAAACGTTGTTACCATCACCAGACAAAATACTGAATCCATGTTTGTTTTAGGGATAGTTTTTATTATTTAAAAAACTCAGAGTTCATTATAAGAATGGTACTTTCAATAGAATGAAATTGGAGATTACCTTAGGTTCTATATATATTTGCTATACCCCAGATTTGTTTTAGAGGGGTTTAACTGTAAATATAGTAAGCGTTATCTCTATAAGTATAAAATGTGTGTGTCAGGGTTTTTTCCTAGCCCCCCACGTCTTGACCAATGTAGCAGATGATTCTGCCCTGATGCAAGAGGAGATATTTGGTCCTGTGACCTGCATAGTTCCATTTGACACTGAGGAAAGCGTGGTACAGAGGGTCAATGATGTCCCATACGGCCTCTGCGCTGCCATTTTCTCCTCGTCAGTCTCCAGGATCCACTGCATCGCGCCCCAATTGGAGGTAATTCTTTCTATCATTAGGGCAGCTCACTTCACACCCGCTTTTCAACCCTCTCTACCATTTCTGAGGAGAACCAGGTATGGCCATGTACCAAACAGACACTATCATTTGTAAGTGTAAAAGTCAAACTGCTTTTCACATGTGTAGACATGTGGTGCACTTACAGTAAAAGTAGTTGCAAACTGCCCACCATGATTATCATGGCCTGTACCACGTTTAATTGGGATAAATTAAAAATAAATAAATGGGTTTATAGAATTTTTTTATTTTTTAAAAATAAAAATTCAAACTAAATAAATATCTTTAAAAATGGAAGTAATAACATGTCACTTTTCCATCACCTGGACCTCTAGAAGTCTGATTCTTTCATCCTGTTCGATGATGTCAGGGTTTGTGCATCCAAAATGATCCATAAGATTGGAAACACAAGGTAATAAGACCAAATCCAAATAAATAAATAGTGTGTGATGTTTTGGCAACAACATTGTTACCATCATCAGACAAAAGTAATCAATGAGAAATATATCATAAGCATGTTAAAATATATTACATGCTACGATATATTTTCTCATTCAGTACTTTTGTCTGATGATGGTGACAACATTGTTACCTAAAAATATCAAGCCCTACTTATTTATTAGGATTTGGTCTTATTACCTTGTGTTTCTAATCTATAATCCAAATTGTGCCTTACTATCCATCAGATTGAAACAAAAATGAAACAATTTCTGTTGGTGTATGTGATTATACAGATACAGTAGAACCTCGCTAATTCAACACACGCAAATTCGACACTATACGATAATTCGACCATGTTTAGATGTCCCGACCTCCGACCTATCAAATAACAAACCATAATTCAACAATATCAATAATACGAAACTTCCAATAGTTCGACCATTTTAAAATTTGAATTTCGACAGTTCAATATTTTTTTACATACAACTTTACCGCTAGGATCGCGCCTGCGCACTTTTGGTTTCTGTTAGTTTAAGTTTCACTTTGTAGTGCCGTTGCACAATGTCACGAGTGTTATTGTTTTTGTTTTTGTTTTTTACGCAGGAATTTAGGCATTATGCGCTAATTAATAATATTATTTTCTTTTCAAATTTCAGCACTGAAATATTTTAGTTATTTTAAAATTTACAAATAATTTCCTTTTATATAAATAAATCTTTATAAAATGTAGCCACAATGATTATGATAATATTTTATTTCAATATTCCATTTCCTTGTTATTAAAAAAGATTTAAACACAAAATCAAAATTCTTGATTGATAGGCACAATTTGGATTATAGATTATAAACACAAGGTAATAAGACCAAATCCAAATAAATAAATAGTGTGTGACGTTTTGTTGACTTTGCTTAGTATTATTAATGAAACTGATTCCAATAATTATTAATTAAACATTATATTTATTGATTAACAAGAGAGATAACAAAATATAAAAAGGAAACTTATATTGAAAACAAAGGAACTCTTTTTTTCTTGTTTATTAGCGCCTATTTACCCGTGAGCTTACACACACTCTGTGGTAACAAATAATTAAAATATGTATTACACACGCTCCCCTGTGTGTAAGCCCTAATCAGCAAGTCCAAGGCTATCTGCACATTTCCGTAGTTTGTCCTTAGGTAGACTCTTCGTTAGTATATCCGCCTCCATGTCTTCACTTTTAGTGTATTCCAGCTTGATTCCATTTTGAATTTCCTCTTTCACAAAATAATACTTTCGGTTTATGTGCTTTGTTCGTGAAGTAATCTTGTCAGATTGTATCCAGTTTATTGCAGCCTGGCTGTCACTTTTCAAGGTAATTGGGAAAGTTAAATTTTCACAAAGTTCTTCTAGTAATCCCTTTAACCATAATACTTCTGAAATGCCTTCACATATTGAAATAAGTTCTGCTTCACATGTAGACAAGGCTACTAAATTTTGCTTTCTACTTCTCCAGTTTATTAAGTTGTTGCCAAGTTTGACTGTATAGCCTGAATAGGATTTTGCGTCTCGGGTTGTGCACCAGCTCGCATCAGTACTTATTGTGATATTGTTGTCTTTTGACTTATATGCCAACATGTTATCTCTTGTTCCCTTCAGATATCTATAAATCCTTTTAACTCCAGTTAAGTGTATTTCTCTTGGATCATTACTATACTGTGATAAATTGCTGACGTTGAAGGATATGTCCGGTCGAGTACCCGTAGAGAGGTACATTAGTGATCCAATCATTTCCTGGTATACAGTTTTATCTACTGGCTTAGAGTCCAAATATTCATCCAAATTTTGATTTTGATCTCCAGGTGTCTGCACACTGTTGCATTCTTCCAGTCTAAATCTGTGAAGAATTGTATCAATATAATGAGTCTGAGATAGATAAAATCCATCTTCTTCCCTTTTTATTTCAATTCCAATAAATGGTTCGCTATCTTTCTTTTCTGTTAGAGTAACATATTTTTCTATTTCTGAGGCTAGGTTGTCATTAATTTCCTTACTAGTTCCAGCAATGATGAGATCATCTACATATAGACCCAGTATTGCATACTCTTCTCCTCTCTGGAGTTTATAGACACATGGATCACATTTGGTTCTAATCATTCCCAACTGGTATAAAATTTTATTGATCTTTTTGTTCCAACATTTTCCTGATTGTGGTAGACCATACAGGCTTTTTTCCAATTTACACACTTTGTTTTCTTCTCCTTTTTGTATAAAACCATCTGGTTGTCTCATGTATACTGTCTCTTTTAACTCACCATAGAGATAAGCTGTCTTCACATCATAAGTCTTTATGGTTAAATTCTGTTGTGTTGCAAGAGCTACTATTGTTCGCAAGCTTTCCTTTTTGAGTACAGGTGAAAAAGATTCCTTATAGTCCACACCATATCTTTGATTGCATCCAACAGCAACCAGTCTGGCCTTTCATTTATATATGCCGTCAGTTGGTGTTTTCTTCGTACTGTAGACCCATTTACTATTGATGACTTTCATACCATTTCCCCTTGGTACTAGTGTCCATACTTTATGTTTCTCTATCTCACTGAGCTCATCTTCCATTGCTTTGTGCCATTCATTTCTTTCTCCACTATCCATTGCTTCTTTAAAGTTCTCCGGAATATAATGATCAATTTCCATAATTAAGTTTGCATTATTCCTATCCTTTATTCTTTGTGAGCGTCGAACTCCTTCTTCAATCAATTTCCTTTCTTGTTCTTCAAGTCTTGCTTTGTGCCGTTCTTCTAAGATGCTCTTTGTTTCTCCTTTCTTTCTACCTCCTTTTACACATCTTTCCTGTATCGGTTCAGTTTGTGATGAGTCATTTTCACAGTCACCACCTAGTTTTACTGAAGTATCCTCCTGAGACTTCATTTTACTCTCTGTGACAGGATTGTCTTCTTTCAAGATAAGAAAGTCTTCAGCAACTATTTCTTCACAATTTCCTTTATAGGTCAAATTATCACAAGTAGTATCTTCCTGAATATCATTTGCATAATCAATTCCTCTCTTATCTTCACTAAATTTTACTGATCTGACTTCATGGATTCTCTTTGTCATTATATCATATATTCTGTAGGCTTTTCTTTTAATGGAATAACCAATAAATATTCCCTTTCTACCCTTTGGTGAAAACTTGTTTCTTCTTGGTTTGCTCTCAAGCCAATGTGTCAAACATCCAAATATTCGAATGTGTTTGACCAATGGTTTCCTGCCATTCCATCTCTGCATAGGGGTATTTTGCTTGATAGATCTGTGGGGTGTACAATTCTTAATGTATGTAGCTGTAGCAATTGCCTCTGCCCAAAACATCATGGGTAATTTTGAGTCAATTAGTAAGGTTCTCGCTGTATCTATAAGAGTCCTATTCACTCTCTCTGCGACTCCATTACTTTGTGGTGAGTATGTTGTGGTGAGTTGGTGATGGATCCCACTTCTCTTGAAAAGTCCTTCAAATCTAGAGTTACAAAATTCAGTTCCATTGTCCGTTCTTACATCTTTTATTCTAAGATTTAATTCGTTTTCGGCTCTTGCTTTAAATTCTTCAAATCTTTCAAAGGTCTCATCTTTTGATCTCAGGAAATATACAAAGATTCTTCTACTGTAATCATCTACTATAACAAGGAAATACTTAGATCCTCCTAAAGATTGACATGGCATTGGTCCACATAAATCCATATGAATCAACTGCAGGGGCTTAACTGTATAATTTTCTGTAATATTATATGGCTTCTGCACCAGTTTTCCCATTATGCATGCTTCGCACTCTGGTAACCTTTCGAATTTTAGATCCAATCCTCTTACAATATGTCCTTGAATCATTTTTTTCATGTATTCTTCATTTATATGGTTTAATCTCTTATGCCATAAACTTATATTGCTATTTTTATTTGATAAATGTGTATTTATAACCATGACATTTTCATTTTTTGCTATTGGTACATTTCTTTGTTTTGTTTCCATCATAAACATTCTATCTTTAATATATGCTTCAGCAACTAAATCATTCCCTTCATTATAAATTTTTGCTCCATCCTTATTGAAAATAACTGAATTTCCCTTGTTGACTAATTCGTATACTGACAAGAAATTATTCCTTAAACTTGGTACATGTAAGATATCTTTGATGCGAATATTTTCTTGGCCTTCACTTGTGCATGTAGTAAGTCTCATATCTCCTTTGGCTATGGCTTGGGTAGTTTTGCCCTTTTCAGCTAGGTTGATTTCACTTTCATAATCTACCACATTTTCCATCAAAGTTAGGTTTGGGGTTAAATGTGCGGTGCATCCTGAATCTATACACCATATTCGTCTATCATTTCTCTCATCTGGTGAATCTTCAAATTCTTTTACATATGTTTCAAATGCTTGCTCATTAATTCCACTTTTCATAGTATCCACTAGGTTATTTGAATGTTCCCTACTGTATTTGTGATTTCTATAACCAGGATTCCATTTCTTTTGGTATCCTTGTTTCTGTTTATCTCGAAACCAGCAATCATTAGCTAGATGTCCCTTTTTATTACAAACAAAACATCTTTTTGGCTGAGATTGTTGAACTTTTCTATCTTTAATTCTGTATGCTTGTTCATGCCCATTCTCAACCGATTGATTTAATCTCATATTTCTTCTTGACTCCTCTTCTCTTAGAGTTTGTTGAATCTCTTCAATTGTTGCTTCTCTCTTTGATCGTAAGACAATAGCAATATTTTCATACCTTGGATGTATGCCTCTGACAATGTGAAATGAAAGTTCTCTTGAGGGAAATTGATGCCCTAATGATGAACTTCTAGCAGCAATATTTTTTGCCCTTGTTATATATTCATCTACAGTTTCATTATCTTTCATTCTAATGTTCTTTAATTCTAGGCCTATATCAATAATTTTATCTTCCAAATTGCCTGTGTATGTTTTTCTCAGTGAGTCCCATACTTTCTTAGCATTTGTTTCTCCTATGAACATTCCAGCTTGTTCATTTGTCAACGTAGTGATGATTATCCCAAAAGCTTCATCATTTTTATCACTCCAAATCTCCCAAGAACTTTTGTCTTCCATATCAGGTTCTGGATCTGAAATTACACATTTAAATAATTTTCTTCCTCTCAGAACTGCGCCGATTTTCAACGCCCATATTTGATAATTATTTCCTGTTAATGGTTCAATTTTTGTTTGGGATAAAACATTATATTCAGCCATTTTCGTCTTTTGAGCTAATATAAACAAACCAATATATAATTTAAAACAAATATATATTTTAAATTTATTTAAATATTGGGTAGCTTTTAAACATGCAATATATAGATATAATTTAACTTAATCTATATAAATACCTTTAATCTTCTTATAAGTGCTTCAGTTTACCGATCAGAATAAACTTCTTGCTTAATCTTCAGATTGAATATTTTCGTTTTTGAGCTTTATATCAATAAACCACGCTCTGCTACCAATTGTTGACTTTGCTTAGTATTATTAATGAAACTGATTCCAATAATTATTAATTAAACATTATATTTATTGATTAACAAGAGAGATAACAAAATATAAAAAGGAAACTTATATTGAAAACAAAGGAACTCTTTTTTTCTTGTTTATTAGCGCCTATTTACCCGTGAGCTTACACACACTCTGTGGTAACAAATAATTAAAATATGTACAACACGTTTCGGTAACAGCGTTGTTACCGAAACGTCACACACTATTTATTTATTTGGATTTGGTCTTATTACCTTGTGTTTATAATCTTCATGATTCTTTTTAAATAATATTTTTAAATTTTCTTTTTATTTTCCAAATTTATTTACTTTCAACTGCTATATTCTTCAATTAGAATAAAATATTATTTGTAATTATTTATTTTTCAAAAATATGTATTAATGCCATTTTGTCCCTGGTACTAAAAGTTAATCATGAAAATAAAAAAATAAATACAAAAAGTACACACACAATGGTTTCAATTAATATCATTAATTTATATTACAAATCTATTTTAAAAAAATATTATTTTAGCAAGTTAGATGATTAGCTAATCATCTTCTCTTCTTCTTCTTCTTTCTTATCTTCACACTGGATGAAGTAGATTGCATCTGCCTTTGTCATTAAGACTGGGAGCACTACTCAGTGGCAGGCCGACTTAGCTCCAAAAGAAATGGCCGCCTCTAACATGAGGAACAGACCCCATGTGCAGCCGCTCCTAACATGGAGTACAAACGCTGCTCATCCTGTT
Organism: Cordylochernes scorpioides; assembly: GCA_030710605.1. Classification (NCBI taxonomy): domain Eukaryota; kingdom Metazoa; phylum Arthropoda; class Arachnida; order Pseudoscorpiones; family Chernetidae; genus Cordylochernes; species Cordylochernes scorpioides. Next base: position 54,626,018 of record CP092871.1, read on the forward strand.
TCCCTAGATCAGGAGCCCTTACAGGGTACTATCAGCCGGGCCAGCTGAACCCAGGTTTTTTACCGAGCTTGTTACTGCTCCCCCTCCTCCTTTTTCATCCGGGCTTGGGACCGGCAAAGGCGGAGTTGCTAATCATCTGAATAACTTTAATTCAACCGAAAGCTCTGATTAAAGAGGTTCGACTGTATATTGAGAGTTCCTCAATATATTACAAGAAGTGAGAAGAGCAAATTTAAAAGTTGTAAAATCATGAAAGAATTAGAGGTAATACAGTAGAGCCTCCCTGTAAAGGACACCTAAGGAGGGGTGTCCTCATATCAGAAAGTTGCTAAATAGTTAAAATGGCAATTTTGATGATATAAACTGTCCTTTCTAGAGTGGTGTACTATAGTGGGAGTGTCCTCTCATCGAGGTTCTACTGTATCCAAATATGCAACTGTCACATGTAATTTCAATAGCACCATTCAATTTTTAAAAGGTTGCATATAATTTATCATTTTGTATGGTGCTGCCATTTTCTATTTTAGTTTTTTCATCTTTCCGTGAATGCCCTAATTATTTTTTCCAGGTTTGAATGTTGCCAATTTGGTCACACAGCAAAGCCTCCCATGAGTGAAGGAATAAGTAAATCTAAAATGCCTCGAACTAACAAAACACAATCTCTTATAGGAAATTACTTCCAAGAAAGACAGGCTTTGAAATTCTATTTTTAGCGATGGAATTTTTTTGAATGGTTTGCAAATGGCTATTTTTTTTTTTAAGTGTTGAGATATAAATTTTTGTTTAATATAATGTAATAGTGCGCCATTTGTTAATATAAATCAAAACTATTTCTGAAGTCTATCTTTCTTTTTAATATAAAATAGTTTTCTACTGCCCTTACTATAATGATAAAACAGAGAGCCTGGCTCATGAGTCGTGAACTCTCCCAGCAGTTTGCCAGTGGGAGAGTTCACCACAGGTCCTTCCATTATTTTATAATTGTAGTAAGGGCAGTAGAAAATTATTTTATTTTTAAAATAAACATACACATCAAAAATAGTTTAAATTTCTTATAATTTGTGTTTATTTTCTCTGGATTATGGTAACAGTTATGGTTAAGAAATGTGTAAGCAACATATGGAGATTTTTTGCAAGTCTTCTTTTGAATGTCATGGACTGTAGCTATTTCTTCAGATCAAATGTAGGTACTTTCTAAAATGTAGATGGTTATATCTCTGTTGTTGTTGTGAGTATCCATCAAGTCGAGTTTGACTTTTGGTGACTATATGGACAAATATTTTCTAATTTGATCTGTCAGCCACTATCACTTGCAGCTCATATAGTGACCTTCCAGTAGCTTTCTTGACCCCTTCTAGCTAGCTAATGAGCAGGTCTACTCTTCGCTTGCTTCAATTTGTTCCATCATTGTCTTTTCTAAACCATTTTCTCTCGTTATATGATGTCCCAAGTAGATCAATCTTTGTTTGCCTATTTGGGATTCTAGGGAGATCTAACAGGATTAATTTCATTTAAGATTGAAACATCATATTTTATATATTTATTAGTTTTAATTAAGTTCTTTGGTATGATCATTTTTTAAAGTTTAGTGGGTGAGGGATATGAGGGTGGGTATAGGATAATGAAAAGTGTGTGAACTACGAAGATACTGTGTAGATGAGTCAAATTTACTCTTATAATTTTGGTAAAGAATAATTTATTGAGCCTAAGAAAAGCTCCCATAAACTACCAATATACTATAATTATAATATATATATTTTTTCATTTGTGTCATAAAAGGTCTGTAGGAAAAAACTTAAATAAGTGGAAAGTATTTGCCGGTGATTTTTGTTTTAAGGAGACAGAGGCAATTTTGTTCATACTTGGTTATCTTGTGTGTCTTCAATAAAGGTCACAGTGTATCAAATATCTTTCAGAGTATTGTCTGAATCCCGCTATATGATGTGTTCAAAAAGTATCGCGAATTTTGAATTTTCGCGGGTTACATATATTCGAATTTCGATCTTTTTGTGGCTTTATGTTGGTACTCATGTCTCTCACTTATGCTGACAAGCTCGGCCATTTTGAATGTTCACTTAATTGTTGACAGCTGCTTTGCTTGCAGGTGTTTTGGATCGTCTTCGATTTTTACCTATTAAAAAAAATGGATCAAAGAACCTGTATCAAATTTTGTGTGAAAAACGAAATTAAGTGCGCGGATGCATTCCGAATGTTGACTGTGGCGTACGGAGAAGCTACCTTGGACCGAAGCAACGTTTATCGGTGGTACAAAATGTTCTCAGAAGGCCGAGAAGATGTGAACGACGAAGAGTGTGCCGGACGCCCGAGCACTTCAACAACAGACGAAAAAATTAATGAAGTGGAGAAAATGATATTGGCCAATCGTCGAATCACCGTTAGAGAAGTTGCTGAGGACCTAAACATATCCATTGGCTCGTGCCATTTGATTTTTATCAATGATTTGGGCATGAGACGGCTCGCCGTGAAATTCGTACCAAAATTGCTCAATTGCGACCAAAAACAGCATCGCATGAACATTGCTAATGATATGTTGGACTCTGTCCGCGACGACCCAAATTTGCTCCAGAGGGTCATAACTGGTGACGGAGCGTGGGTTTATGGTTATGACGTGGAAACCAAAGCTCAATCATCTCAATGGAAGCTGCCGCACGAACCAAGACCGAAAAAAGCGTGCCAAGTTCGGTCGAATGTGAAAGTTTTGCTGACAGTTTTCTTCGATTGCAGGGGCGTGGTGCATCATGAGTTCTTGCCACAGGGTAGAACGGTCAATAACGAATATTACCAGCAAGTTATGCGCAATTTGCGCGAAGCAATCCGCCAGAAACGCCCGGAATTGTGGAAGGACAAAAATTGGCTTTTGCACCACGATAACGCCCCTGCTCACACATCGTTGCTTGTGCGCGACTTTTTGGCCAAAAACAACACACTAATGATGTCGCAGCCACCGTATTCCTCAGACCTGGCCCCCTGTGACTTTTTCTTGTTCCCTAAACTGAAGAGGCCCATGAAAGGACGACGTTATGCTACGCTTGACGAGACAAAGACGGCATCGAAGGAGGAGCTGAAAAAGATTTTTTTAAATGATTTTTTGAAGTGCTTCGAAGATTGGAAAAAACCGTTGGCACAAGTGTATAGAATCTCATGGGGATTACTTTGAAGGGGACAAAATAGGTATTCATGAATAAATAAATAATTTTTGAAAAAACACAAAAGTCGCGATACTTTTTGAACACACCTCGTATATGCTAAAAGGTACAAATTCTTCGAATTTTTTTTCATGTGTGTATTTAAGATTAACATTTTGCATGGATGGGTAATAATATTTGAGACCTGGTTGGTTGCACATGTAAAAGGACACACATGACAGTAGCTATGTGGTGCAGGTGGGCACAGTGTGGTGCAACTGTTGGCTCATCAGGAATCTCCACATGCCATTTGGGGGCCATAAAGCCTCAGGAGTGGGCATGGAGGGCACCCATGACTCAAAGGAGTTCTACACCCTCAAGAGATCCATCTGTCTCAAGGTTTAGCCATATTGGTGGAAGTTGAACTGAAGAATTATTGCATACCATAATTAGGAACTTACAGAATAATATAATGCTTCCTGCTTACATACTACAGTCACCTCTCATTATTTAGGACTTACTGGGAAAGTAAACATTAAGCCCCAAGTAACAAAAGTTTATTTTAAATGCACTTAATTATTTAGCACATATTAAAATGAACTTTCTTTAATTGAGACTAGAGAGGGATATAATTGGGAATAATTTTTGCCCTCTCCCAGCAAGTTCCAATGAGAGTTGATTGTAGTTGGTTCAAAAACGTTGACAGAGGGACAACACAGAGTTGCACTGTCAGTACCATTTATAGTTACTTAGTAATATATCAATATAGGAACTCTAGGTGATTCTGGGGGATAACTTGGTGAATATTCTGAAGATAGGAAATATTGTTCCATCATTCTTTTCTGATTCTCAGTAAAACTGATCAAGACAAAGAGCTAAATCTCTATGCAATAATATGTCTTCTACCAGCACAAATAATTTTTCCAGGGTTTGTTTTAAATTCCTTGAATAAAAATGTGAAACTCTCAGAGTTTTCTAAAAAGTGTTTTTAGGATTGAAAGCACAAGTGGGATTATTTTCCTCACTTTGGAAACAAATGTATACAATATGATTTGTATGGAATATTATCGCTCACATTAGCAATAACAAAGTAAATTTAATCATAAATTTCATCCTGTGTGGTGTTAGGTATTGTTTCACAATGGAATATATTTTGACTCGCTCCAACATTTTCTTTTAAATTATAAATACATATCCCCTACAAATATAATTTTATTTTTTTAAACAGATATCAAAGTTGTACTCTAAAGACTTCAGCTAACAAATCTGCATTGAAACATGATCTCCCATTATTGGAACTAATCTGTATATCCCCAATGTGCGAGTCATTTAAAGTATCTTTAGCACCTGCTATTTCTAATCTTTCAAAAATCCTAACCAATTCCCTCCATTTTGCCATTTGTAATTCAACCACGTATAGAATTAAAGATGGCAATTTGAAGGAATTGGTCAGGATTTTATAATTGATTATTTTATAATAGGTGTGTGTTGAAATTTATATATATGATATATAATGTTAGTCGAGATTACTCTAAAAAATGAGAGTTAACTATTGCATCAATGAAAACTCAATTTTTTTTAATACATGGGACCAAACTTTCCTGATTAACCTGGAAAATACCTAAGCTCTAAAATTTTTGAAAATTTTATTACTCTGTGAATACAACAAAAAAAATGTAAAAAAATCAACAAAAAGTAATTTACATGTTTTGGAAAAAAAAAACTAATTCTGCATACCTTGTTTATGCATTTAATCAATACGTACAATATCGTTTCAATATATTTTGTGTGTGAAAGTTTTTTTTTTTTTTTTTTTTTAAGAATATCACTGAATTGACATCTATTTTAAGCTAGGTTGCTTTTGTGCTATTTTTCTTCTTCCGGTGTCTAAATGCTTTTTGTAATTGTATAACACACTCATGGGCAAAACTAAAGAAAGTTTACTTTTTAGCATGTATATCAGGATTCAGACAATAACTAAAAGATATTTGATAAACAGTGACCTTTATTAAAGAGACATGAGGTAACCAAGTGAACCAAATTGCCTCTGTCCCCTTCAAAGACATCAAAGAATTTCCACTTCTTTAATTTTTGTCCGTTAGTGTGAAAATAAAACTTGGATTATTGCCTAGGAAATTATCAAATGGAGGTTTAGCCAGCTACATGGGATAAACGATGCCTTGAGAGCATTGTTTAGGTCACTCGTGTTAGCTGTTCAATTTTGCTAATATAGTGATAGATTTAAAGCGAACGAGGATGCGTTTCTTATAAGTTTTAATAATAATTCGCTTTAAATCTATCACTTATATTCTTTAGAGGGGGGATTTCAACCTTCTTGCTAATATAGTAAATGTATGGAAATATTTGTTTCAATTAGGGTTAATAAAGTGAATTGATTAATTATATAAGATGAAATATTATACATATAGAGTACATGTAGATCATGAGCAGAGGTGTGGGCTATATTAGCAACCAGCCTTGGTTATATAGAGGTAAGTTGTGAAAACACATTTGGGTTATCTTCCTCTCAATTTATTCTGTCATCTTTTTATAGATCTTTGTTCGTTGAGCCATTCAGCTGAAACAATGAATGCAATCATTCCATTTTATCTCTATTTTATTCTCTTTCATTGTTTTTAAAGCCTGCTGTCATATTGTTGCAACTGAAGCAATAATTGGCAATTTTTTAAAATACTCTGTTTTCTCTCTGTTTCAATTTTAAGTGGTTTTATTTTTTAGTAATCTTGAAAGTATTTATTTTCAATTCTATTCGTTTATTAAAAGGGCCTACCTGGATCGCCTTTTGACTCATTCTATTTGTTAAGTTTTGGAAGACTCTTTTAGGTCAAAAAACAGAATTTCTATATCTTATATGTTTATGTATATATATTCTTTAATTTACTCTCTCTCTCTCTGTAAAATCTCTAGTGAAAAACTATCTAATGAGTGACCATTTCCTTATAAAGTGACTTGAACTGATTTACCCCAACTTCCAATAAATGACCATTAATGTTTTTAGAGTGGTCATTCATGAAAACTTCTACTGTATAAATAGTAAAAAATACTCTTGTACTCTAATTGTCGTTTTACTCTAATTATATAACCAATGAACTCTTTCATAATTACCATGTTTTATGGTAATGTACAATTTTGGTTCAATATCAAAGAATATGAAGTAAACTACAAAAAGTAAGACAAAGTTGAAATTTTTGTTAGAAGAACTTTGTTCCTTTAACAGCATGTAGTTTATTTGTTTGAATTTGGGTATTGTTCTCTCTTATATTGAGGGAATACAAACTTGAGAATATCACGAGGCAATTGATTTTGATCAGAACAATAAATAATATATTAGCAGCAATTGAGAGTTACAATGAGAGAAAAATAACATGTAACAAAATATATAAACTGCTGATTACAAAGATCCTTCCCTATGGGACCTGTGACCCACAGCTTGTACATGCTGTTGCCATTGTCAGGAATCCTGTGTATTTCAGTCAAGGTTACCTTCAAAGTGGTCCCTAGTGGCTCTAAGTTCTTTTATTGTGGTGTGAAGTGCAGCCTTATCGTCATAGTGTTTAAAAGGATGGCATCTTCTTGAAGGGAAATCTTTTTAATAGCAGTGGACTATCCTGGAGTCAGTCGTGAACATTGTAGTTCACAGCACCCAAGGTCTGCTCGGCAATCTTCAGTTTGTCTTCCCTATCTCCTATTCAGCTTCCCCACCAAAATGTTATGTAAAATATTGAGTAAAGACAAACTTGACAAGGAAATTTATTTTGATCAGAACAATTCCCAACATATCAACAATTAACAAGAGAAATAGGTAGTGACAAATATTTAAATTACTAATCTGTTGATAAAAATTGAATATTTTAATACTTGTTCCCCTTAATCCTGGGTATTTTCCATTATATAATAGATGTCCCTTCCTCTCTCTGTCAGTGCAGATTATCCATTGAAAATATGAATAAAATGATTTTGTTAGCATTCTTATAAGCTTTTATTCTTTCTAAATCATTTGTGCTAAATCTATATGTGTAAGAGAATTATTAATATTTAATAAATAAAATATTTTGTTTATAAAATGTGTGACCTCTTTAATTCATCTTACAATATATATAATTCAACACTTATGACAAGGCACAATTTGGATTATAGATTATAACTACCAGAAAATAAGACCAAATCCAAATATATTAATAGTGTGTGGTGTTTCGGTACCATTATCAGACAAAAGAAAATTATTTTTTATTGTGGGCTACCCAATACTAATTATATGGATTCAAATAATTTTTATAAAAAGTTTGAACAATGCCAATCTGTTTACCATTGTTTTGGCCCTTATCAGTATAGAAAGTGCTACGATGTTGCAAGTTTCTTGTGAGAAGCCCTGAAATCAACAGAATCTTCCAAAATTTCTTTGATAGGAAAGTAGAAACGGCAATGTTGGACAGAATAACATTCTAATTTTGTGGAAGTATGACATTTTGTGTAAAAATAAAGAATCGTCTGAATATTCAAAAACACAATTCATTCTGATGGTTTTGTGATTTGTCCAGTTTTAGATCAGTTGCTATAGCACAAGCTATGGTGATGAGGGCCCTAACCATTGACTACAGGTAATCTACTGAATATGCTGGTATGGCATTCTACTTAGTCTAGCCATAAATATTGTTACAAAACCAAATCAGTGATAAAAGTTCTAATTTGACCGCGTGAAGTATTCAAAATACAGTAGTTGTTATTTGAATATCTTGTGCACACATGTTTAGAAAAAAATCGGAATATATTTGTTTTTTGATAATGGATTGGGGTATTTAAGAAAACCGTATAGCTGTAATAGCTTTACACAAGGTAGGCCAAAGTCCTTCATCCATTTTTAAACTTTTACAAAATTTGAATATTACGTGTCAATTTGTTTATCGAACCATTGAAAGGTTCAACAAGGCTGGCACTATTAATGACATTAAAAGATATGGTCGACCGCGCGTACAACGAATGCAAGCAGCTATAAAAGCCATTCGCGAAATAATTTGTCAAAATCCACGCTGCAAACAAAAGATCTTAGCAAAGCAGTTGAATTTAGCTCCAAGAACCGTTTCCAGGATAATCAACGAAGACCTTGGACTGAGTGCTTTCAAACGACCCACAGGTCATTTGATAACCCCTGCTCTTAGAGATATTAGAAGGGATAGATCAAAAATGTTGTTGGCGTGGCATAATGGTCGGTGGCATGAGAGAATCCTTTTCACAGACGAGAAAATTTTCACTGTTGAGGAAAAGATTAATCGTCAGAATGATAGGATATATGCTCGTAGCTGTCTAGAAGCTTCTTTGAGAAAGTCAGAAGACTTGAAAAAAGTCACCATCCTTCTTCTGTCATGGTTTGGTGGGGAGTTAGCTACCAAGGTGTAACAGATCTCCCCTTCTGTGCCAAAGGGGTAAAAAATACAGCTAAAAACTATCAATAAGATATTTTGGAACAAATAGTAAAGCCTCTGAATACAAAAATATTTAATGGATAACATTGTATATTTCGACCAGATTCAGCTCCTGCTGACAAAGCTAAGTCAAACCAAAAATGGTTGGAGACGAATGTTCCGGAGTTTATAAAAGGCAATGAATGACCCTCTGGAAGCCCTGATTTAAACCTCCTTGATTACAGTTTGTGGGCATATTTAAAGGAGAAGGTGTGCTCTAAAAGATATCATAATTTGGATCAATTGAAATCAGCATTGGTGAGAGCAATGAAAGAAATACCCTTAGAAAAGGTGCGTGCCACCATAGATCAGTGACCCGAACGTTTGAGATCCTGTGTCAAAAATAAGGGAGGACATTTTGAATGATTGTATATATTTAAAATCTATCTCCTATTGGCTAATAAAATATGTATTTGTGGGATGGTTGCGTGATGTGTTGGTGTGGCTTGTGGAAAGGCCGCTGATAAAATTATAATTAACATTTATTTATTTAAAGCCAGAAATATATATAGAGAAAAGAAGTAACGGTTGAAGTAACGGCCGTTGGAGCAAGCCTTCTTGTTTACTTAGCGTGCCAGATCAAGTGTCGGAAGACGCCCCACGCGCATGCGTAGTCAGGTTGACGCTCGCGGTTGCCGAGGCCGTCCACCGCCAGTGTGTGTAGTGGAGCTTTGTCCCAGTTCGCGCTCGATGAAGCAAAGTGTGGTCGCCACACTACTCCCCCTCCAGTAGGATCCTTAAAGATCCTATGTAGTCGTAAAGGGATCTCTTGGTAGGTTGCCTTGTTGGGTTGGGATCTGGTCTTGGGGGCTTGAGGGAGGCACCTGTCCTTTTTAAATGTTGGCCTGATGTGATGGGTTGCGACCATCCTGTTAACTTGCAGGGACACGATGGGTTGCTCAGCAATGGGTGTAGTCGCCGAGAGTACCGGAGGAGCTATTGGTATTGGGGAAGTAGTGACTCTTGATTAAATGGGAGGTAATGACTTGGAGAGTGTTTTGTGGTTGGAGAGGTTGTGGTACCGAAGTTTGGGTGGGCTACAAGTGGAGAGGAGTCGTTGCAGCTGCGTTATTGGTTTCTTCTAGGAAGAGTGGATGTTTCTGCTCGCAGGATGGAGGCAAGGGCTCTTCGTGAGACGGCGGCTGTTGGGGCAAGGGATTGTGGATTGTCACTGTGCACTGGGATGGATAAAACAGTTTCAGGGGGGCGGGAGATGGTGTTTGAAGGAAGGTTGGAGCAGAACGATGAGGAGTCCAGGGATGAAGAGTTACTCAGCGAGCTGGTGGGAGAAGGCAAGGTGGAGCTTGAGTTGGTGTCTTCAACGTTCTGGACTGTAGTCACCAGGGCAGTTGTTGTGACATTCATGTCACGGGGAAAAGCCGTCTGCTCCAGGTGTTGGAGGTGGGAGTACAGGGATCACAGTGCTGAGATGGAGGTGGTTTGGACAATTCAACCAGGATAATCGAGGGTCTCTGATCAGCAATGGGTTTAGTTTCTGAGACTTGAGCTGTTCGTACCTGGTGCGACCGACCAAATCGCCAGAGAAGCCGTTCTTTGAGCGCCGCATATTTTCCTGAAACTGGTGGGTTCTCTACAATGTCGTAGACGCAGATGAGAGCTAGTCTATCTAAATTAACGATCGTTGCGTTATACTTGAAATCGTCGTCGCTGGCGATGTTTGCAAAAATAAAGGCAGCTTCCAGTTGGCTGAACCACAATGGAATGTCGTTTGGCAAAAAGGGTGGAGCTCGAAAAATCAATCTTGATATTTGAGATGGGGTGAGCTGAATCGTGAATGTTTGAGCTTCCATGATTTGCCCTTGACGTTGGCCGTTAATTCTTCATTCGAGTCGTCCGGCTCACCAATTTTTGTGGGATGTTTGCGTGATGTGTTGGTGTGGCTTGTGGAAAGGCCGCTGATAAAATTATAATTAAAATTAATTTATTTAAATCCAGAAATTTATATAGAGAAAAGAAGTAACGGTTGAAGTAACGGCTGTTGGAGCAAGCCTTCTTGTTTACCGCGCGTGCCAGATCAAGTGTCGGAAGACGCCCCACGCGCATGCTTAGTCAGGTTGACGCTCGCGGTTGCCGAGGCCGTCCACTGCCCGTGTGTGTAGTGGAGCTTTGTCCCAGTTCGCGCTCGCTGAAGCAAAGTGTGGTCGGCACATATTTATATTCCATTAGTTTTTGTTCTTAATCATTTAATTTCTAAAATTGTTTGTAACAGAATTTATGCTAGACTGTGTGTTTTTGTTTAAAGGAAACATGTTATGATTGATCCGGTAACACTGCCGACTCGACTTGTAAACACTCTTAGATATATAACGATGTTATGATAAATAGATGTTAATAAATAAATACTTAGTTCAGTTGCATTCTGCGTGATCAAATAGACACAAGAACAACATAAACAACACTGTGTACATAGTTTGTCCCCCCCGTACAATTCACATGAAAAATACCTTTCCTTTGGATAAAATATTGAGTAATTGCATGTTGATATCGTTGCACTTATGTTCTGGAAGGCCGCGAGGAAACATGGAGACAACAAGGTAACAACTGTCCACTGGATAAGTCTAAACTACTAGGATTATTAAAATGGTATTTATAATGAGAATAAGATATCTATGTAAAAAGTAACTAAATTGATGATCAAAGGCATAAATGCAAATTAGGCAAATTAAAAAGAAACGGACAAAATTAAGAAAATAGGATGTGATATCAAATCCTCTGCTTAACAATATATTCTAAATATTTCTGTTGTATTTTATACTGTGTCATTTTTATTATTAGTTAAGCCCTGAAGTGTGTTTATCTTATGAAAGGACTATTTATCTTAAGTGGAAGAGAGTAACATTAAAATACCACATTCAATTTTAATGTTTGCTGGGAAATTCTCTTCTGTCAAGCCAGTTTAAATGTTTTTCTTTTCTTTTGGTGTTCAGCCCTTCCTCTAATTACTTCATTGTTATAGATGAAAAATAATTGCCTATTGTTCCATTTTTATCTCTCTTCTTTATTTTCTTTCATTGTCTTTAAAGCCTGCTCTCTTATGTTTCCTCTATTGTGGAAATGAAACAATAATACGTAATTGTTTAACAAACTATGTTTTCTCTAAAAGTTTTTCAATTTTAAGTGGTTTATTTTTTAGTCATCTTATAGTCATCAAAGTCATTTTAGTCATCAAATATTTTCAATTCTATTTGTTAAGTTTTCTAATTATCATTTTGAAACAATAGTGTAAACTGTACACTTTTGCCTGTATATTGACAAGATGTCAATAAAATTATGCTAATTGTCAATTGTTTAACTTCTCCAATTTAATTATATTGAAAATTATATCAACTGCAAGGCATTTTAAATATCTATTTTCAAACTTGCAGACATTTGAGTTTAGAAATTATTTCCAGAGAATTAACACACAAAAAAATAAACATATGTAAAATTAAAAAAAATGCTTCTCCTGATCGTGCACATAAATGTTACTGATGGCTTGCGTCATCTGTCGGAATAAATATCACCTATTCGTCGATTTTTAATTATTCCAGAATTGGCCAAATAGACGAGGATCAACAGCCTAAAACCCGTACATGGTTAGATTTTCTTGATTAATCCAGAATGGGTTTTTGGCCAATTCTGGAAGAATATAAATCAACGAATAGTTGATATTTATTCCGACAGATGGCGCAAGCCATCAGCAAATTTTAGTTGCTCGATCAGGAGAAGTCTTAATTTATCTACCTGATCCCAGTACAATTTCACTTTTGTATTATTTTTTTATATGTAAAATTGTTATAAATTTTATTTAAAAAGTTTTTTCTTTACGTGGTGGGTATTCCTTCAATAGCAACTTTCAACTAAACGAGGGATAAGTGATGGGAATAAGTTTATCATTACCTTCAGCAGAGTAAAGTGTGCATTTAGTGGTAGAAAGTATAAAATCCAAAATTTATGTATTCTCTTATATATATTGATTTGAAGTGAAATGACTTTTTTAGGATTGTAAAGAGAGATATACAGGTCTAGACGTGTTAGTCCATAGAAAATGAAATGATAACTAAGGTTAATGAGCTGCAGAGAAGCTAGGTTTTGTACACCTGTTGTTATACACGTGTACGAAAGCTAGCTTCTGGGTAATAAAGATACACACTTTGTTAATTACTTTTCTATAAATATACAATTTCTTACCTATTTTAATGTTAGCCTATCCTTTCTGTCTTTGTACTTAATCCAGTAACTTTTTTTAAAATCATTACTTTAACATTATCTTATACTCTGGATTGATGATGATATTGCTTCTATAGAAAATACCATCAACTATTCTCGTTGATTTTTAATTATTCCAGAATTGGCTAAATACCCATTCTTGATTAATCAAGAAAAGCTAGCCGCGGACGCGTTTCGGGCTGTTGGCCTTCATCAGCGTGGTGCAAGCTTTACCTCAACGAGAGAAAATATCTTTATTTACGGGGCTGCTAACCAAAACAAAATGATTTTTGAGCCCCAATGGCCACGTAAAGCGGAATATATAAAACCACTATGACCAGGCTGGAGAGGCTAGGGACAGGATCTCCGTTAGGGAAGAGGCAGGTTAGGCCGGAGGATAGGGAACTTCAAGGTTATCAAAAGAGATAATATTTCAAGCCGCAGAATGAAAATTTTGTCCTCATAGGATACAATTAAATTAATATATATATGGCACATATATTTAAGTTTTTTAAATGTATTTCCGTAAAAGACTCGGCAAAATATAAATGTTTATCTTTCGAGCGAGAGACAAACATATATATTTTTTTGTTGAAACATCAAAAATATTTGTGTTTCAATTTACCGTTTCAGAAGAATAATAATAAGCTGGCCAGACAAACTCTTTCTTTAAGAGGAAGAACATAACATATATAGGTAACCCAGGCTGTAGCTTTTCATTATCATTAATTATATACTACATTATTGACTGTATTGGCTCAACTTTTGATGAGCTCTACTCATCCCCAGAAATCAAAAGTTTCAAGCTCTACAGGCTTGATACCCTAATTGGATTGAGTAGAGATAAGAAAGAAAAATAAAATAATCATTTATTTATTTTACAGAAGTGTGTAGAATATGGTTTCCTTTCGTAATCATTTGTGTCTATATATTAGGTGGTTAGCCCTAATGTGCATAACCAGACAACAGTACTTGATGTCATTTCTTAGGAAAAATTACTCTTAGAAGGCCCCTCACAGAAAGGTGACGGCCTTTCCTTACTCTCTATTTTCGTCACTACTTTTAATTCATATTACTGTTAATATGTGTGTGTTATTTTGATTCGCTACTAATTAAACATACTACTGTACAAACTCGACCTTTACATTCTATACACTGGGAAATTTAGTAATTACTCATGTTGTATTGACAGGTGAACAACTAAGTTGTTTTTACTTTTTGTACCAATCTTAGACAATTGTTTAAAAACTTGGGTTCCACTCTAACTTCCTCTAGACATAATTTTGTCACGCTGAAAAGTAAGAAAGGCAAACTTCTCAGGATGCATTAAAATTTTATTTTTTTAAATAACTCAAGTTCCTGGAGCGTAATTGAAATTTATAAAATACAAGGTAAGTTTATGTATATATAAAACTTGATAATCTGTTGATGAAATAATAAACACTTTACTACAAGATAAATTCCCTTCATGCTGGTTAGATTAAGATCGGGGATATCAATATAGTATTCTGACGACCCGGCCCTGACGCTTAGTTAGGAGCTCATCACCCAACAGTTGCCCTTCTATAAGCACTCATTCGTACTCGAATGTAACACCTTTAAACTGAGACGAAATAAATAAAAATATATCAAGTTATATAATTTTAAATAAACAATCGTTTCATATATTCACAAGTGAAAATTGAACGATATTTCAACTATAAAATATCAACCTCATGTAGGCGCCATCCCGACCAGAGAGCCACAGATAAACAGATTATAAACGCACAGAATATAGAATCCGAGCTCCCCAGTAGAAGGAATACCCGGAAGACGACGGTACTCTCTGTTATATGTGTTGTTCACTATTAACCCATATTCTTCTGCTTTTACAGGGGATAGTTGAATCAACTCAAAATATGGAAATGGACAGTGAATCGTCTCTTTCACAAAGAGAAGGAAGCGTGAAACGCCAGCGTACTGGTGAGCCTTCTTGCAACTTCGAGTTTAACCAGATCAAGGCTATCCATCAGAAGGCTACACGAAAAATGACTGACGTAGCAAAGTCGAACGGCATGACCACAGAACAACTTCAGTCAATGCTATCCCTGATGGGATGGGCTCTAAAAGGAATTGAGGATTTAATACTTGATGTATATAAGGGGATAAATCACGCCAAAGAACATCAAATCCTCAAGGAGAAACCCTTCATAAACGCCACAGCCAACCCGAATGTCACAAAACCGATCCCACTCACAAAAAAGCAGCAGACCAAACCCGCCCCAAAAAATTTCACAACCGCTTATGAATCACATGTACTCATAAAGTCAGACAATCCATCCAAGGAAGCACGTGAAATTCTACGTGAAGTAAAAAAAGCAGACCCCTCAATCCTGAATTCCTCTGACGTGGCAGCCTCCCTCAATGGAAAAGGACGGCTGGTCATCCACACCAGAACCACTCAAGGTGCTTCGACTCTCGCGGCAAGATTCAAAGCTAATAAAAATATCCCCAATTCCTTGAAATGCACGGAAAGACCGATCATTCACCCCAGATTTTGCCTGTTCGGTGTAGAAAGCTGCACAACCAACAACATGATCCTGGAAAGCCTCCAAAATAACGAGGATCTCAAGAACCTCTCCGGGACAAGAATGTTCAAGATTGCCCACCGTCCAAAAGACAACCCTCATGGCTACACCACAGTCTTCCTCGAAGTTGACAATGAAGTGTCAAATTTCTGGGGCCATCGTGGAAAGATCCCCATTGCAGGACTCATCCTACGGTACGAAAAAAGTATCTCCCTAAAACAATGTTACCGCTGCTGCAGCTTTGGCCACCGCGCTACAGCTTGCCCTGCTGTCCAACCCATCTGCTTCAAGTGTGGCACGGTCGGCCATGAGGGTCACTCTTGCCCAAACTCTTCTGCAAAATGCCATAATTGCTGCAAGAAGACCGGAGCAGTATTTGAGAAGCTAAGCCACTACGCCACAGCCCGGACTTGCCCTCTGGTGAAGGCCAAATTAGCTCAACTCACCCGAAATGACTAGATCCTTCAAAGTTCTCCAAGCCAATCTCAGAAAATCACCTTCTGCGGTACTCGAACTCTCCAGCATAGCAGCAGAACAAAGAATAGACGCCATTCTGCTACAAGAATTACCAAAGAATTTCAAATGGCCTGACTCAAATTTCGTCACCTTCATCCCCAATGACAACTACACCCCTGCGGGACTTGTTATTCGAGCAGATCTCAACCCCATCCCACTCAGCTCAAATGACCCCAACATTGTCACTGCCCTGATTCGATTAGGCAGCCAAGCGGTCGTCATTGCCTCAGCATACTGGCATAACAGTGCATCAGAAAACACTTTCCTACCAACTCTGGAACATACTCTAAATAGAACTCCCTTCCCGTGCATCCTTGGCATGGATGCCAATGCCCACTCTCCAACCTGGGGCAGCGGAGCCGTCCGCGACACTCGTGGAGCTAGTTTGGAGGCCTCCGCTTCACTAATGGGCCTACACTTTCTGGGTGGTCCAACATCTTATACCTGGTCCAACGGGGCCCGGCGCTCCTCCATAGACGTCACCCTAGCATCAAGCTCCCTCGCCATCCATGCCACTAGAGTTTGTCTCCAGGAGATGGCCTTCACAGACCATCTCCCAATCCTTACCAATTTCTCAAATATCCTACCTTCGGAGCCCACCAGTTCGTGGGTCGAGTCTTCATGTCTGGAAGCAGCGTTTGCAGCTTTCCTAGGGAACACCCTCCACCACGTGGCCTCACGCCTCCAGACCGCACTTACCCCAGGAGATATTGACGAAGCAGTTATTCTCCTCACCACCTGTCTCCAAGAGGCCTGCGATGCATCTATGAAGAAGAAGTCCAAATCACCAAGACCATCAAAACCTTGGTGGAACAAAGAACTTTCTAAGCTCCGCAATATTGTGGTGGCTCTCCGCCGCTGCTCCCAAAACACCTTCTTTCCCACCAGGAGCTTCTTCAAAGGCCTTTACAGAGCCTGCCACAATAAACTCAAAGCGGCTATAAGGCGAGCAAAGCGTCTATCCTGGATATCACTGTGCCAAGAGGTCTCCTCAGCCGCATGGAGCTCAATTCACCGCTATATCTCCAAAGGTCGGAGAGGCTCTTTAGGGCCACCTCTGCTCAAACACAAAGATGGTACCCCACTAACCTCAGAGGAAACCTGTCGAGAGGTACTTCAGAACTACTTTCCAACAGATTGGACTGTGCCAAGACCAACAGTGGACTGGCTCCCAACCTTTAACCAAGAACCGGCTTTCACAGCGGCTGAAATCTTCCGCGCGATCCGACGATGTGGATGGAGAAAGTCCCCAGGTCCCGACAGACTTGGAGTCAGGTGCATACTCCTCGGTGGACCAGCACTGCATGAACTCTTATCGCAAATCTTCACCAAATGCCTGCGCCTCGGACACTTCCCAACCCCTTGGAAAGCTGGACGACTGGTTCTCATCCCCAAACAAAACTCCACCTCATCCAACCCACTGGACAAATACCGTCCAATTACTATGATCAACACCTTAGCCAAAGTTTTTGAACGATGCATCCTAGCGAGGCTGCAATGGCTAGCAGACCAGCATGGCTGGTTCTCGCCCATGCAATTTGGCTTCGTCCCTGGGCGTTCGGCAGAAGGAGCCCTTGACTCAATCAACAACTTTATCAACGACGGCCTGAAGCACTGGAGAAAGACAGTGGCAATAAGTTTGGACATTAGCCATGCCTTCGACACGGTTCAAAGACATACCATCATTCAAGGCCTCCGGGACCTCAACTGTCCAGAAGAGCTTATACAACTCTCTGCAAGCTCTCTCAGAGACAGGAAAGTGATCTACCAAGCCTGGGACTCCACTCTCACCGCGCATACAGTACTGGGTGTTGCACAAGGGGCACCGCTAAGCCCCTTCTTTTTCAACATTGTAGCCAGGAAAGCTCTTTCCCTTCCAAAGCCCCAAAACTGCCAAATAATTTGCTTTGCAGACGACTTCACCTTGCTTTTCAGAGCTTTCCGTAGATTATCAACAAAGGAGATTAACAAATTTCTTAAAACTTTCAGCTTGTGGGGTAAAGGGCATGGATTGACCTTTAATCTTAAGAAGACCCAGGCCTGCCTCTTTCATTGGAAATCCAAGCGCCCTAGTTACCAAAATATAAAATTCCTCGACCAGCCCATTTTAATCAACAACCATATAAAAATACTGGGCATAACTTTTGACACCACACGCACATTCGTTCGCCACTCGGACAACATTTTCAACAAATGCAAATGGATGCTTCCGCGATTAATTAGCACAATTAGGGAACAATATGGACTCACTTACAGCTCAGGCCTGAAAATAATCAAGATGGTAATTCTCCCTGCTCTGCTCTACGGCTCGGGTGTTTGGGGCAAGAGAGTGTTCGACACCAATGGCACTCGCAAACTACGTAGTCTCCACTATAAATTTGCTAAAATTCTTATTAGGGGGGGCCCCTGTACCCCCACAATTCCAGCTATCTCACTCACTGGCGGCCCTCCATTGGACATTTCAATCAAGGCACATCTGGCGTACAAGGAAGCAATAAAAAATGGTCCTTTTGAGACACGTCCAAGGCCTAGCGCAGTCCACTATCCACCCCTTAGAAAACTACTTCAGTTTTCAAAGTCGCTCCCAGAAAATGCAACCATCATATACACCGATGGATCGCGGTCCCTCAAAGGCGTAGGCGGCGCAGTTTTTCTGCCACCCCCCTCCACTCCAATACAACTAAAACTCCATGATCTTTGCACCTCCTTCCAGGCAGAATTACTTGCTATCCTATATGCAACTAGAGCGATCCAGCTCATGCAAAGACAACCAACAGCAATCGCTTCTGATTGCCTGGCAGCTCTCCATGCCATTTGTAACCCAGAACTCCCAAAAACCTCACTCATAGCTGAGATAGTTCGCAATCTTAACCATTTAAACGTACATCTCTGCTGGGTTAGAGGCCACAGCGGCATAGAAGGCAATGAGCATGCAGATAAATTAGCCAAGGCAGCAGCTGAATCAAACTTGCCCTTATCCTACTCCACTCTATCCAAAAAGTTTGTTCGAGCCCGCAGCGAACAGTATTCACACCAACTCTGGAAGGAATTATATGTCACAGATCACTCCACAAGAAACCTCAGGAGAATAGCTGCATTCCCAAACACTCTCATGGCGATCCTGCCCAAAATAAAATTTTGTGGCACCACCTCAACAATCCTCACAGGTCATGGCTTTGTCAAAGCCGATGCTGCAAAATTATCTAGAGACGATCCTACCTGCCCACACTGCCACGAGGAAGACCAAACTGTCGACCACCTTCTCTTCAGATGTCCCACCTACCACCTTCATAGGTTCCAAACAGCCACCCTCCTAGGAATAAATATATTTGCCCCTGAAGACCTGCAAAACATCCCCAAGCACAAGTCAGCCTGGCGACACTTGATAAACTGGATGTCTGCTGCCACCATTAGACGTGAAGTCTAAAAACCAACCCGGATAGTTGGCGACCTTAGTATGCTCCAGGAATCCGGGTTACCTAAATAAATAATAATGTTCACTATTATGATTTTGTTTTAATAAACGCTACTAAATTATTTCATTGGATCCTATCTTTCTTTTTCCCAGTAAGAAACGCCTACGGAAGCCAACAGAAATTCAGAAGTGGGATGGTCCTGAAGAAAATTGAAGATTCACTGGAATAATTTGGAAACGAGAAGGACGTGGCGCGGTGACCGATCAACGTAAGAGGAGTTGCATGGTATGTACGAAATTTAATTACCTATTCCTAAAAGTATTATTACAAGTCACCTCGACAAAAGTATTATCGCAAAGTATCGCCGTAAAAGTATTATTACAAGTCATCTCGATAAAAGTATTATCGCAAAGTATCGCGGTAAAAGTATTATTGCAAGTCATCTCGACAAAAGTATTATCGCAAAGTATCGCGGTAAAAGTATTATTGCAAGTCATCTCGACAAAGTATTATCGCAAAGTATCGCGGTAAAAGTATTATTGCAAAATCATCTCGATAAAAAGTATTTTAAAGTAAAGTGAAGTATTTTAAAGTAAAGTGAAGTATTTTAAAGAAAGTATTTTAAAGTAAAGTGAAGTATTTTAAAGAAAGTATTTTAAAGTAAAGTACAGTATTCTAAAGAAAGTATTTTAAAGTAAAGTAAAGTATTCTAAAGAAAGTATTTTTAAAGTAAATTGAAGAAACAAATAAAAAGTATTATCGCAAAGTATCGCGGTAAAAAGAAAAAAAAGTATTGTCTCAAAATTACCAAAGAAAAGTTGATTTCGTTTAAAGAAATAATTGAAACAGTACGTATCTGGTTTAGTCAGTTTTATTTCTTTATTTTAAAAAATTTTGCCTTGTTTATTTTTCCTTTTGAAAAACATGACTTATTTAGGGAAAGTAAGGAAATGCGATTTGAGCAAGTTGGCGTATGAACTCGGCGAGGTAGTACCGCCAGAGAGCAGGATCGTCGACTTAAAACACCTTATTTTGAATAGCCAATCCTACGAAGAATTCGCAAAACAACTGTTGGAGACTCTGATCAAGGATCGGGAACGAATCGAGGAGCGGGAACGAATCGAGGATCGGAAACGAATCGAGGATCGGGAACGAATCGAACGGGAACGAAAAGAACAAATGGTAATGGAATTCGAGCTTGAGAAGCTGCGCATCCAGACTACACGCGGAAACAACGATACGTCTCGAAGTACCAGCAATGACGCACATTACGAGATACGTAAACTGATGCCCAAGTACGAGTCGAAGGACAATGATTTGAGTTTTTACCTAATTATTTTCGAAAGACAGGCAAAGCGACTAGGATTGGATGAAGACCAATGGGCGTTCAGCCTCCTAGGATTGCTACCTTACGAAATGACTCAATTAATCGCTCGGGAGACAGAAGAACAAAGCGGCGATTATAGGTTAGTGAAAAGGTTGCTCCTAAAACGGTACAAGTTGAGCCCCGAACAATTCAGACAAAAATTCGAGAAGCACGAGAGATCTCAAAAGGGTTCCTGGAGAGACTTCGCTTTCGAATTGCGAGGATATTTCAACGAATGGATCGAAGGAATGAACGTGGAAAATTTTGACGCCCTAAAGGATTTGTCCGTCACTAACCAGCTAAAGAAAAAAGTTCCAAATGTGCTGCGTAATCATCTCATTGACGATTGGACCAAGTTAAACAACCCAGATGAGTTGGCGGATAAACTGGACGAGTACGAAAATGTTCGCACCGAGATGGGACCTCCGCATTGGAATGCGAAACACCTCATACCACCGTCGTTTCAGCAGAAATCTGCGAGATTCCCCAACCAAAGCGAAGTTAAAGAGACTAAACAAGGAACGAATGTTTCGGGTCAAGACGCTGCAAGGAACGAAATCAGTGAAACGTACCCTAACACCTTGAGGAGAATGGTCAACCGTACGATCAGAAACGACAAGGGAGAACCGAAGTGCTTCAACTGCAATCAGTTTGGACACATTGCCAGAGACTGCCCAGCACCCAGGACTACGTTGACATGCCGAGGATGCGGTCAAACGGGACACAAGGAAAGGAATTGCACAAGACCCAAAGAAGGACTAAAAGTAGCCAACCTGGAAGTCGAAGGACTGGAGACTGTCCCGCCAGATGTATATTTGAAGGATGTCAAGATCGACAACAAGGAAACCGTGAAGGCAATGATAGACACCGGGAGCAGCAGTTGTCTAATGAGAGAATCGGTCGCAAGGAGGATCAGCGTCGACATCGAACCAGACTCGACTAGTCTGTACGGCATCGGTAACCAGACTGCACCAGCTGCCAGGACCGTTGGGAAGACGACAGTCGACCTGGAGATTGATGGCATCGTCGGAAGGGAAATCACTGTATTCATTGTCAACGATGATGCCCAACCCTATGACCTATTAATTGGAAGAACATGGACAGATCTGCCCTACGTATCCTTCGCCAGAATTGGTAAAAACTTGCATATTGGCTATTCATCTGAATTTCCGTTTGCTAATCTGCAAGAAGAAATCAAGTCGCGTCGCATCGAACTGAGAGCAACCGAAACTGTTCAGTTGGAGAGCGACTCCATTAACTTTACAAGTGCAATCACAGACGAGGTAAAGGACAGATATGTTTTGTTCACAGGAGTAGATGACGCCTGTGTCGATTCCCTATTGGAAGTGGTCGATGGAAAGACGACCGTACCCATCATCTCAGCTGGCAAGGGCAAGTTGAGAGTAAGGAAGAACCAATGTGTAGGGCGAGTTGAACTACTGAACCTTGATGTAATTGTTGTTAACCTGGACGTCGCAGAGGATTCGTTTCAGACTAAAAATGAAGAGAAGAGGGAAGGACAAGACCAAATGAAACGTAGGCGCCCCATACTGCCTGAGGACATCAACGTCAATCATTCTCTGACTTCGAAAGAGAGACAAGAAATCCTAGATGTAGTAAACGAGTATAGAGACTGTTTCGCTCTTGGCATGGAGGAATTAGGGTGCACCGATGTCACCAAGATGGACATTAAGGAGGTTGATGGAAGCAAGCCAGTCTGTCTGAGACCGTATAAGACGACTGCAAGTGAACGCGAAGCAATCAGGGAGATTGTCAGAGAGTGGAAGGACAATGGAATAGTCACGGAAACTAGATCACCCTACGCTAGTCCCGTCCTACTTGTGAGGAAGAAAACTGGAGATCATCGTCTGGTGGTAGATTATAGGAGACTCAACATTCAAACAGTTAAGGACAAGTTCCCATTACCAAGGATAGACGACCTTCTGGAAGGCCTAAGGAATGCGAAATTCTTCACCACTCTGGATCTGGCGCATGGATATCTGCAGATACCACTGACCGATAAGGCAAAATTAAAGACAGCATTCATCACCCCAGATGATACAGGTCAATTCGAAAGGATGATTTTTGGACTCGCCAACGCACCAGCTGAATTCCAAAGACTGATGCACACTGTCCTAGGTCCGCTGCTGAACAAGAAGGCATTCTGCTATCTCGACGACGTGATTATCCCGGCAAAGGATTGGCGGGAGATGATCGAAAGGTTGAGGGAAGTCCTCGAAAGAATTAGATCAGCGAAGTTGACACTGAAACCCTCTAAATGTGAGTTCGGAAGGAGGGAAGTTGAGTTCTTAGGGTATGTCATCAGTACAGGCGGACTTAAGCCAGGCCCAAGAAAGATCAAGGCGATAGAAGAATTTCCAGAACCCAAGAATGTCCACGACATACGACGCTTTCTGGGACTGACGAACTTCTTCAGACGATTTGTAAAGGACTTCGCGAGGAAAGCAGAACCGCTAAGCAGACTTACGAAGAAAGGTTCACAATTTGAATGGAAGGAAGAACAGCGAAGGTCATTTGGAGGACTACGAAAGGATCTGGTCGAATATCCGGTACTAGCTCATTACAACCCTGAACTCAAGACAGAAGTACATTGCGATGCGAGTGCTGAGGGATTAGCAGGAATGGTGCTACAGATGGACGAAGACTGCAAATGGCGCTTGGTCTACTGTGTGAGCAAGAAGACAACAGAGGCCGAGAAGATGTACCAAAGAACATAAGGCCAGGAGAACCATCTCGTGGAGCTGATGGAGAAGGCCGCTACAAGATGGCCCTCCTTTGTTCGCAGCCTCTCTTCGTTGGGCGGGTAAGAGCTGCAAACTCCCTGGTGCTCCTCCTCAGTGGTACACTATCTTCACGGATACTTGCCTACCGACTCCACCATCTCTAAATTCTAAGCTCGATTGGTGCCTTTCGTCTGGGGAACCTGACCTCACCTTCTGCCTGCCACTTGGAAACCTAGCGCGTTCTTTCTCCGTGGGTGGCTTCGGCCTCCTCGACGTCGCAACGCAGCTGAGACTGGCGTGTGTGAAGGTGTTCAAGATGAGCTTCGTGGAAGTCTAACTTGGCTCACTGATATTGGAGCCTGGTTACCCCCCCCCCCCCCCCTCCATACGGGACATGTCTTACACCTCGTCGTCGCAGTCTCCTCAATTTATGGGAAGCAGTTTCGGAAATCTTAGCCTTAGACCACCGGATAGTGCCAACACACCAGCTAAGGGGCCTCGCCATAATCGGAGGGTGCTGGTTCCTCCGGCCACCTGACCTCCTAGCCGCTGCACGGTGGATAGGAGCACGTATTGGGTACTTCGATGGCCCCGTGTAACCCCTCATTCGCTCAACGCGATGCGCTCTTGCAGACGCCACAACGTTGGTCAACTTTTGAAATTGGTTTTTAGCAGAAAACCTCCGAGGGTTCTACAGGGCAGACTACCTAGGCGAAGCTGTGGTGCTGCGCCGGACGGTCATTCTGTTCACGCGCCTAACTACCCATACCATCCGCCGTACGCTTGAGCTCCCACATCTGGCTGCCCTACGCTGCGCCTTCCCAAGGCACAATGTCGACCTGCAGTACAGCTGGCCCTGCATACTCTTTCCCATCCTGCACATCTAGAACCTTACTATCTCAAGTTATTTCATTACCTCTTTTTTATTCAATTTTTTTTCAAGCCATGGTCTATACTTCTTATCACTAGGAGGTGATAATTTTTATTCATTTAATAAACTATATATCTTATATATTTTTTTTAATCTTCACTTTTCATCTTAAGCCATCATTTTTTTTTTCAAAACAGCCATAGTTAGGAAAAAAAAACCTATAGAATTTTTGGATATCCAATTATATGCATACAGAAAAATCCTATAATTAGCATTTTCTTCTTAAAGACCATGCAATTTTGACATTGTAATAGTTTATTGATCCTTGGTCATTTCTTACTAGCTTACTTTGGTATTTTCATTTCCCAGTCAGAGAGATGGCTAAAGTATTTGACTTTATTTTTCAGTGACGGTTAGTTCAAGTATGCCTATCTTCTACACTGGTTGGGAGGTGGAACAGTGTTGCTAAATAGTTTTTCTAGATTTATTTGAATGTCCAACAATCTCACAGGGAGAATCCCACAACCTCATATTTTGGAAGAATTCAACTGGTTAAAGAATCCAATCGGGACCAAGGGCCAATTAGAAAATAAACTACGCGCTATATTTTCATCCTTTCTATTTTATTAAAACACATTGACATAGTACACGAGTCAGAAAGGGACGAGCTATATGGAGTTACGCGGGGGCGGGGTTTCGTACGTGCGCTCGTTGAGGTAGAACCAACTCGGAGCCTCCTCGCAGTTCACGCGGTCTTGCCAGTCGCACACGCGGAAGCGCTGGTTGAAGCGGGTGCCGTTGGGACAGAGGTGCGGCACGCGGCGGCCCTTCTCGTCGCACATGTGGAAGATGCGACAGTCAAACTGGATGTCCGCGTAGAAACCCACGTAGCGGTCCTCGCAGTCGAAGGACAGCTCGACGTTGGGGAACTCCTCCCACCGCTTCACCTGCACGTCGCCAGCAACATTACGGCCAGCGTTTCATATATATAGATTACTATACATTTATACTCATGGGGATAAAACTTAAGAAAATTGATAGTCTTTGATGATCATCTAGTTTCTTTTTTTAAGATAGAGAGACAATTTTGCACACACTTGATTATATCGTGCGTCTCAAATAAAGAGAACTGTCTATCGAATATTTTTCACAGTAATTGTCTGAATCCCGATATACATTCTGAAAAGTACAACTTCCTTAAGTTTTGTGGCATATCTCTCATTTAAAAATGGATTAAAACACTTCATTTTGTTTATCACTCCTGTACAAAACGTAATGATGATAATGAATGAGCTACTCAACACCAGTTTTGACTAATTCAGACATAAAGACAACTTGTATATCATAGTTTCGATAGTTTTGTTATATGTATATAAAATTCAAACATATTATTATACTATGCGAAAAATAAAATGACCCGGCTTAGCCAGGGTTCACCCTAAGTAAATGATAAATAAACATTGTATAACAAAATTATAGATAGTGTTATCATATTATTATTATAATACTCTTATAAAATTATTTTTATAATACCTTCATTCTGTATGCTCCAGGAACCTGGATTAACTAAATAAAGAGGACAGACACTGGCTAAGTAAATATCGAGTTTTCAGCAGTAAAAAATATCGACTAGATGATGCATAGCTTTTGCGTCTATTTTGACGGGAGAGACGACCTTTATTTTTATAGAATTACGAATCTTCGAATGACCCGGCTTCGCCCGAGAATTTCCCCGAGTGCAATTTCCTTCATACTGAAAGTACATCAATAATAAATAGTAGAAGTGCCATAGAATAGCAATATAGAAGTAACACATAAACCACAGGCAAAAGTGTGTGTGATGGCAAAAAATGTATTATATTAGTGTTTAGGTATTTGATTTAATTATTTTTTGCAATCCATTTAGTTGTTTCAAAATCAATATAGTTTAAATAGTTGGCAGCTTTTCCACCCAAACCCCGAGGTACCCGCCCCAGCGCATTAACCCTTGAAATTGCCTGAGTTGAGCGAGTGACTGCGATTTTTCTTGACTGTGATGTCCATCTTCTCAGTAAGAATAAGAAAAAATAGGTTTATAAAAAATTAATCCAAAATACTGGCATGTAAATATTTTTCTGTAAAAAATAAAAGAGCACATGGAAATTAGCCAAACATATGTGTTTGCTAATGACTGCGACTTTAAACTATTATTTTTTTAAAGATAAAAAAATAAAGACTAGAATAAAAATTAATAAAAAATACGAAAGCCATTATTTACATACAGTAACGCTAATTTGGTAAAGTTTTTTTAAAATTGCATTGTGCGCACTTACCGTAACTTAGTAATATAAATTTCTCTCTCAATACTTTTGTAAAAAACTCGTATTAAAAGATATTTAAAAAAAAGTACGCAAGCAACTTGAAAAAAAAAATGCATAACGCTCATTGATCGCTTAATTGGTCTGGTGTTGTTACTTCGCCTCGTATTTACTCCGCGTAAAAAATATATATAAATAGCCAAAAATACTAATCAAAATATAGCCGAAAAATTTCCTCAGATTTATAAAAAGCGACATGCAAAATTTGGTACCAATTGGTTCAGTAGTTTTTGAGTTTATCGCGAAACAGACAACAGACATTGACTTTTGTATATAAGAAGATAAGTAAAATGAACCTCGCCTTGCGGTATAAGGCCATAGCAAACCCCGGGTTCCATCGAGGTTTTAACTGTTAGAAATGTGTTTGCATTTTACTAAAATATTTAAAAATCAAATGTTTCATCTTTCACAAGTGACTCAAAGAAGCGAAGTGACTGCTATCATAGCAGAATTTTATATCCTTTCAAAAACTATAGGAACAATGCAAAAATAGCATGTTATAGGAAGATGTGTTTAATATATACTATAAAATATTTGAAAAAAGGTGAGAAACATGGGAAATATGGAGAGATTACAGCCAGTAGTTCCCTCTACGTGTTTTAAGAAGGATTTCTGAAGAGTAAGTCTAACAATATACACTCATAGACAAAACTTAAGGAAGTTGTGCCTCTTGGCATGTATATTGGGATTCAGACAATAACTCTGAAATATATATGATACACAGTAACCTTTGTTGAAGATACTCGATCCACGGACCTCTGGGTTATGGGTCCAGCACGCTTCCACTTTAGAGACACTTGAGATGACCAAGTGTGAACAAAATTGCCTTTGTCGCATCAAAAAGAAAACAGACAACCGGCAGACATCAAAATATAAAACTTGCTTTTGTCTATGAGTGTATATATATTCTTAATGGTTTAAGGTTGTTTCACACTAACCTTAGTCTTGGACAGGAATTGGTGTCCTATAAAACTATATCAATTCCATTTGTTAGTTAATCAGCGTGAAAACTTACCATGTGTGTGTGGTGGTGTGAAATATTTGTCTTTATAAACTATAATAAAAATGAAAATATTAATTTAGGAGCGAAAGTATGAGTGGTTGAAGATATGTGATAGTTACCTCATTAGTAGCCTTAGTTTCTCCAGGAAAACCTGCTAACTACTTCAGTCGTTGATCAGGTCCTCTCGGATTGAACTACATGCTTTTAGAATGATGGTTGTATTGATAATGCCGCGAACGGCCTCTTGGTAGGAATATAACGCTGCCCATAGCCACACATTCGAAGCATCTGCATTTTTATTAATAGAATTATTAACGAATTGAGGCTTTTCTCGTTTTCTAGTCAAAGATAAATTGTCAATGTTTTTTGAAATCACATATCAGAATCGTCATCAAACGCTCTTTAAAATTTTTATTTCTCTCTCTTTGTTCTCTCCTCTCCATTATAAGAAGACGAACAAGCGAAGTCATTTTTAATGTTGTACACCAAAAAAAGACAAACGTGTGTGACAAAAATATGTATGTTCAAAATTATATGAATAATGATTTTTTTTTTTAATCTTAGGCCTAACAGGTACGTACCCGAGTGATGGCTTTCCCAAGAACCAGAGCTATTCCTGCACACGCGAAACATTTATTTAAATACACATCCACAGATACATTCAGCATGTTATTGACATTGCACAGGTACGACTTATAGCATGGAATTTTCACCATTTTCACCTTGATACTCACTTTTCCAATAAATCAATAGAAACGACTTCTGAAAGCTTTATTGCGATTAAAGAGATTTAGATGAAAGGCTTGGTTTATCAGTGAGGAACCCTCTCAGCGGTCTCGACAAATTAATCTTCAGACTGCTCTACGATTGTATTGGAATTACAGCGCCATTTCAAGGTAACTTTATTACGTACCACTTTAACCTAGGATCATAATTACAATAATGTATATGTGTGTGAAGGGGAGGTTACATAAAGGGTAATTTACAATTTTATATTACTATATTGTCACGTAGAAAATTAGGAAAGACAAACTTCAGAATGACACGGCAATTTATTTAAAGAAAAAACAAAATCAACGTTTACAAAATACAAGATAAGCAATGAGGGAAGTTTACAGAGTAGCAAAATATCAAAATTGATAATCTGTATATAAAAGAGAAATATATGGTTTTACGGGCTACTAACCAAAGTGTATGATTTTCGAGCCCGAAAATTGTGGATCTGCCCTGTACATAAAATAATCAATATTTTGCTAAATACCTCCTTCCCTATTGGAGCTGTGACCCACAGCTTGCAAATATTGTATTTAGATACTGACGTGCTTCTGCCAAGGATTCCCTCGGAGTCTTGGAAATTTGTCCCTAGTACCCTCGCATCTTTTGTTTTGCGGAGTGAAGAGCGGCTTCGGCGTCGTATCGTCTATAAGGACATCGTCTCTTTGTAGAGAAGTCTAGACTTTGCCAGGACGGTGGAATCCTGGAACAAGTCTCGGAAAATGTAGATCAGAGCACCCAATGTTGCCATTTCCGAATGTTTCAATATTTTAAAATATTTCAATATGCTGTGTGTAATAGAAATTGGATGACCATATATGAGAATCGGTGCCACTATTGATTTTTAAATTGTCCTTTTAAAATTTTCAGATAGTTTACTCCTTCGTCCTAGAAGTTTATCTAGTTTGTGTTTTGTGTGCAATCTTGGCCAAATTTATTATTTTAATATGATTTTGGAATGTTAGATGTTGGTCCAGGATTAACTCTAGGTTCCGAACATTTAATATCGGCATCTAAATTACTAGTTCATCCACAGATTCCTTAATTTAGTATTTTTTATTGGAAAAGATAATGACTTCAATTTTTAAGGTTCATTGTGACATGCCATTTCCGCAGAAAATACTGGCAAGGATGCAGGCCTCTTGGAACTCTAAGTGAACTCTATCGAATGTATTTGCCGAGGCTAAGATGGAGACCTCGTCGGCAAATAAGTGCAGTGATGCTTCTTCATCATCCGATCAAATAATATTGGACCGGTGACTGAACCAGGGGACCCCAGCTAGAATATTCCTAGCTCTCTGACCCCTTTCTTGAATTTTTTGTTTGGTAGGAAGTTTCCTATCTCTCTTATTTTTAAAGATTTCCTTAGGTTATTTTCGGACATTTTCTAAATAAGATCCTCATCATATACTATGCCGAATGCCTTGGAGATGTCAAAAACACAGCTCCAGTTAATTGGCATAGCGCCTTGGCTTATCTTATTTTTATGGTAACAACTGCCAGTTAATGAAATGTTGAAAGTTTTAGTTGGTGACCGAATTGTTCAGGTCTGAAAGGGCTATTCAGGGTCACATGGTTGGATTTTCATTTTTTTTTAGAATTGGACAGATAATCGACGTTTTCCATCTGTCAGGAAAATATGCAAGCTTCAGTGTGAGGTAGTAAATATTTCTGTGATTGAATTCAGTACATAATTTGTCAATAATATTTCACATATATATTTTATATTTATTATATTCACAATAATATTTCAATAGTTGCTTTATAATTTCGCCGATATTTGTAGGCTCAAGTCAGGTTTGTGTTGCTTCTTTGTTTGTTTAGACGTAATAGTTTAGGAATTTTTGTGCGTGCTGGTAGGTTTGGCAAAGGTAGCACGAGGATTAGGGCTGAGTTTTTTCGGATAGTTTTCGCGGTTGACCTCTCTGTCAACATAAGATGATTTGGTCATTTTTCAAAAAGAGCAAGTATCATATTGGTCAAGGGTACCAGTTATAGTGTCCAAGCCTTTTATAATATTGTTCTTTATGACCAGGTGTAGTTTGTTGTAACTAGGATGTCTCCTAACCTTCGGTGCCATGCAGTTCTAGAATTGTCCTTTGTAATTAGTCAATTTTCATTTAGAACATCAGTTGCTTTAGGTAGCCATGGCAGGTTCAATGTGTACATTTTACCATCAAAGTAACCTGTTCCTATTAGTTCGTAATCTGAAGAGTATATGAATGCTACTTCGAAATTCAAAAGTACAGAGTTCCCATTTCTTACCATGTTTGGAATAGACATAAGATTCCCCTTTAGATGTGATATATGGAATACATCATGTAGGGTTGCGACGTTGTCAAGGTTGTCCTTACCTTGTACCGTAGCTTGGATTGATCTTGTTGAGGCAAATTTGATGTATCTTTCTTCTTCCGCCACTGTATCCTCCTATCTCCTCCGTCTTATTCTCAATCCATTCTTCATGGGAGGTCGTATGGCTTGCACATGTAGAATCAATTATCCATACGTTCTGGGTCGTCAGATGTACCTCGCTTTCGCTTGCATGTAGATCGAGGTGGAGCTACTTCACTGGGGTAGCGATGGTTCCTATTTTTAAAAGCTTTTATTTAACTTGGTTGTTTGTCTGTCCACAAATCTTGCAATCGATTTTTATATACTTTTAGAGCATGTATGATTATGAAATTTGGTACACTTCTCAGACTCCGATGACAATGCATGTCGACAAAATTTTAAACCTCTGGGTTGTCAGGATGGCCGGAAATCGACAAATTTCCAAATTGCCATTCAAATTTTGTGATTTAATTTTAATATACTTCCAGATCTCATAAAAGTATGAAACTTTTAAGACTCACTCAGTTCAAATGAACAATGCAAGTGTACAAAATTTTCAGACTTCTGGGTGGTCGGAGTGGTCAGAAATGAACAAATTTCTATATTTCTTTTTAAGTCTTGTGTTACGCCTGTTAAAAATAGATAATTTATAATTGTATTTTTTTATAGATTTTCCTCTATTATTATATATATATTATTTTTATTTTATTTTTGTTTACCTCCTTCTCTTAATGGGTGGAAAGGAATAAAGAATGGAATTGAGCAAAATTTGTAATCAAACATACGCATCTGTCCCAAGGTGAGAGGCAAGCTGAGTTTGACGATACAAGCCAAAAATGACATCGCCCCCCCATCCCATGCGCGGTGACGAGAGGAAAAAGAAAAAGGAACAACCGGCAGCACTGGTGTATAGGCTCGGGGAAATATGAGCTCTCTGCCTCAGAAGGAATAAGTAGCCGCGTTATCAAGAAACAAAGAAGATAAAGAGAAGGGCGTCATTATAGAATTGCGCGCCAATTATGTGGGTAGCGATATTGTTTTCCTGTTATGGAACTGAAAAATTGATCCGGATATAATTTCAAGTGAAGAATTTATAAGAACTCATGATCTGATTGATCGAAAGAATTGAAACAAGATTTATTTTTATAAACTCAAGAGAAGCTTAGATAAGTATTTGTGAACTTTGAAAAAGATTTGCCTTTCTAACCCTAGTTACTTTTGCTCTCTAGATTATTTGTTTATCTGTATATTTATTTTGTGTACCACTTGTTTTTTCTAATTTTAAATATAACTAATTTTTTGGCCAATTTGATTACCACCCTTTTTATCTATTTTTTTTATTTTGTTAACCAGTAATCTTTGATAGGCAAAATAAAATATATTAATGCCCTTTTTGTTAATTTGTATTTTCACAACTTGTGACTAACACTACTGAGTGAATCTCTATTTTCAATCTGGGTAAGATTAACCTTCCCCCCCATTTTTTTTTTCAACTTCAACATTTTTTGGTGAGCCGGACGTGATTTCACCTTGTGGTGTTTGTACAATTTGTGGAGATGGATAAGCTTAAAAGAGAAAGAACTCCCCTAAGGAATACTATCACTCGTACCACAAATGAAATAAAATCAGGTCTAAGTCTAGAGGAAGTGGATATAATTTTAATAAGGGCCAAATTTGAAAGGTTAACCATTCTTAATGATAGACTGATGTTGATTGATGATAAAATAAAAGAGATCTTATTGGATGATCCGAGGTCCACAGAAGCTCAAATCAACGATGAGATCGAACAATGTGAGACTTATAGCCTACAAATAGGAATTGTCGAACAGAAGGTGAAAGAATATGAGTCTAAATTGGCAGCACCCTGTGATGATAAAATGTCATAATCTAGCACTTCAGGTGTTAAAAGACAAATTAAACTTCCTAAATTTGAACTAAAAAAGTATACAGATGAGCTAGAGGAATGGCTATCATGGTGGAGTCATTTTGAAAAAATACATTTAGATGAGTCACTGTCTGATGTTGATAAATTTGAATACTTAATACAATCCATGGTTGTTGGGTCAAAAGCCCACAGACTTGTGACTAGCTTCCCTCTTACCCAAAAGAATTACAACAAAGTCATTGGAGACTTAAAAGATAGGTTTGGAGACAGAGATATGCTGACTGAGTTGTATGTGCGCAAGCTTTTAAAGTTAGTCATTGCCAGTGCCAGGTCTGAAAAAAGAACCTTGGCTCAACTTTATGATGATTTGGTTGCACATCTCCATTCTTTGGGATCTCTGGGAGTGGATACTAAGTCTGGGGGTGGTGCTTTCTTGTACCCGTTGGTGGAGTCAAGTTTGCCACTTGAACTTATCAAAATATGGCAACGTTCCCGTACACCTTTCAAAGAAAGAGATTACTCTAAGATTGAAGAGGGAATTGAACATAGTGGGGCTAAAGCTTTTGATAAATTAGAGGGTCTGATAGAATTTTTAAAGCAGGAAGTTAAAAATGCAGAACGCATTTCCTTTGTTGCTGAAGGATTTGAACCTTCCCTTCCTCTAAAACAGGGAAAGAGAGAAAATAATCCCCCTAAGATCCACACAGCGTCTGCATTATTTGTTGGAAAGACCAACTTACCGTGTTTATTTTGTGACAAAGATAACCATCTTAGCCAAAACTGCTTTAAGGCAGCCAGGATGTTGGAATCAGACAGATTAAAGAGGGTACAGGATGCGAAAGTTTGCTTTAAATGCTTGAGAAATAATCATTTGAAGAAGGATTGTAGATCTTTTGTAAGATGCAAGCGTTGCCAAGGAGCTCATTTTGAGATAATGTGCAGAGGAACCTCACATAGTCAGGAAAATTTAAATTGGAGGTCAGATAACAGATCTCACAATAGTTTAGCAGAGCAGAATGAGGGGATCAGTGAGCCTGTAACAGCAATGGTGAATCAAGTATGCACAAATAATATCTCTTTAATGACTCTCATTGTAAAACTTAAAGGGCCGAAACGTTCCAAAATGGTAATAGTGCTTTTAGACTCTGGTAGTCAAAAATCTTACATCAGAAGGTCTCTAGCTAAGGAGTTAGACTTACCCAAGGTGGGAGAAGTCAAATTGAATAAATTTTTGTTTGGAGGGCAAACCACAGGAGAAAAGGCTCATTCAATATTTTATTTCCAGTTGGACAATGTTGATGAGGGAAAGGCTTTCAAAATGGAAGCGTTAGAGGAAACAATAATTTGTGGCAATATTTCACCCGTTGAAACAGGACCCAGGCAATGGGAATTGGATAAGAAAGGAATCACTTTGACCAAGGTAGACAATAATAAAACCGAAATAGACATCCTAATCAGTGGGACCTATTATGGGCAGCTTCTCACAGGAAAAATTGAACAGCTGGCAGGAGGATTGACCGCAATTCAAACAGTTCTTGGATGGACTTTAATAGGTAATACCTCATCAAAGAGACTAGAGACAAGTGCTCAAATGGTTATCACATTACTTGCAACCCAACAGAGAGTAGCTTCCTTATGGGAATTAGAAACAATAGGGATAGGAGATCCTACAGAGGTCATCTCTGAGAAAGAGAAAATTTTTCTCATGCAAGAAAATTTTCGTGAGAAAATCTGTCAAGGCCATGATGGACGTTATCTTGTATCTCATCCACGGAAGGAATGAATTGGTACGATACCTAATAACTTGGAAATAGCCAAAAGGCGCTTGGAGGCTATGACTCAAAGGTTGATGCAAAAGGGTCAGTTTGAGCCTTATGATGTAGACTTCAGATCCTGGTTCAGGGAAAACCTTATAGAAGAAGTTGACGGGGGAGACATCAAACCTATTGGACATTATCTACCACATCGCCTGATATATAAGGTTCAGAGTGAGACTACTCCTATTAGACCCGTTTACGATGCATCATGTAAAGCAAGCAAGAGAAGTTTGTCTCTAAATGAATGTTTAGAGACTGGACCTAATCTGATTGAACTTTAACCTTAAATCCTGATAAGATTTAGAGAAAATAAAATAGGAGCCACATCGCTGACATCCGCAAAGCTTTTCAGACCATAGGTATAGATGAAAAGGAAAGAGATTATTTGCGATTTTTATGGTGGGATGAACAAGATCCTTCTAAGATACGGACATTGAGACACACCCGAGTGGTCTTCGGTTTAACCTGCAGTCCTTTCATTTTGGCCGCAGCGTTTAAATATCATTTGGAGTCCATTGTGGATTATCGCAAACCTGTTGCAGATGTTCTAAATGTTGAATATATGAATTCAATTTTAGACTTTAATATTTTATATAATATTGTCACTGAATAATTATTTTAAATATTCTGTGGTATATCATCATTAATATTTGCATAGTTATCACTCCTCACTATTCTTATATATTATTACTAGTAAATAAATGGAAAGATATAGTTTTGCATAAATAAACTATTTTCAATTACTAAAATCGTATGTATTAATTTCTAAAATATTATAAAACCCTAAAACCTTTTTAACAGTGGTAGCAGAGCGTGGTTAAAACTTAAAATCTAAAATCGTAAAAATAAAAATGGCTGCTGTTATGGAAGATATTTCGATTATAGATAAATTAAAAGACTCTGAAAATTTTTATATTTGGAAATTTCAAATTAACATTATTTTTAAAGCTAATAATTTAATTGAAACAATAAATGGCAAATTGTGTTTTAAAGATCAAAAGGATGAAAAAGAAAAAAACGCATGGATAATAAAAGATGCTAAAGCCCAAAAATATATTATTTCGAGCATCGATAAAACGATATTAACACACATAATACATTGTGAAAATGCCAAATCAATGTATGACACCATATGCAGAATATTTGAAAGAGATGATGAACAATTAAAATGTAAGCTGCTACAAGAATTTCACACTTATAAATTTGATAAAAATGTAGACCTTGTAGCCAACATAAGTAATTTAAGAAATTTGGCTTTTAAACTCAATAATCTAAAACAGAACTTTGATGACAATATTGTTATTTCAAAGATTTTAACAATTTTGCCAGAAGAATATGATTATTTTTGTACTGCTTGGGAGTCAACTGGAAAAGGTGAAAAAACTATTGAAAATCTAATATCAAGATTGACCACTGAAGAAATAAGAAGAAATAGACAGAGCCAACCAGAAGACCGAGTGGCTACGAATGCAACAAAACAAAAGGTATGTTTTACTTGTAATAAACCAGGACATATATCTAAAAATTGCACCCAAAGAAAATTCTGCAAATTTTGTAAAAAAACTAACCATGAAGAAAAGGACTGTTTCTTTAAGAACAACAGTAAACCTGCTGCTAAAGTAAACAAAGAACAATGCAGAATATGTAAAAAGTTTAATCATAAAGAAAAAGACTGCTATTTCAGGAACAAAGAAAAGCAACCTCCCATTGCTTTCATTGCTGAACAAAGAGAAGAATATGATAAAAGATCATCAGTCACTTTCATTGTTGATAGCGGATCCACCTGTCACATGATTAACGAAGAAAAGTTGCTTGATCATCAAAAAAAGTGTGATATGAACATCAATGTTGCCAAAAAAGAAAGCAAAAACTTCAGGACAATTTAAGGGGAGACAATGTAACTTAAATGAAGTAATATTTGTGCCTGAATTATCAAAAAACCTTTTGTCAGTGACCTCAATTGTTAACAACGGAGGAGAAGTAAATTTTAAAGGTGATAAAGTGACAATTTTGAAAGATGGAAAAAAAGTTCTAGAAGGAGATCAACTTGAAAATGGACTTTATGCTGTAAATATTGAACAACATTTTTCAAAGCAAAATGACTCGAACCTTACCTTACCAAGTGAAAACAAAACCCAAGAATGGCACAGAAAATTGGGACACATTGGGATGCAGAATCTAAGAAAACTTGAAAGTTTGGTTGATGGTATGGAGCTTAACAAATTGGAAAAACAGGAAAATGATGTGTGCGAAATTTGCATCATGGTAAAGCAAACTAGGAAGTCATTTGGAAATGAAAGATCTAGAGCTACCCGACCTTTGGAAATTGTTCATACTGATTTGTGCGGCCCAATAGAACCCTTAACACATGATAATAAGAAATATATAATGACATTTTTGGATGATTATACACATTTCTGTTATGTGTATTTGCTCAGCAATAAATATGAAGCAAAAGAATATATTAAAGAATATGTAAATGAAGTAGAAAGATTTTTAAATGCGAAAGTGTCAAAATTAAGGTGTGATAATGGCGGTGAATATGCCAATACGCAAGTTAAAGAATGGTGCAAAATGAAAGGAATAATACTTGATTTTACAGTTCCATATACTCCACAATTGAATGGAAAAGCAGAAAGGTTGAATCGAACTCTGATTGAAAAAACCAGAGCACTTTTGCTGGATTCCAAATTAAATAAGGAAATGTGGGGAGAGGCCACAAGAGTCGCTGCCTATTTAATCAACAGAAGCCCTTCAAATACAGTACAAACAACACCAGCACAGATGTGGTTTGGAAGAAAGCCTAATCTTTCTAATGTAAAATTATTCGGGAGTGAAGTGTATGTCAAAAAATTTGGAAACCTAAAAAAATTGGATAGTAAAAGTGAAAAATATTCACTTATCGGATACAGTGGAAATGGATACAGATTGTGGGACATGCAGAAAAGAAGGATTATAATTGCAAGAGATGTGGTGTTTACAGGAAAACTAACAAATGAAATGACCAGTGTCATTCAGCCAAGATACAGAGAAGATTTGGATTCTGAAATAGAGGAAAGTCAAGACACTAAATTGGAATTGGATACCCATGATAAACCACAGAACTCGACCAATTCAAGATATATGTTAAGGAATAGAGAAAATATCAATAGACCTGAAAGACTAAAAGATTATGAAGTGTTGAATTCTGTTTCTGGAGAAATAGGATTGTTAACATACAATGAAGCTGTAACCGGAGTAGACAAAGAAAACTGGGTAAAAGCAATACAGGAAGAAAAAGATTCATTGAAGAAAAATGAAACTTGGGATTTTGTAAAAGCTGAATGTGTGAAAGAACTCATTTATATAAAAGCACTTATTGAAGAACTTACAAATGAAACCATACTTGCTAAACTAAATATTGACAACCAAAGTGCAATGACTTTAATGAAGACAGGACAAATGAACAGAAAGACAAAACATATAGATGTTCGATATCATTTTTTGAAAGATCAGATAAGAGAAAATGTTGCTGTTCAGTTTTGCCCAACCCAAGACCAAGTTGCTGATATCCTAACCAAGCCTCTGCCAAAAGAAACTTTTGAAAAACACAGATCTTAACTGCTACAGATGTTTTGATAGAGTAATTAAAACTCTAAAACATGAAATCAAGAAGGAGTGTTGAATATATGAATTCAATTTTAGACTTTAATATTTTATATAATATTGTCACTGAATAATTATTTTAAATATTCTGTGGTATATCATCATTAATATTTGCATAGTTATCACTCCTCACTATTCTTATATATTATTACTAGTAAATAAATGGAAAGATATAGTTTTGCATAAATAAACTATTTTCAATTACTAAAATCGTATGTATTAATTTCTAAAATATTATAAAACCCTAAAACCTTTCTAACACTAAAACGTTCATTCTAAGTAGATAACTTAGTGTTCTCAGTCGATGAACTTGATGAATAGGAACGTATCAGAGAGGTCGCTAACAATATAATGGATGAGGCTAAAATGACTTTAATAGAATGGGAATATGGAGGTAGTAAAATAATAGAAAATAAGGAGGATTCCAGGGTATTAGAGCTATATTGGAACAAAGAAAGAGATACCTTGAGGTGCCACATTCCACAAGACACCACTAGACATGGTGAAGTAACCAAAAGAGCATTATTGTCCAATCTTCAAAAGTTTTTTGACACTTTCGAAAGTTACAGCAGATTAAGAAAGAATTGAAGGAAAGATTCCACAAGGAATACCTCGCCATAGTCGTTCAAAAGGGGAATGAAACGGAGGGTAGAAGGTTTCTTCCAGGCGAAGTTGTGCTGATTGGTCGAGATGATCAAAAAAGAATATTCGGGCCGCTAGGCAGGATCTTGGAACTATACCCCGGGAAGGATGGCAGAGAACGTGTAGCTAGAGTTAGGACTGCTACGGGTGAATTTGTAAGACCGTTAAAGATACTTTTCTCTTTGGAACTTGGTTCTGATATTTCCAGGGAGGTGAGATTACCCAAGTCAGAAGGGATCAAAACCCTGGAGATTCCAACAGGTGGAGAACAGTCAATTTTTACTAGGTCTGGAAGAGAGGTGAAAAAAACATACGAGATTGGGGGTGTATACCAATAATCTTTCCTGATTAAGATTTATTACTTTTTTCTGTTTTGTATTCCCATACAAAAAGG
The DNA here is from genome assembly GCA_030710605.1 of Cordylochernes scorpioides. Lineage (NCBI taxonomy): Eukaryota > Metazoa > Arthropoda > Arachnida > Pseudoscorpiones > Chernetidae > Cordylochernes > Cordylochernes scorpioides. The sequence goes on from CP092871.1 coordinate 54,665,181, forward strand.
TGGGAGTATGTTAAAAATAGATAATTTATAATTGCATATTTTATAGATTTTCCCCTATTATTATTATTATATATGTAATAATGTGTTGAGTCGACTTATCTGTGATTAGGGATCCTGTCGACTCTCTGTAATAATATGTTGAGATTCTGGTTGACTCTTGTAGAACCTCGTCGACTCTCGCTATAAGTTGTGGCAACCGAGGGTCAAACCTGTAGTAACCGAGAGGGACAGTCAGGGGGTGGAGAGTTTTCCAGTACCTCTCTGCACCTTGTAGGATCTTTAACAGTTCTCACAGGGTACAGGCAGTCGTGGTCGAGGCAGAGTGGAAAAAGCTTGGGAATGTCCACACACACAAAACGAAGCGACACAGTTGTCGAAGGAAAATTCCTTGAATAGATAAAAAGCGAGCCAAAAGCAAGATGGAGATAGTTGATTTCTTACTGTTTTACATGGTCGATGAGTTGGTCCTTGGAGACGATAAGGGGTGACGCTGACCGGAAGACTCACTGGAACTGACTAACTCTGTTGCTAAGGCCGGTCTTATTTATACAACTCTTTGGACCAGGAAGGGAACCAGGAAGTATTGCCTTTCTGCACGTGTCCGCTAATCGACACTGGCACCAGTCTGTCGGCTTCCATCTAACTTTAGAAGTTATTTTGTGATTCTCTCAATCTTGCTTTTAACTCAGCTTTTAATCTATTATATAGTTTTATTTATTCATCCTCAGTACATTACATAGGGGGGTACAAGGACACACGTCAATTATGCGTATAATTAGTTATAGTTTATAATTAGTTCTATATACAACATGACAATCTTGTTATAAATATTATAATATATAGGTTTGTTGGTTTAAATTATCATAGATGGGCCCCGGGAGTGAAAGGGTTTATCCGGGTTTAAGCGGGTAAAGCCTCTCTAACACAGGTAAGTAATTAAAATTTATTTTAATTAATTAAAACTGTGAGGGTAAAGGGCTATAACAAGATGTTTATTTGGATATATCTGAAAATTATTAAAATAAAACTTATGTTTAATTTAAAAGTTATGATATTCATTATAAAAGAGAACTGTAGATAAAATCTTTGTTTGCTAAAAAATAATGATGATAAAAAATGATGTTCTAAAAGATTGTTGGCGGGCGTTGGAAAGGGTTAGGGGTTGAAGAATACGCAATTGTAAGTGTTGCACAGACAATCAAATACTGAGATCCAGGTGCAAAGCGAGGATATAGACTTGTGCGTCTTCCTAGGCAATGTTTCACCTGCGATCCTGTATAAGGTTACAGTGCTTTGTCACAATTGTAGGGTTATTGGGTTGAAAAGTTGTTGAAGAAAAGAATTAATATGATTGAAAGGGGTGGTAGAGCCATGCGATAAGTAGAATTGTTGTAGCGACAGTAGGTGGTCTGACTTGACTTGAAATCAAAGGTTGATTGTGGTCCGCAAGAGTTGAAAAAATTGAAAGTTGGAAAAGTGAACGCTTTGTGCATGCGTTGGTGATGTGCTCTGCGGATGATTGAAATAAACTTTTGAAACGTGTTCAGACCAAAAGTCGAGACTTGTACTTCTGGGGAACTGTGTTCAAAGAGTTTGTTGAATTAAGAAATCAAAAAGAAAAAATGTCAAGCAGTACTGTCGTTTCTATGATGGTTTGAAGCAATGGCTGAAATAGGTAGTGAAAAAAGTATAGGGAAGTGATTAGTAAGAATTTGATTGTTGAAAACGATTGTTGTATGCCCGATAGTTGCTGATAAATAAACATTGTCATATAATAAAGTTACTTAAACAAAAATATAGTGAATAAAAAGATAAAAATATGATTGCGGATAAAAAAGTATAAGTGGATAAGATCAAACATGTACTATATGAAAGATATAATAATGAATTAGTAAAATATAAAAGATATAATAATGAATTAAAAATGATTATTGAAAAAATTAAATGTTTTGTCATACTAAAATAATATCATGAAAAATAAAATTGTTAAAATAAAGTTGTTAAAATAATGTTGGAATAAAAATTTGATTATATAATTGAAAAGTAAAAAAAATAAAAATAATTATTAAAGATTTTATACAAAGTTATAATATAATTAAAGGTTATTAATGATTAGATAAATGTTAAGTAGTGAAAAATGGAACAAAAATTGTCTCTTTTGAAGAAAAGTTAAAAGAAAACAAAAATATTCGTTCCTGACAAAAAAAAGGAACATATTTACACAATGTCTAGTTGTAGGTCCAAGATAATTGGTGTCTTTAGTTTGACCTACGGGGAGGCAATGTGGTCCTATGTCGCTTTGGTCCGGTCTGAGAAGTTGGTCTTTGCCAGATCTTCCCGATTATATTATGTGAGACCAGACGGGGAGCGATCTTGATCCCTAAAATGATGTCAGTGTAGTGGAAGATGGGACTTTGGATACATGAAGTGTGTAGTGCATGTCTTAGGCGCTAAAAAGATTGCAGAGCGTTTTATGCAGTTTGGTCTGCAAAATTTTTAGGTGAGCCTACCCAAACGCCGGCTTGTTACGCTTGGGAAAAATCATTTAAAATATTAATTTAACAGATCTTTTTTCCATGTAACATTGCGTTACATATGGAGAAATGAGAGGTTAAATCCTTTTTTATTCCTAACGAGAGAGCCGGTAATGTTGTGTATTGTTCGTATTAAAAGCGTACCCAAAAGTCATATAATTGAATGGTTGTTCTTTTGCGTCAAAAAAAAATTCCACACTGGGCGTGCAAACAATGTAAAAGTTGTAAAACACACGATGATAATTAAAGATATAAAGTTTAATGATATTTTTTTCAATATTAAAATTCAAATTAATAAGTGAATTGGGTAATTATTGGTAAGTCAATTAGTTTTAGGTGCTGCAATCTATCCGTCCTGCGAGTTGGATCACGTGTCAGGTACAGGCGAACTGCAACTGGAGGTGTCATTTTAACATGGCGGCTGCAATTGGTGTCGATATCCTTTGATGCCGACCGACGCAGCTGTTGTTTATTGATGTTGGCGGGCGTTGTGAGTCACCCTGCTGGCAGGAAGAAAATTCCTCTGCCTCCACTGTGGTAATTTGTTTCTAGCCTAATTGAAAATACTGGGATTTAAATGTAAAAAAGGCTGTGAGCTTGTAGGCGGTATAATTCGGAATAGTTGCGTCTCGAAGATATCTGGAGTCAAATGATTGAATTCAATGAAATATACATCTTGAGGCAATCGCTGTGGGTGTTGAACGAATCGGGGCTGTGGAGGTGTTATGTACAAAACATCCTCTGTGTAATATTTTAATTTATTGACATGTATGGTGTCACTGTCTCTATTGAGAGGCTGATTTGGGCGATCTATTCGAACGACATTGGGTGAAATTATTTCAACTATTTTGTAGGGTCCAGTAAAATATGGTGCTAATTTACCTGTGTCGGGATGTCTGTAATTTTTTACCAAAACAAGATCATTCTCTTCGAAATGTGGTGTTCTGTGCTGCTTATCAAATGTTCCTTTATCTTTTTTATGTTTATTTTGAGTACGAGAGCTTGCTATCTCTCGAGCTATATTTATCTCGGGGTATGGGTTAAGATGAGTTCTCAGATCTGGGGGGATAACATTGAACATTAAGTAGGTAGGTGGAAAACTTGTGACAGAATGGGGTGTGTTATTGTACGTCTGAGTGACGCGTTTAACTAGTTGAGTCCAGGAAGCTTTCGGATTTTCTAGATAAGCTAGTCTGAGCTTGCCTGTAATGGTCGCATTTAAGCGTTCTATTAAACCGTTTGCTTGTGGGTTATTGCTGGTAGTTAGTAGAGGTTGTATACCATGCATTATTAGAAATTTACGGAATTTTTCTGAGGTAAAAGCGGGCGCTCTGTCAGATAGCAGACGTTTTGGAGATCCTTGCTGTAGTACAGTCTTGAGGGTTTGAATGTACGTTAGGGTACTGGTAGACTTCGATGGAAAGGTCCAAGCATATCGCGTTAAATGATCCACTATTACGTGTAGATAGGTCTTGGAGTGTCCATATTTCGAAAATCCAGCTATGGTATCTATAGAGATTAAGTCGAATGGTTGTTGAGGTGGTGGAATTTGTCCGAGGGCACCATAGGGTTTACCTTTGGGTCTTTTAATGATTTGGCAGGTGTGACACGACCTGACAAATTTTTCTATAGATTTAGAGATACCTTTCCAGTAGTACTGGGTAGTAATTATGCGGGTCATCTGAGAGATGCCTGGGTGGTTATATTCTTGGTGAACTTTGTTCATGAGAGTATGTTGCAGGGTTTCGTGAATTATTATTTTAGTTACACCTTTTCGGGTAATGGTATGTAAGCCGTTTGTATCAATGTTGAAGGGGGATTCTGTTGGTTGATGCTGTTTTATCATATCAGTACTGATAAATCCTACAAAGGGGTTTCTTGAGAGTAAATCTGCCTCATACTGTTGACTGCCTTTGATGTAGTGTATTTCGTAATTATAGGTAGATAGTCTCAGGCTCCATCTAAATAGTCGGCCTGACGGATTTTTTTATAGTTTTAAGCCATTGTAAAGCTTGGTGGTCTGTGTATATGGTGAATTTTATACCGGTGAGGTATATTCGGAATTTGTCTACACTTTCGACGATGGCGAGGCACTCAAGTTCGGAAACGGTGTAGTTTCTCTCATGTGCCCTAAGGGCGCGGCTGAAATATTATACAGGATGTACTTGTCCGTCTGGGTGTACCTGTTTGAGTATGCCGGCAATCCCTTGGGTGGATGCGTCGCAATAAAGGCGGCATGGTAAACCGACTTGATACAAGTGTAGTACTGGTTTACTGGTTAAACTCTCTTTGAGAGTGGTGAAAGCTTGTTGACAGTCTGGGTTCCAATTCCATTTTACATCCTTTTTAAGTAGTTTATTTAAAGGTGCTCGTAAGCGGGCATAATCTGCTATAAACTTATTATAAACGTTTACTGCTCCTAAAAATGATTGTAGTGTTTTTTGATTGGTAGGTGGTTTTATGGCATTTATGGTATCAAGGTTGCGCGTCTGTGGTGCATAAGTACCTGCGGTAACAGTGTATCCTAAGAAATCTATATTTGTTTTAAAAAATGAACATTTATTATAATTAAGTTTGATGTTTTCGTGTTGACACACTGTTAGAAATTGTTGTAGGTGTTGTAGATGATCCTCTAGGGTGTCAGAAAAAATGATGAAATCGTCGAAGTAATGGGTAACAAAATTTAGTTTATATTTTTGCATGACCTGGTTTATGGCACGATGGTATATCTGTGGTGAATTTTTAAATCCGTAAGGAAGTCTACAAAATTCGTACTGACTATCTAACGTCACGAAAGCTAGTAGATTACGTGAGTTAGGTTCTATTTCCACTTGCCAATATGCGGATGCTATATCTACAGAAGAGTAATATTTGGCTTTTGACAATTTATCAAGAATGGTTTCTATTAAAGGTAAAGGATGTACGTCTGGAGCGATGATTTCATTAAGTTTTCTGTAATCAATACAGAAACGTTTCGTTTGGTCACGTTTGGTAACAAGCGTTATGGGACTGGCATAAGGTGAAACTGACGGGGCAATGATTCCATATTGGAGCATTTGTTCTATTTGGGTTTGTATTTCTTGTTGGTCGTGTAGTGGCACTCTATATGGGCGTAATGCTATTATTTTATCTGTGGTGGTATTGATTTTTACCGGTGGTATGTTCAATTTGGGCACATTGTATTTATTAGTAGAGAACACTTGTGAGAATTCATATAGAATTCGGTGGAGTTCGTGTGGACAATGTTCTAACTGAGGTGCCGCATTAGAAGGTATAGAAATCTCAATATCATGGGTAGGAGAAATAGTGGGTGATACAATAGTGGGGGAACATATAATTGGGGTAGGGTCCGCCACGTGTAAACAGGACTGGTGCGCGGGGAAAGTGGTAAACATATCAGTTTCCCTCGGTTGAGTGGGACATAAATCCTGTTTGCACTTGGTGAACTTATAGATATTCGTTGGGAGAGCATCATTATTTTGATAAATTTGGAAATTATTAAAATCTATAATTAATTTAAATATTTTAAGGGTATTAATAGATAAAATACCAAAAGGTAGTGAAGCTTCTACTATAAAAAAATTTAGTTTTTGGGTGAGGTTACCGATTTTAAGTTTTAAAAAAATATATCCAAGGGTATTTACATTGTGGGCTATTGCATTTATAGTTAAACTGTACTGATGGATAATAATTTTATATGGTAATCTATTTTCTATGGTTCTTAAAATATCTAAGTTAAGTAGGTTTATAGATTCTCCCGTATCTATTAAAAAGGGCAAGTTTACATTTGGTGACAATTCAGTCCATATTATTAATTGTTCAACGAAAATAAGTTTCAGGTTTTCCTACCGTTGAGCTGCTCGCGGGGCTTGCAGAGTCGTCTTGGCTTGCAGCTTGGACTTGGGGAACATGGCTCGGAGGTTGGACCTTGGGCTGGGTGTGGGTACCACGTTTTGGTACAGTGGTTGTGTGTGGTCGGGCGCTGTAGACTGGGCGTGTTTGGTCCCGTGGGAACCGTTGTTCACACTGGGAGTGCCAGTGCATGGCATTGCAATACTTGCAAGGCGAGGGGGGAGATGTAACTGGGTACGTTACACGTGATGGCCGCTGGTTGTTGTACCGCGGTGGTGGGTTGTGGTAGGTGGGGTGTGGAGCCTTGTCTACTTGGCGCTGGTTCACTGCACTGGTGGCACACTGAGTTATTCTTGACACTAGGTCGAACCATTCCTTAATGGTGTTTGGCTGCACAGTTGCGACTAATCGCTGGTCTGCGACGGGTAGTCCGTCGGTCAGAGATTCAATTAAAATGTCGGCGGGTAGGTCGAGTTTCATACCCATAACCGTTTTGTTTTGGTAGTAGTCTTCTAGGGACATTTGTGATGTCAATTTGATTGCCAAAAAGCGTGCAAACGACGCTTCTGTCGTTACTGGGAATAAGTCTATTAGTCTCTGGCGGGCTTCAATATAAAATAACCTATCTAACCGTAGGCTTCGGAAATATTGGAGGGGCTTACCTTGTAGGTAGCAGGGTAATTTGCGCAGGCGATCTGTGTAGGTCAGTTCAGTTCGGTCTGCTTGGGCATCGAAGTTGTCGAAAAAGCTTTGGGCTTCAAAAGTACCATCGTATGGACTTACGTCTATCTCCCTAGGAGATCGGGCGACCAGTAACTTACTCAGGGCATCGGCGATCTGTGTCAGCGGGTCTGCGGAGGTATCTTGGGGCGGCGACGTTTCCTCCTCTTCCAATGTCGCCTCTTGTTTGGGGATAGTTTGTTCGGCTGTATCGTTGGACGGTTTGGTTTGCTCCTCCATCTTGCTTCTTGGCTATTTTCTATCTGGACAGTCTTTTTACCTTCTTCGTTGTGGTCTCCTTCGTTGTGGTAATCCTGTCGACTCTCTGTAATAATGTGTTGAGTCGACTTATCTGTGATTAGGGATCCTGTCGACTCTCTGTAATAATATGTTGAGATTCTGGTTGACTCTTGTAGAACCTCGTCGACTCTCGCTATAAGTTGTGGCAACCGAGGGTCAAACCTGTAGTAACCGAGAGGGACAGTCAGGGGGTGGAGAGTTTTCCAGTACCTCTCTGCACCTTGTAGGATCTTTAACAGTTCTCACAGGGTACAGGCAGTCGTGGTCGAGGCAGAGTGGAAAAACTTGGGAATGTCCACACACACAAAACGAAGCGACACAGTTGTCGAAGGAAAATTCCTTGAATAGATAAAAAGCTAGCCAAAAGCAAGATGGAGATAGTTGATTTCTTACTGTTTTACATGGTCGATGAGTTGGTCCTTGGAGACGATAAGGGGTGACGCTGACCGGAAGACTCACTGGAACTGACTAACTCTGTTGCTAAGGCCGGTCTTATTTATACAACTCTTTGGACCAGGAAGGGAACCAGGAAGTATTGCCTTTCTGCACGTGTCCGCTAATCGACACTGGCACCAGTCTGTCGGCTTCCATCTATCTTTAGAAGTTATTTTGTGATTCTCTCAATCTTGCTTTTAACTCAGCTTTTAATCTATTATATAGTTTTATTTATTCATCCTCAGTACTTAAGTGAGTAGCGATATTGTTTTCTTGTTATGGAACTGAAGAATTGATCCGGATATAATTTCAAGTGAAGAATTCTATAAGAACTCATGATCTGATTGATCGAAAGAATTGAAACAAGAGTTTATTTTTATAAACTCAAGAGAAACTTGGATAAGTATTTGTGAACTTTGAAAAATATTTGCCTTTCCAACCCTAGTTACTTTTGCTCTCTACATTATTTGTTTGTCTGTATATTTATTTTGTATAACTTGTTTTTTCTAATATATAAAAGTCAGTGTATGTATGTATGTATGTATGTGGGTATCTATGTCGGCTATACACGTCCACAATACGTAACTAATCTGACTGAAATTTTAACAGTATATTGAGTAGAATCTGGAAAAACTTATAGTGAAAATTTCAGGTCTCTATCCCGAATATTCTTCGAATTATTTGCAAATTGCGTTGCAAATTTGCCTTTTCGCTCGCAAGCAGCGCCTCTAGCGGTGAAGATGGGAGGTAATATCAGCTGACCTAATGTACATGTAAAACGTGCTTTGACAGGACATAGAGAAAATTATTTATCGGATTTTTAGCCAATAAAAAATAAAATTGAAAGGTTCTGGGCAAATATAGTTGTTTTTTTTTTAGTCAGAAAATGATGATGACAATATTGCTGTACCATGTTTGGTTATCAGATACAAAATTATATCGGGAAAAATTCCAAAAAGCTGTACCCACGGGTGAAGCCAGTTCATTTTTAGTGTGCAGGAACAAAATTCTAACAGAAAAACATTCATTCGAGCAGAAGACACAAAGCCAGATCATCTCTTCATGAAAATATCGCTTCTCAGACACAAATTTGGAGCGGGACGTTTCACAAGAGCGACATCTACGGCGCCAATTTATAATTGTAACGAATAGTATTTGAATAAAAACATTTAATCGGGTAAAACCTGGGCGTTGCCCGGGTCATTCGGCTAGTTTTAAATATAACTATTTTTTTGGCCAATTTGATTATCACCCTTTTAATCTAATTTTTTTATTTTGATAACCATTAAATTTTGATAGGCAAAATAAAATATATTAATGCCCTTTTTGTTAATTTGTATTTTCACAACTTGTACAAATACTACTGGGTGAATCTATTTTCAATCTGGGTAAGATTGACCTTCCCCCATTTTTTTTTTTCAACTTCAACAACGCCGTTTACATTGACCAATCCGCCGCGAGCAGACATCCCTTCTATTTAAGGCCTAATCCCCAGTGAACTTTTGATTCTAAATTTTGTAAATTCATGACTAAAAATTATAACTAGATAATTTATAGATAAAAATACATTTAAAAAAAAAAAACAACTTTTATTTAAATGCACTAAAAAGCAAAAAAAAAAAAAAAATTCTGTCATTGAGCAATATGATGCATCTGAGTGAAAATAAAAGCGGCGGGGGACGATAATATTTAGAGAAGAGGTAAAGATATAGCAAACACTTATAAAAATCGCTAATCATCTGCTACATATTAAGTCTCAAAAGGTTCGAAATTCATGATGATAGCCCCCCGCCGCTTTTATTTTCACTCAGATACATCTAATTGCTCAATGACAGAAGATAATTTTTTCATTCATTTTTAGTGAATTTAAATAAAAGCTTTTTTAAATTGTATTTTTATCTATTAACTAGCCGAATGACCCGGGCAACGCCCGGGTTTTACCCGATTAAATGTTTTTATTCCAATACTATTCGTTACAATTATAAATTGGCACCGTGGATGTCACTTTTGTGAAACGTCCCGCTCCAAACTTTGTGTGTTTTTAAAATATAAAAATAAAAATGTAAATTTTCACAAGGATATTTGAAAATCATATTATTTTGATTTTCAAATACTATTCGTTGCAATTATAAATTGGCTCCATGGATGTCACTCTTGTGAAACGTCCCGCTCCAAACTTCGTGTCTGAGAAGCGATATTTTTATAGAAAGATGATCTGGCTTTTGTTTCATGCTCGAATAAAGGTTTTTCTGTTAGAATTTTATTCCTGCGTTCAAAAAAAAAAAAAAAAAAATGAACTGGTTTCACCCGTGGTCTCTGCTTTTTGGAATTTTTCCCGATATAATTTTGTAACTGATAATCAAACAAAATACAGCAATATTGTCATTATCATTTTCTGACTAAAAAACAACTATTTTTGCCCAGAACCTGTCAATTTTATTTTTTATTGGCTAAAAATCCGAAAAATATCTTTTCCAGATTTTTCTCTATGTCCTGTCAAAACACGTTTTACATATACATTAGGTCAGCTGATATTACCAAATTCCATCTTCACCGCTAGAGGCGCTGCTTGCGAGCGAAAAGGCAAATTTGCAACGCAATTTGCAAATAACTCGAAGAATATTCGGGATAGAGACCTGAAATTTTCACTATAAGTTTTTCCAGATTCTATTCTATATACTGTTAAAATTTCAGTCAGATTAGTTACGTATTGTGGACGTGTATAGCCGACATAGATACCCACATACATACATGCATACATACATAAATACATACGCAGACCGTGCGGTCACGCGTCGCACGAGCTCCGCGTATTTCGTCTTTCATTTGGCTGACGGCCCTTTTTGCTTTACTAAATCCATATCATCTGAATCGCCTTAAGACAGGCTTCATCTCGAATCATCTTTTGTGAATTTTCGCCCAGTTTGAAATTTTTGTTTATTTCATTTTTCATAAGTTTGCAAAGCTACAAGTTGTAGCTTTGCCTCATTGTCATGGCAACGGCCGAGTCGGTCGTTGCGTCATCACTTCCATCTGTAAGTTCATTGGACGCTCATTCATTATCATTACCATCATCATCATCACAAGCTGTGAAGACAAAATCTGCATACATTAAACTAAACGAAAAACAATCTGATAATTTGCATATCCAAAGGATGCAAATTACCTCTGAGGAAAGAAAAAATATTCAGGAAAAGAGGAAGGTAACCTTTGAAAAAAAGGAGTAAAAACATCAAGTCGACGATTCAGTTTGAACCTCTCCCAGACGCCACGGCGGAAGACCACCTGATAGGAATTGCAGCCGTCATCGGCTTAGACAACATCCATTCGGTCGGAAAAATAAATGGCCAGGCCATTGTGTCGGTCGGTGGCCAATAAACTCGAATGACCAGGCAGAAAGACTGATTAATGATGGCTTTAGAGTTAAAGAGAAGACGGTGTTCCCAACACCTCTCTTCAGAACGGCCAAAAAGTACATCCTCTCCGGAGTTTTGGCCTTCATTCAAGACCAAGACATAAAGAAGGCTCTCGAACCCTATGGCCATTTATTAAGTGTCCGACCCCTCCCCTTTCCAACTGAAAATCCGCTGCTGAAGCACCTCTCCTCACTGAGGAGGGAAATTATTTTCAAGTGTAATGAAAAAACAACAATGCCGGCCATAATCACCATCCCATATATGGAAAACCTGTTCAAAATTTTTATCGGTGAGGATGTAATCTGCAATAGGTGCCGGCGTCATGGACATATAAGAAGCAAATGTCCCTTTGACCCTGCGCGATTGGAGCAAAAGTCACTAAGACCTTCGCAGAAGCCCTGAACCAGGTGGTCCCTCCCCCTATGCATGAGCCAACTGATGACGGGGAAACGGAGCAAGCAACGACACCTGAAAAGGCGAAAGGCAATAAGAGAAGCCTGAGGGAATCCTCGGACGAGGAAACTGTTCAAACGGAAGCTCCCGAACCTGGCAAAAGACCGAAACCTACCCAGCAGGATGAGGAACCTATGGCCGAAACTGGCGAGCCCCAAGAAAGCTAAAACAACCTTGTAGGGAATATCTTGGCTGAGCCGCCTTGTGAAGAGTCTTTAAAAATAAAAAGGGTCACAGGCGGAGATTCGGAGCGCGAGTTCGATAACGATGAAACATCAATATGCGGCTCAGAAACATCAATGACATCATCGCAGATGGACAAAGAACTTGAGAACTACGAAATGGGGCTAAACCCAAGAGTTGAAAAGGCAATCGCCGACATCTCTAAACGAACTGGCCACTCAAGGGGAATAAAGATAAAGAGCCAACTTGATAAATACCCCGACCTTGGGCAGGACATTCCTCTTTACCTGGAAAAACTCATTGAAATAAGAAAATCCAAAGGTACAATAAAAGGCGATGCAAGAAAGAAACTAAACGCCCAAATTCAAAGAACTAAAAAAATACTCGAGACTATGAATGAGATGTGATTTCCTCCCTTCTTATCTCGAAGGAACGTTGGAAGAGAACTGACGAATATTTTGGTCATCTTTTCCTTTTATCACGTTTTTTTTTACCCTTATTTTTTACCTTCTCTATTCTACTTTCTCGCTTTTACTTATTTATTTGTATATATTTACCTTTTAACCTAACACGACTTATTTTATCTTTCTTTCCTCTACACACTCTCCTTTACAAGTTTAAACTCGTCCTTACTTTATTTATTTTCTATTTTTGGATGTTTTTTTTTGGACTGTTCTCAGCCATCCTTCGACGCTTCTGAACACGAATTTTCAGAGATAATCACGCTCAACGCCCGCGGTATATCTGGAAGAGAAAGAGAAGATTACTTCTGCAAATGGACGAAAGAATTTAAAGCAGACATTTACGCTATACAAGAAACAAAGAAAGACCTATTATTATCGAGAAAAGAATTTGAAAACTACGACATATATGCAAATAAAACGAACAATTGCGGTAGCGGACAATTTATTATCCTAAATCGCACTATTCCTAACGAAAACTTCAAAGTTATCAAAAGCGGGAAGATCTGTGCGATCGAGTGCACCTTGAAAAGAAAACTCGTTTTACTAATAAATGTACACGTTACGCACAATCCAGATGAAGCTTTTAACGACTTTACCTTGATTGAACGTTATATTGAAAATTTCCCGAACGACACGTCCAAAATTATACTTGGAGACTTTAACATACGAGATAAGCCTGGAAGAACGGACTCACAGAGAAAGAGAAAAATGTTAAATGATTTTAAAAGAAAATATAACCTAATCGACGCATTTAGTTATCTTAATCCGGGAATTCACGGGGTCACGCACTTCGCGACTGTGAACGGCACACCTTTCGAAACACGCATCGACTATATCTTAACTACGCCCGATTTAATAAGAAACTTGGAAGAATGCAAAACCTTATCTTACTCGCTCTCTGATCACAACGCCATCATCGCCCATTCAAGCACCGAGAAAATTAAGTTAATATGCGAAAAAAACCTCCCGCCTCTTCGACGACATATATGCTTTTGAACTTGAAAACTTTCATTCGAACTATACGAACTTAAGCGCAAATGCTAAATGGAGATGTATAAAAGGACTTATATTGGAAGTTGCGAATGCATGTCTGAGGTATACGGTCCCAAGGCCGATGGGTCACAAGCCCGCTATTACTTCGATTTTTAACGAGAACGACATATTGCTGACTGATAATCGAAATATTTTTAATTATATTTTTAACCACTACCGCGATCAATCCAGAGCCGACGATTCAATCACTCTAAACGACATCGTAACGTATATAAATTCTATCCCGCGCTTCGATATTGTCTTCAACTTCGATGAACAACATTTTATAACGAAGGGCGATATAATTAATGCAATTAAACACCTTCCAAATAAAAAGATGGCTGGAGAAGACAAGATTCCCGCGGAATTTTATAAAAATTACCCGAACGACGCCGCTGATCTACTTCTCGCGATATTTACTAATGCCCAGGATGAACGTGAGCTACCCAAACATATGAGATTGGGGAGGCTGATTCTCCTACCTAAGAGGCCGAGCCCAAAGACGCTGAGTGAATGGAGACCTATTACGCTGATGAATACCGACTACAAAATCTTGTCGAAGTTACTACTTGCGAAAATTAAACCCTACTCTCCGCAAATTGTTCCTATTAAACAGAAGTATGCAATTATGAATAGATCGATATTCGACATACTCCCTGATATCGAACACAGCGTCTACGCGGCAAACCTCCTCAATACGCCCCTCGCGATAGTCGTCCTCGACCTACAAAGGGCGTTTGACTCGCTCAACAGAAACTTCTTAATTGCGACTCTTGAGAGAATCGGTATACCAAATATATTTATCAAATGGATCAAAATAATCTTGAACAACAGCGCAATTAAGATTGATGTAAATGAAGAAACATCTCCATCCATACAAGTGACAAGGGGAGTTCGTCAGGGCTGCGGGCTGTCGGCGGTACTGTTCTCGATCTCCACGACGGCTTTAATCTTTCACTTACGAGACAAACTGAGCTCCACGACCACGACGCACGTTTACGCCGACGACCTGGTGTTTTTAATTAGAGACGAAAGCGACTTCGACCGAATCTACTCCTGCCTCCAAGATTTGAAGCGGGTCTCCGGTATAAATATAAACTTTGGGAAAAGCAAAGGGCTGTGGTGTGGCAGCTGGGGCAACAGAACCGACACTCCGAGGGAAATTAATATGCGAAGAGACCAAATCAAAGTGCTTGACATCTTAATTGAAAACTCAAAAACGCCCTTCAAAACGGAGAAAGAAAACCTGCGCGAGGAATTTCGACAAGCGGTGCGTGTTGCTAAATCCCATATTTCGTCGCTCTCGCTTATACAGAAGACGCGATATATTAACGAAAGATTGATACCGAAATTTACATATAAAATAAACGCGACTCTACCTGAAGACGTAATCCTCAACGACATACAAAAAGATATTGATGACGCCCTATACCTAAATACAACCTGGACAAATTCCTCAATAAATTGTTTGCCTGTCGAGAACGGCGGCCTCGCTTTGCTCCACCTCGCCACGCAACGCGATTTATTCACACTAAAACGTATACAAAAGCAAATTAATGGCCTTCAGAATGAAAACGAATTTCTATTTGAGAACAAAAATTCGACCAACTACTTCAATCTTTTTAATTACGATCTACACGGATTTCTCTCACCGCGAAGAAAACAAATTTTAGCAAGCTGGCGTAACATCGTTTACAAATTTAATATTGACTTCAAGCAGCTTTCGCGAAAAGATTATTTACACCTCGTTATACCGAAATTCCGCCTCTTACACGGCCTTTATCTACAGAACCCTGCCGTCTTCAGTACAAGAAACTTGAAACGACTGAAAGATTTTATAGATACGAACGACGAAATGCGCGAGGTAAATGATCTATTTTCCCATGCCACGCGAAATATCCGAAACGATCTACAACGAATTGCCGAATTTTACAACCAGACGAAAAACACGACTTTCAAACTTCAAGACCATTCTTCCTGCGTGCATCTTCCCATCGTTTACGAATCACGCCTTTTCTCACGTATAAAGAGTAACGCACTACGAAATATAATTTTATTGACCAATTTTAACATTAAACGCGCTGAAAAAAAGGTTGGAAAGTGGAATTTCAACACTGCGCCATTCTGGCATAAAAAACGTGGCATTTACGACGATATCGCCTGGAGACTGAAACTAAGAGCCCTGCCACACCCGACCAGGAATGGAAGGCCCACCTGCACTGCGTGCGGAGGATCTCCAGACATTCTACATCGATACCTAGAATGTGAATTCACTAAAAAGAAAATAAAAGAAGCTAATGAAGAATGTCGGATTGTCGACCGCTTATACACCTTCAGCCCAGCCAACTTCATCCTAGACCGCGAAAATCCAGAATTACGTCGAATTTTAAACAAGAAGAAATACGAAATTTACAAATATTTTATAGAGATAGATTTTAATTGTACCCCCTCCCCCACTAACAATTGAAATGTAACGACGGTTTATATGACTTAATAAAAATTGCTTTTGTTGTTTACATACATACATACATACATACACTGACTTATATATATATAGGGATTATTTATCTTCTTGGATGGCTGATCTGGCTGCGTCTTTGTTAGGTTTTGACCTTTCTGGTAATTCCTGACCATGTCATTATTATTGTTTCTTATGCTCCTTTTTTATTAAAATTAAACAAACAGTCTTTATGCCTTTTTTTTTTTTGCAAATTTTACAGGTCCAGAGGAAGGCCTCTTAGTTGATTGCCTTAATATCTAAAGGCATTTTCATGATTCTTATTTTTGTCTTGTTTCTTCTTTTCAAAGTCCAGAAGAGTTTGTCTCATGTCAGTAAATGAAATATTTCTGTTTGTTGACAGTGCTGCAATAATCATGTCAAAGTTAGGTAGAAAAGTCCTTCAACAAAATATCTAACTGGTTCTCTCTCTATGACAGTATTTCCTAGCTGGGCGATCTCTTTCTGTGCTCGCACAATGTACACGTCAACATTTTCACTTCGGATCATTTTTAGTTTCACTTTATCCAACATTAAGTCTATCATTTTATTTTCTAAGGATCCTTCGAATCTTTATGTCGTGCCAAATTCTTTTGGCTTTCTTGTCGCCTCTAAAGATTATTGTTAAGTCATCCGAAAGTGATAATAATTTTAGGCTATATGCTTCCCGATTCTTTTTGATCCATATATCATCAGGTTTTATCTTTTTTTTTTTTTGTAAATTCTAGTTCATTATTTACAATAATTCCCTCGAAAAGGACTTTTGAGTCGGGAATTGCCTCCATTTTCATGGACCATGTTGCATAGTTGTTTTATTTTAGTTCGATATTTGATAAGCAATGTGTGCATCCATTTTGTTTCAATTTACTTCACAGTTCTTTCTAAATTGGCGGTTATTCTATTTCGCGCGCAAAAAAAGAAAAAGAAAAATAAAGTAATAGAGAGGCGCTATGCTACTAAATTGATAGGCTTAGCTAAAAATATACGACGTTATTTTCTATAGAGAAATAACAAAGTTCACAAAAATGTTTTATACTCACACATGCTTCAGTGATGAGAATATCTATTTTGGTACACCCACAAATACTTATAATATAAGTATTTGTGGGTGTACCAAAATAGATATTCTCATCACTGAAGCATGTGTGAGTATAAACACAGGGCCGCAAAAAAAGAAAACAAGTAATTAAATTTTTATAGTAACATTTATGTAGGTTTATTTTTAAAAATACTAATAAGAAAAAAGAAAGTAAAGTTAATATTTTCTCCCTGATATTTGGCATCTCTTTTCTGCTACCATCTTTCCTACTTACGCAATTAAATATATCTTCTCCTGTAGTAGTGCCATGCATCGGTACTAGTTCCAATAATTCCTCAAAAATGTTGAAATCCGTGTCGCAAGCTCGAAAAAAAAAAACAGCTAACTGAGCTACGCCCCCAATGTCCGTACTCTCATCACAGGCAATGGAAAATGCTTCGAAACAAGGTGATTTTTCTTTTATCTGATCATTTAAATTTCTGGCCATATCAGTAACTCTTTCCACAACGGTATTTCGAGACAAATATATTGCTTGAAACGTCTTCACACTTCAAGGACAAACAATTTCTGCAGCTTTAATTAAACATTCCTTGATGAAATCACCTTCATTAAAAGGTTTTGAGTGTTTAGCTATCATCTCCGATAAAACGTAGCTTGCATGCACCGTCGCTTCACTCTCTTGTGATACTTTAGTAAACATAAACTGTTGTTTTTTCATTCCCAACTTGAACTCTTTTAACTTTTCTTGTCTCATTAAACCTTCGTAGGTAATATATTTTGATTTATGTTGTTCATAATGACGTTTAATGTTATATAATTTTGGTACACTAATAGCATTATTACATATCAAGCAGATGATTTTATCTTTTACTTCAGAGCAAAAATACTCTAATTCCCACTTTTCTTGAAAATTCCTATGTTCTTCAGCAATTTTTCGTTTAGTTTTACTGCCACTTGGTTTTGATGAAGACATATTGAATACAAAGGTCTGAAAAAAAAAATTAGTAATCGCTAACACAAAATAATAAAACATTTTAATTAATATTTTAAAAATATTTTAAAAATTAATATTTTTTAACTGATAAAGCTAAAGTTAGCAAAAAGTTTATTGGCATAATAGCAGGATACTTGCGCCAACTGAAATAGAAATTAGTTTATATTTTATGCATCTCGTTAAATAATAGTAAAATAAAGCCCATTATATTTAAAATCACCAAACCCTGTCGTTCAATACCTCAAGAATACCACCTGCTTATCGCTAAAATAGTTAGACACGAAAATTATTTATTTAAATTAGTCATTTTTTTTATTCATAATTTTCTAAATTCATTCTTTTTTCCCTCCTATCTTTTCTTTAAGTACAAAAGGCGGCTTTGATGACTTGTGAAACATGCGGCCTAGCGTTGTCGTGAAGGAGAATGATTTGACCTTGTCGATCGGGTCTTTTCTGTTGAATAGCCTCGTTCACGCGATGCAATTGGGCAATGTATAGGTCCTTGTTGATCGTGGCATTCCTTTCTAGTATTTTCCAGTACAGCACACCTTCGCAGTCCCAAAAAAACGCAGATCATAGCCTTTTGTTGGTGAAGATATTGCTTTATGCTTGGCTTCGGCATATCTCCTGGAGCCACCTACTCTTTTCTTTGCTTCATATTCACGTATAGACACCATTTTTCATCTCCCGTAACGATTCGGTATAAAAATAGATGTTTATGGCCCCGTGTTGATTCATGGCGTGCGAGATGTTGAGCAGCGATTTGAAGGCGATTTTCTTTGTTGGTTTCATTAAGCTCGTGAGGCATCCAAGCTCCAAGTTTTTGATAAAAACCTATGGAGATGGTCACAGCACTACATTTCATTTTTTCAGCCAATTCACGGGTTGTTTGGCGACCATCTTCCTTCAAAAGGGCTTTTAGATGTTCCTCATCGAATTCTGATGGTTGTCCGCTTCGAGGCGTGTCTTCAAGGTCCAAGTCCCCGTTTTTGAACTTTGCGAACCATTTTTGTGCTGCTCGATCCCCTATCATACCTTTTCCATTCACGTTGCATATGTCCCGAGCTGCTTCGGCTGCTTTTGACCTCGATGAAAAGCGAAGAAAAGCAGATGTCTAAAATGTTGATTTTGCCTCCTGGATATTCCATTTTCAAGTCTGGAAAAAGAACAAAAAATCACGTGTTTCAAAAAACAAATACAGGTTTGTAGAACAGAACAAGTACTATTTAAAAATATAGACACTTTATCGCATAACAACAAAAACCGTTATGAAACAAAGGGATACAAGAACCGAACGAACTTTATTTACAACCCAATATATATATTTTATTTTTTCAATAAAATTATTTTGCACTTAACATTTTGATACGATTTTAAGAAGCAATCATTTGTGAGATAAATATGAAATAGTTGAATATAATAAAATGGATATAAAAAGTTGTGTTAAAAATGTGGAGGTTTAAAAATATAAAAACGTGTTATTTAACTCGTATTTGTTGGTATAAAATTACTAAATATTATTTTTAAATGCTAAATAATTGTTATTTTATATTAAATAAATGTTATTTCAAACTTCTTTTTCTATACGTTTCTGTTAAACTTTGGTATGTCGTTGTTAAACTTCGAAGTTTAGTTTAAAATATTCGCTATTAAACTATAAAATGTTGATATTATAATATAAAATGTCTTTATTAAATTGTTAAATGTGCTTGTCAAGAGTGGAATTTATACTTTATATTTATATTATACTTTATACAAAAAAAATGCCTTTATTAAATCAAAAATTTTTCTAGTGAAGAATAAAAAAATGCGCTTTTGAAATAAAAAATGACCTTAACAACAATAACAACAAAAGAAAAGTACTAAGGTAGACCAACTTCATTTAAAATAAATGTGTCAATTAAAAATGTTAAAACAAATTACCGTTTAAATGAAATCGAAAATATCGCTAAAAATAAAATGTTATGCGTCTTAAAATTTCAAATTTTATATATAGACCTGTATATGTATATGTCATTTCAATTAAATATTATCCTATATAAATATGCGTGATCTTCGTATCAATTTTTTTATATATTAATGATTAAAAAGAAAAATTATACATTGGTTGAGTAATCCTGTATTTTGCACTGTATTTGAAAGATTTATTTCCATTTTTAAAAATAAAATATTTTGACTAATTATAATAGAAACGATTTCTTAACCCATCTCGAGATCATTTAGCCGAGCGTAATTATCCAAAATAAAACATTTTTTATCATTTAAATTAAATCTCCACTGAAAAATTATTGTATAATCATAATTTTGAAGGGGTAAATGAAAAAAATATTATATTATATTTTAAAATAAAATATATAAGCATATAAACTTTATTTGATTAAATAATTCTATTCAAATAATTTGTAAGCACAATGTGTTCAAAGTTTACATATAAATAATGGATGTTTCATCACTAATGTCTGCTGCAGAGATCTTGGAATTGAAACAATTAGAAGAAGTTGTTAAAAAATTACAATTTCAAAATGAGCAACTAAGAAAACGCCGTATACAAAATAATGAGAAGCAAAACAACGAATGCCTAAATGTAAACAAGTCACCGACAAATAGCGAAAATCCGAAATATAACATTCATGATAGTACAATTCTCAATGCAAATGGCAATCATATTAATCTATTCAAACGTGAAAGGAAGTTAGGTTCAGAGCCAATAAAATCATTTATTTCAAAATATAAAATTTACAGCTCGTATGAGGGTAATTCAAAATGCATAGATATAAAACAAGAAAAAATACAAGATTCAATTTTAGGAAATCCTTTAAGTGACAAGCACATGATGAATTTGCCATTTTCAAATGCAAGCAATTCTATACGTGAAGAAAGCAGATTTGGATCTAATAGAAAAGAAGCAATATATAAGGAAGACAATGAATCATATTCAAATAACACTAATAATATTTTACAAAGCAGCAAATGTGATGAACAAATTGATCTATCCAGGGAAAATAAAAATAATACATGCAGTAGTAACTACGGAATTTTGCATTCTAATAAAATAATTTTAAAGCCAGAAGTAAATAAAAAGAACGTAGAAGATCTTGAATTTTGGGAATATATATCGAATGGAAGCTTGATTGATATCCAAGAGTTAGATAATATTGACAACGAAGAAACATGGCTTTACTCCTGTTCAAAGGATAGTGAAGCTAAGAAGATAGAAGTTGAAGGAACAGTAAGAACGCCGACAGAGTCGAGAGAAGATGTCAGGATAGCTCCCAAGCCGTCTCCAGTCATTGTACCTAGGAACCAGAGGTTCAGGGAGAAGACATTTTGCAAGCTGCCAATCCGTAGGAGTGAGGCCACCTCGACGTTCATTGTCGACCATCTGAAGGAGGGGTGCCCCCCTGGGACGCCGCCCAAGTACTCCAGGATCCCTCAGCGACTCCAGGCTTCCAAAACCTTTGTCACGTCGCCCGCCGTGGGGTCCCCAGCCAGGTTCCAGAGGTCCACCAGCTCCTATGTGACCCCTCGCTCAGCCATCCCCCGACCCAATTCCAGTCGCCTCACATCAGATGTTGTCAATAAAAATACATAGCTTCACTTGTGTGCAAATTTTCAAGAGAAGGCCAACTGTTTTTAATTCTTTTTTTTTTTCAAGAAATGACTCTCTCTTTCGGTTATTTCTTTGATAAAAAAAACTATATAGTAATGTGAAGTTTTTCTTTTATTTGCGGGAGAAACTCGAGCTTTTGGGCACAGTGCTCATCAACTGGCTAAAGGGTAAAACACTCATTTGCTCTTTAGCAAGTTGAAGATCTAAATTGGAAAGCTCGGTTTTGTTCGAAATAAAAGAAACACTTCACCTTACGATCACCTCTCCTTAATGTATTTCACTGGTTTTACTTCGATAGTTAAGTGGATCTTTACTATCAGATGTCTTCCTTTTCACATTTGACAATTGTATTCTTACAACAAAATTATTATGATTGTATGTTCAGTGTTGATTCTTGTCTGTCTGTCACTCATACACTGGGTTCAGAATAACATTCTTATTGCTGATCGTTCTGTTCAGAGTATGCCCGCGAACAGTAGCAAATTGTTATCCAGTATTCCATCTATTGGTTAATTGTTTTATTTGATAACTAGCTGAATGACTCGGGCAATGACGGGAATTACTCGATCGCATATGTATTTATTTACAATTATATATTATGACTCGGCTTTGCCCGGGTTCTTCCCGAGTGAATGTTTTCCCAATTAGAATGCTTTATTAAATATTATTTACTAGCGGATGTACCCGGCTTCGCCCGGGTTTTACCCGAGTAAAGGTTTGTCTAACGAATCTCTCGATAAAGTGAACATTTTTTCCCGGTCCCTTGAAAAATACTCGATAAGTTGAATAAAATCAATATTAATTGGTTCCTTTGGTAATTGGAAGTTAAAGGAATAGTATCTTGTCTTGGAATTGTTTCATTTTTCTTGTCTCATTTTGTCTTTCCTAATTTTCTACATTACAAAATCATTGTATCATCATGATAATATTTAGAGCAGTTTGTTGAATTATAAAAGATAAATTATAATATTTATCTTGATTATTTTTAGGCGAAAAGTTATTTCAAAAATTTTATTTGCTAGAAATTTTCCCAGTACTATACTAAATAACTTCCCAAAGTTTCATGGTGTTCCAATGAGTGGTTTGGTCAGGCATAAAGGACAGACACACACACATACATTCATTTTTATATATATAGATGATTGTCTTATTTTATCATTCTAAAGTGAGAAATCACATTTGAAAAATACAAATTTGAAAATAATATACAGAATGATTATGTTAGTAATAAAGATACATATTAATTGGAATCCTCATGACAACTACTAATTAATGGACATAATTATAATATAAATACCATTTGTTATAGCAAAATTTCCCTGGAAAATATTCCCAAGGAGAGAAGCCGGACAGAGTCATTTGTAGTCAGTAAATGATAAAATATGCTAAACGGATTGTTTATTGTCTAATTATAATATTTGAATAGCTTCTATATTAATATACCTACATGCTCAATTTTCTAATTGCTTATAGGGTAGTTTTGGCGGAGAAGAGTAATAAACATCAGTTTCTCTTGACAAGAATAGATGCAGTAAGTAGTGGATGTTTGCCCTCAGAATAATGTTTAAACAAATGTTCGTTAGTCAAACTTTCACTCGGGCAGAAACCGTGCTGGGTACATTCGCTAGTATATCTATATGCAAGGTGTGATCATTAAGTAAGGAGATAAGGTTGTTAACATTTTATTAAAGTAGATACAAATATAAAAACGTATATTCCTCAAATTATTATCTTTGCGCTACACAACAATGTTTCCCTCTCCTTTTCAATTGCTCAAAACATTGAGAAAATTCGTTTTTCGGAATATCTCTTAATTTTTTCTTTGAATATTTTATATAATTGCACTTACATCATTAAAATGTTTACCCTTCAAAAATATTTTATCTTAAGGAAGAGTAAAAAGTCGGGAATAGGGATGGTGAGCAGGTTGGGGGGTTCCGTTCTGCGCCAAATATTGAGCAAACGAAAGGGCCATGTGAAGTCGAGCATTATCCTGTCACAGGATACAATTTCGTCTCCTATATATCAGGTCTTTTGGATCTAATCGCTTCACGTAAACGACGAAGAATATCCAAATATACGTATTATGTTATTGTTGGACCTTGTTGAAGAAATTCAAAGTGAATAAGACCCTTAAAATAAAAAATAAAAAAAAAGAAATCAACAAAATATTTATCTTTGATTTTGTTCTTCTTGAAATTTTGGCCTTGGTTGTCCTCGTTCATCCCAATCACTTGACTGGCATTTTGTCTCCGGGTCATACGCGTAAACCCACCATGTTTAAACACCTGTGATTATTTTTTTCAGCATATCTGGGTTATTCTGGTAGTTTTCCAAAAGTTTTTACAAATTGAAAGTCTAGCCTCTCGTTGTTCTCTCTCTCCTTCCAATTGTGAACAATTCAGGAACAAACCGAGATGCTACTCTAACCATATTCAAATATTCGCTTATTATTAATTGCACCAACCCGTACGATATATCTAATTGTATGCTCACCTCCCTGATGGTCATTTTGGGGTATTCTCGCAAAAGGCTTTTGGTTTGTTCGATATTCACCTGGTTTCTGATGATGCACGGTCGACCAGGTCGAACTCTGTTAAAGGGATTTATTCTTCCATTTTTATAGTTGACGAACCAATTGAAAACTTTTTCTCTACTATAAAATTCATCTCCATACTCCCCTTTAATCAAAGCACTCGTTTTTGAAGCTCTTTTACCGAGTTTCGAACAAAATTTAATAGCGATTCGCTTCTCGATGAAACTATCAAATTTTTAAAGAAAGTTTTTCGAAGAAATTTCTGACAACGTTCGCTTTATAAAATAAATTCGAATCACGGACGCTCGTACCATTCAGTCAAATCATATATTATTTAAAAACTTAGATTATGAAGTTTAATATTACATCGTTTATTTGTCTTATTTTCATTATTTCAAAAATTTCAGCCTTGTCTCTCTACTTAATGATCACACCTTGTATATGTAGCATAATTGGCATCACATTTCCTGACCTCAGAGTAAGCAAGTTCAGAATAAAAATCATAAGGCGGGTAGGAGAGTTTATTTAACGAAAAAAAAACTTTTCTCTCCGTCTTGTGATTTTTCTTCTATTACAGGAAGAGTGAGATTACCATAATTTCTTAATAAGAAAATTTGTCTGATATTCTAATATTTTTCAAAATTTTGGGTCAAATTTCATTTGTACCTAACCCTCATTTTTTTTCCATCACAAAATATGTAAATTAGTTATTGTTTTAATTTGAATATCGGATTTTTATAGCCTATATTTTGTATGCACTGCATATTCGTATATTTGAAAAGTAAAACTTGAATCAGGTAAAAAGTTTCTTTTTATTTATATTTGCTAGCTTTCGAGCAAATTAACTGCTCTTCAACGGGCTGATGTTCTTTATACAAACTCAAAATAATATTTATACATAGTAAAATTGAAAATATTCGTATATACTTTCAATAGAGAAAAGTATTAAAGTAGCCTTTGAACTTTCCTTTTTACAAATATATGACCTGGCCATTTTTTGCTCGAAAGGATGTTCCCCCCGAAAGAATATTTTCCCCTCCAAATATTATGCATCAATATAAAAATCATTTTCTGACTAAAAATGAGTAAATTAATTCAGTACTTAATCAATTTGTATTTTCCCTGGATGGAAGTGTGACAAAGATTCCTTCCAGAATTAACTCAATATGCTGTTAAAACTTCAGACAGATGGGTTAAATACTTGTATTAAGAGCAAACGTTTAAGGAGAGAACAAATAAATATATTGAACATCTGTATTCTTTTCCTTTTCCACTTTCGGGCACCACACTTAAAGCTCCATGTAACAAGTTCATCATTATAGAGTGTCCTAGCTTCTTCAATTTCTTATTTAGGTTATAATGTTTTCATCTTTCTATAGCATTTATTATAAAGAATATACTTATCTCTGTCTATTTGTCCATTCTTCCCATAGTTCATATTTCAACTGCCTCCGATACTTCTCTGAGGTAATATATTGGGAAATTAATTAACTACTTGAACACATGAACGCTTTAGAAGAAACACAAGCCAGGGAGAAGAGTTTATTTTGTAGGAGAACGGTCTTGCAAGCTTTCGGGCAAGACGTCCTTCTACGGGTACAAAATGACACTAGTGGCAATGGTTTATATATCCATATACACTTTCATGAAAATGTTTCACATAATACTCAATTTTAAAAAGGAAAAATATGTAAAAAAAATTCACGAAAGGGAATATATACACTGGTCCGCAAAATTAAAGGAACAACATATTTTTTTTCATTTATCTCAAATTTTATTGAACATTTATCAATGAAATTTTATACACACATTTATTATTCCATTATTGATTAGAATTCTCGAAATCAAAGAATTCTAACACGTATTTTATGCAAATTAGCCGGTCAAGCAATGATCTTCTTGCAGTCAGTGCATAAATATCTTGGATATTGTTTTTAATATGGGGTGTGATCGCCTTTAACTGATAGACAGGCTCTACATCGGTGACCCATACTAAGAATTAGGGAGTTTATCAGCTCCTGTGGAATCAACGCCCACTCTTGTGTTAAGGCTGTTTCTAGCTCATGAGTGTTTCTAGGAGGGGGTTGGAGGGATGAGATCCGCCGTCCTAGGTTGTCCCATACTTGCTCAATGGGATTTAGGCCTGGGGATCGAGCTGGCCAATTCATCCGAGCAATTGCATGGTTTTGGAGAAAAGTGTCGACCACACCAGCCCTATGTGGACGGGCATTATCATCCATTAGAAGAAAGTTTTCTCCCATTTCCAATGCTTGAGGCATCATATATGCTGCCAAGATCTCGTCCCGATACCTCTGTCCAGTCAGGGTTCCTTGCCGAAAAATATGGAGTGCTGTGCGACCGCCCAAGAAGATTCCAGCCCAGACCATAAAACCTTGGCTTCTGTAGGGATCCCTTTCAACCATATTCCGGGGGTTATTTCTGGTTCCTACCTCTCTCCAGACAAAGACACGACGAGAATCGCTGTTTAGAGAGAATCTGGACTCATCAGTGAACATTACACGCCTCCATTCATCTGGATTCCAGGCGACATGTTGTCTGCACCAAAGTTTCCTTGCTCTCTTTTGAGGTGGTGTCAATGGCACACAAATTATGGGTCGTCGAGCATAGAGGCTTTTCTTGTGAAGCCTTCTGCGTATTGTATCAGTTGATACTAAGACTCCTGTAGCTGCATTGAGGTCACTTCGTAGTTGCGATGATGTCATTCTTCTATTGCGACGCACAAGGAGACTCAAATAACGGTCTTGATTTAACGTTTTGACCCTTGGCCGTCCTTGTCCGGGTGTTCTCGCAACATTAGCTGTCGTTTGAAATTTTTTCCAAAGCCTTGAGACAACGTTTCTTGTCACCCCAAGCCATCTTGCTACTTCTGTCTGTTATTGGCATGCTTCCATCCTTCCAATAGCTTGCCATTTTTTTCTTGTGATAAATGTTGCCTATAAGCCATGAAAACTTTAAAAAACAAAAAGGTTCAATAAAAATCTAGTGGAGCGTAAAATTAGGACGCTTTGAGAAAGACTCAGGCACGTGCTGGAGGCGGAGTCAACGTAGACGGTGGTATTTTGCATATTGGGAACAACTTTATTTGTTTTTCTGTTTTACATACTCTCTTAATTCATGGAAGCTTTTGAATATACCAAAACTTGATATATATCCCTTAATATAACTTTTCTTTTTTTAAACATATGTTGTTCCTTTAATTTTGCGGACCAGTGTATAAGCCGTTGCTCTATTCGTGTCATTTTGTACCTGTAGAAGGGAGTCTTGCCTGAAAGCTTGTACGATCGTCCTCTTATAAAAGAAGCCCTTCTACCTGACTTGTGTTTGGTCTTCTATAGCAATAAGGGAGATTATCGTGTTGTCTTAATTCTATCATGAGATTCTATAATTTTAAATCCCAAATCTGGAGACTTCCACAGGTGACTAGAGGTAGTTCCTACTTAGGTTATTTAACTATTCTCTAAATAATGTGTCTTGAGAGAGATTAAGATTCAAACTACCTACATTACCTTGTTTATATATATATTTATACAGTAGATTCTTCTATAACGCGAGTTTTTACAACGCGATAAAAAAATTGCGACAAATGTATTTATACAACGCGAATTTACGTATAACGCGTTATAAAATAAAATGCGGAAATTTCCATATTGACAACTGTACAATACATTTAATTTTTATGCACACGCGTTTTTCAATTTTGTTTTTGTTTTTGAACGAAGTAGTGTTGTATACTTTGTCAATTTAATTGCACATGTGTTTCTGTAAGTAAAATATTTTAAATAGTGTTAAATTGAGTTTTAAAGCTTAAAATAATATTTTTAACGCATATAAGGTATTAAATTAGAATTTACATGTAAATATTTTGCAAATATAAAAGATTACGAAACTTGCTGCCCAGGAATGATGAATAAATTTGGAAAAAAATTGAAAAGGAGATATACTGTATCATGCAAAAATGTATTGTATAAAATGATGTATATATAAAAAATAATTATATACATAATTCTATACAATATACATTTTTACATTATATTTGTCACTAACAATTTACCCTAACAACATTCGCGTTATACAAGTTTTATTTCGTACAACGCTAATTCCTATAACGCGATTTCATACAACACGGAACACATTAATCGCGTTATAGGAGAGTTTACTGTATATATATAGTCATAATTTGCCTAATGCCCAAGAGATATAATTTATTTCCGCCATAATTAGAATGTTAAATTGTAAATACAAATTCATCCATCTATAAATATGTACAAAATAAACGTGGGAGCCAGCGCGCGCGGGCGAATGCTACGGCACGCCGCCGCGTGCGCGCTTACGAGTGTGGAACAAGTTCTTTTTCGAAGCATACATGCACAACCACTGCGCCCTTCCATTCGACCATGACAGATACGACAAGTAAGAGTCGACAGAAAGAACAACCTCAAGAGAATGGGCAAGGCAAAGAGACAAGCAGGCCAGAAAGAGGCCGAGTTAGCTCAAGAGAAGAAGTCGGTGATAGATGCACTAACAGCGATGATGAGAAGACTAGGGCGGGACGCGCCCACCACCGCAGCCAGATTTGACGGATCAAGTTCCGCGGAGTCGTTCTTAAGGGAGCTTAACAATCTGTTAAGGCGCTCATCCGAAGATGTGCCGCATACCCAGAAGCGACCAGGAGGATTTCTCTCCACCCCGCCTACACCATGCAAGCACTGCCAAGGGCCCCACTGGAACAATCAGTGCCCACAACGGTCAACCTTGCCTGGACAGCGTGCCGATCATCCTCAACTATCGACACCGCCGCGGTATTTTCGTGACCCAAGAGACAGCGCTACTGAGTAACAAGAAGTACAGCCCACAGGCCATTAACGGCGTAAGTACCCCGACTCTCAAGTTGCTACTAGCCAACCATTTATGTTCATTTCTAATAGATACTGGCGCTAACATTAATATTATTTGTTTAAAACAATTCAAAACATTAGGAACTAAAATGTTACCTTTAAATATTGATGATACTATTAGGACTTTGTCTCATAATATCCAGCCTGTGGAATTTGCATTTATTTTGGATACTGTAGGAGCCATTAAGGAACACTTGTTATTATATATAATAGACTTGCCGAATGACCCGGGCAACGCCCGGGTTTTACGCGATTAAATGCTTTTATTCAAATACTATTCGTTGCAATTATAAATTGACGCCGTGGATGTCATTCTTGTGAAACTTCCTGCTCCAAACTTTGTGTCTGAGAAGTGATATTTTTATAAAGAGATGATCTGGCTTTGTGTCTTCTGCTCGAATGAATGTTTTTCTGTTAGAATTTTGTTCCTGCTAACTAAAAATGAATTAGCTTCACCCGTGGCCTCTGCTTTTTGGAATTTTTCCGGATATAATTTTGTATCTGATAATCAAATATGATACAGCAATATTGTCATAATCATTTTCTGACTAAAAAAACAACTATTTTTGCCCAGAACCTGTCAATTTCAATTTTTCTTGGCTAAAAATGCGACAAATATCTCTTCCATATTTTTTTCTATGTCCTGTTAAAACACGTTTTACATGTACATTAGGTCAGCTGATATTACCTCCCATCTTCACCGCTAGAGGCGCTGCTTGCGAGCGAAAGAGCAAATTTGCAACTCAAATTTGCAAATAACTCGAAGAATATTCGGGATAGAGACCTGAAATATTCAATATAAGTTTTTCCAGATTCTACTATACATACTGCTAAAATTTCAGTCATATTAGTTACGTATTTTACGTAAAAGCATTCCATTCACAAAAGCAAACGATGAGAGAATTGATGACTCTGATACTTGTATATTTTAATAATAATAATATAAATGAGTTTTAAAAATTGTAAAAAAAAAAATGCATCGGCCGGGAATCGAACCCGTGCCGCCCGCGTGGCAGGCGAGCATTCTACCACTGAACCACCGATGCTTATAAAAAATGGCCCTATTTGGGTTTTTATTCCATTCACAAAAGCAAACGGTGACAGATTTGTTGATTGATTGTTGATTGATAACTCTGATACTTGTATATTTTAATAATGATCTACCACTTGGCATTTCATCTTTAAATTCATTGGGGATATTTCGATTAACTATTGATTTTTTCAGAAAGAATATATCAGGATAATATCATGTTAGCACAGTCACAATATTGTTTTAAAGATTATTTTACGCCATCATTAAAAAACTTTACAATTCAACCCAACCGTAATAACCATACCATGCCCCACACTACTCAATCTTTTCCTCATGACAACCTTAATAGTACCATAAATGTAGAAATTATATATTTTCACATCCTCATCTAATAAATGAATGTAAAAATCTTATTAGAGAAAATATTGGTTTGTTTCCTATCGATAAGTTTTCAGTACCTGCTTTAAATATCGACCCGGTTAAATTTATACCTAACAGTGATAAGATTATAACTCCAAGATCATATAGAATACCATATAGCGATTACCCTGAAATAAAATATAAAATAGAGAAAATGTTAGAAAATTAAATAATAGAACCATCGAATAGCCGATATGCCGCTCCCGTAACACTTGCTAGAAAAAGGGATAGCTCGAAACGTTTATGTGTAGATTTTAGAAAACTTAACGAATTAATGCCTGTAGATAATTATCCCATACCACTAATAGAAACAGTACTAGATCAATTATCTAATTACAAATACTTTTCCACCATAGATATAACCTCCGCTTTCTGGCAAATTCCTATCCATTCCGAATCTAGGCCCCTATTTTCATTTGTAACCCACCTGGGGCAATACCATTTTAATAGACTACCATTTGATTTCAAATTAAGTCCCCAAATATTCGAAAGACAATTGAATCAATTGATACAGAAACACAAATTAACATTTGCTAATCATTATTTTGATGACTTCATAATACATTCTAAAAGTTTAGAGGAACACTTGGACACTTCAGGAATTTTTTCATTTTTGTAAATTAGAAAATATAAAATTAAATCTCAAAAAATGTCAGTTTTTCAGGACATCTATTGACTACCTGGGATATAAGATTAGTTCAGGTACCTGCACTCCACATGTTAGGAATATAGATGTAATTAATGCCATAAAACCCCCTACTAACGTAAAAACCTTGCAATCATTCCCCTAGGCGCCATTAATGTTTACAACAAATTTAATCCAGATTATGCGCGCATTAGAAATCCTCTAAATCAACTTTTGAAAAAGAAGGTTAAATGGGAATGAACGTCAGACTGTCAAAAGACGTTTGACAAACTCAAACAACTACTTTCATCAGGTCGCATTCTTCATCTTTTTAAATCAGATTTGCCCTGTAAAGTGTATTCTGATGCATCTTTGAAAGAGATAGGAGAAGTGCTGAAACAGCTCCATCTCTCCAGATTGAAACTCATATCCAGTACAATATTATAGCCGCACTCTGCGTAAATACGAGCGCAAATATACCATCATCGAATTAGAGTGTCTGGCCATAATTGAAACAGTAGATCGTTTCAAGGTCTATCTGGCGGGAAATTGTTTTACTATTTTTACCGATCATTGCGCCTTACAGTGGATGAAAAATATCAAAAATCCGACAGGAAGACTCTTTCAATGGAGTTTGAGATTGTCAGTCTACGACTATCAGGTGAAGTTCACCAAAGGCACCAAACAACTAGAGGCTGACCTGTTATCCCGAAATCCCGTTTTGTGGCCTTCTTGACGTCACGCAATTAAAAATGTACCAAAGTGAGCTTCGTGATAAATCCAAGTATGTTCACCAAATCACAGGTCCCACGACTTTGAGGTAGGCGATCTAGTCCTTACAAAAATTTACCAACACCCCAATACGGGCAAACTAGTGCCTTACTTCAGTGGACCATATGAGATAATTGAGGTGATATCTCCCTATACAGTTAGAATCAATAGACCTAATCAAGCTCAAAACTTATACACGGATATTATCCACGTGAACAAATTGAAACACTATTCCGAAGACACTAAGTACATCTTCACACCTCACTCAACGAACAACAATAGCGCGCCAAAATCACATTTTATTTACCATCATTTCCCTCCTGAAATATTCCATGATGATTATAAGAATTATGAATTTACATTAAGTAACCCATTTATAATCACACGAACCCCGATATTTTCTTAAATAATGACGAACCAACATTAACAGCCAGATACATTTCTACTCCTGACACCATCCCAAAGATAGATATCCAATTAGAACCTTTCCCGACAACGAAGATAATGCTCCCATCCTCACCAACACGTAATCATACTCCGCAAATTTTTTAGCCCTCAATTAAGTGCTCTCCTTATCAACTGTGACAATGCGAAGTTTGAAAATAGGTCATTCATAAGAAAAAATACGTTAGTACCGTTGCCCATAGTTAAATATTTTAATAGGATTAAACAAAATCCAATTTCTTTTTCTATCCCTCCTTACAATGGCGTATAATAACCCAAACGTCTCCATGACGATTATGGTGGCGTGATCGTAGCCGACCAATAGGAGGGCGCCAGCAAACCGTGACAGAGGCCATGACGCTCGTAACTGTATATAGAATATTTCAAACTGTATAATAATGACACTTTTAGTATATTTCACATAAATTCTAATTAGTTAGAGCCGATACTTTATAAGATCATACCCTTCTATTAAAATGTACACTGTTCCTATTTGCAACCTCCCCATATTTTTATATATGCTATATCTTCATTACTATAACATATACACCCTTATTTGTATTTAAACTAAAAAATGATGACCTCAAAATAAAAGGCCAAAGAGTGGTTGGTCAGCTGGTGGCAGCTGGGGGCAGAGAAGGAAATAGCGGACGCCCAGATGGCGATCCCTCCAGGGGATTTTTATAGACGACCCCTGTAAACAGGACAGGTTTTAGCAGGGGGTCAGCGGCAGTATGTTCGACAGTGTGTCCATCGGCAGACCGCTTCTGTCTCTCTCTCTCCATGTCTCGGTGATAGGCATCCAAGTTTGTGTCATGGCCTCTACCTCTGTCCCGTGGGCTGTCCCCAATCACTCTCGGTGCTAACATCTAGCCCTGCCTCTGCTTCTTGTTGTCCGCGTGTGGGAAGATAATCAACACTCGCCTCACGTTCACGACTGCCGTTTTATCCATACGTCGACAGGGTCATTTGCCACAATATTACACACACATATATATATATTGAAAATAAAGAAGGCATATCCTGACCACGAGCATATGTGCTTTTTAGATGGCAGAGAGCCATCTAGTGGAGCAAAAATGAACTAAACGTTTATTTAACTTGCTCCGTGTTATTTTAAATCCGTGATAAGTTAAACAAACGTTTAGTTTATTTTTTGCTAGATGGCGCTCTGCCATCTAAAAAGCACATGTGCTTGTGGTCAGGATAGGCTCTCTTTATTTTTAATATAAACACCACTTATTATTTATATATTTTTACTCTATTGTTTTTTCATATATATATATATATATATAGATGGAAAATTTGCCGGGAGGAAATTAATCCATGGAAACAATGGTCGCCTCTCCCGTCAAAATAAACGTCAGAAACTGACGCCATCTATTGACCTAAACGTCAGAATCTGACGCCATCTATTGACCGTCGCCGCAACTAGCGGCATCGGGTCGGTGACAAAGCCACAACACCAACTTTGGCAAACTGATAAGCGTCCACCTAGAGACCATGGTTTCGGGCTAATGGCCCTCGTCAGTCTAGGGCTGACTTTATTCCATGAGATCCGCACGGGATCTAATGGAATCCTCACAATCTACCAAAGAGTTGTTTTGCTGGCAATGTGGCTGGGCCAAATCTATTGGCAAAACATAGATGGAAAATTTGCCGGGAGGAAATTAATCCATGGAAACAATGGTCGCCTCTCCCGTCAAAATAAACGTCAGAATCTGACGCCATCTATTGACCGTCGCCGCAACTAGCGGCATCGGGTCGGTGACAAAGCCACAACACCAACTTTGGCAAACTGATAAGCGTCCACCTAGAGACCATGGTTTCGGGCTAATGGCCCTCGTCAGTCTAGGGCGGACTTTATTCCATGAAATCCGCACGGGATCTAATGGAATCCTCACAATCTACCAAAGAGGTGTTTTGCTGGCAATGTGGCTGGGCCAAATCTATTGGCAAAACATAGATGGAAAATTTGCCGGAAGGAAATTAATCCATGGAAACAATGGTCGCCTCTCCCGTCAAAATAAACGTCAGAATCTGACGCCATCTATTGACCGTCGCCGCAACTAGCGGCATCGGGTCGGTGACAAAGCCACAACACCAACTTTGGCAAACTGATAAGCGTCCACCTAGAGACCATGGGTTCGGGCTAATGGCCCTCGTCAGTCTAGGGCGGACTTTATTCCATGAGATCCGCACGGGATCTAATGGAATCCTCACAATCTACCAAAGAGGTGTTTTGCTGGCAATGTGGCTGGGCCAAATCTATTGGCAAAACATAGATGGAAAATTTGCCGGGAGGAAATTAATCCATGGAAACAATGGTCGCCTCTCCCGTCAAAATAAACGTCAGAATCTGACGCCATCTATTGACCGTCGCCGCAACTAGCGGCATCGGGTCGGTGACAAAGCCACAACACCAACTTTGGAAAACTGATAAGCGTCCACCTAGAGACCATGGTTTCGGGCTAATGGCCCTCGTCCGTCTAGGGCGGACTTTATTCCATGAGATCCGCACGGGATCTAATGGAATCCTCACAATCTACGGTCAATAGATGGCGTCAGATTCTGACGTTTATTTTGACGGGAGAGGCGACCATTGTTTCCATGGATTAATTTCCTCCCGGCAAATTTTCCATCTATGTTTTGCCAATAGATTTGGCCCAGCCACATTGCCAGCAAAACACCTCTTTGGTAGATTGTGAGGATTCCATTAGATCCCGTGCGGATCTCATGGAATAAAGTCCGCCCTAGACTGACGAGGGCCATTAGCCCGAAACCATGGTCTCTAGGTGGACGCTTATCAGTTTGCCAAAGTTGGTGTTGTGGCTTTGTCACCGACCCGATGCCGCTAGTTGCGGCGACGGTCAATAGATGGCGTCAGATTCTGATGTTTATTTTGACGGGAGAGGCGACCATTGTTTCCATATATATATATATATAAATATATATATAAACGATAGGTGTGTATATATAGGACTATATATAAGGTTAAATAAATAAAATAAATATAAATGTATATATCTTCTTATATATAAAAGTCAATGTCAGTTGTATGTTTCGCGATAAACTCAAAAACTACTGAACCAATTGGTACCAAATTTTGCATATAGCTTTTTATAAACCTGGGGAAAATTTTCGGCTACATTTTGATTAGTATTTTGGGCAATATTTTTTTTTCATTTGAAGAATTATTTTTTACGCGAAGTAAATACGAGGCGAAGTAACAACACCAGGCCAATTAAGCGACCGATGAGCGTTCTGCATTTTTTTTTCAAGTTGCTTGCGTACTTTTTTTTAAATATTCTTTTATACGAGTGTTACTTTTTTTACAAAAGTATTGAGAGAGAAATTTATATTACTAACTAATTTACGGTAAGTGCACACAATGCTATTAAAAAAAAACTTTACAAAATTAGCGTTACTGTCTGTAAATAATGGCTTTCGTGTTTTATTAATTTTTGTTCTCGCCTTTGTTTTTTTATCTCCTAAAATAATCGTTTAAAATGCAGTCGCAGTCACATTAGCAAACACATATGTTTGCCTAATTTCAATGTGCTCTTATTTTTTACAGAAAAATATTTACATGCCAGTATTTTGGATAAATTTTTTTATGAACCTATTTTTTCTTATTCTTACTGAGAAGATGGGTATCGCAGTCAAGATCCATCGCAGTCACTTACTCATCTCAGGCAATTTCAAGGGTTAATGCGCTGGGGCGGGTACCTCGGGGGGTTGGGTGGAAAAGCTGCCATCTATTTAAACTATATTGATTTTGAAACAACTAAATGGATTGCAAAAAAAAAAAAAATTAAATCAAATACCTATACAATAAAATAATACAATTTTTGCCATCACGCACTTTTTGCTTGTGGGTTTTGTGTTACTTATGTATTGCTATTCTATGGCCCTTCTACTATTTATTATTGATGTACTTTCAGTATGAAGGAAATTGCACTCGGGGGAATTCTCGGGCGAAACCGGGTCATTCGTCTAGTATATATATAAATAAAAATAAATAAGAATATATAATTATAAAAATATATATAAAAATAAATAATTGAGAGAGACAGAGATTAGTTAAGTATATAACAAAGCACTCTAATCCTCAAGTTACATGTATGGAGTATATACTGTATGTCCGAAATATGTGCCAGCGTGTTCAGTCAAAAACTTTATTAGGTACTAGCGGACGTACCCGGCTTCGCCCGAGGTTTTACCCGAGTAAAGGTTTGTCTAACGAACATTTGTTAAAACAATTCTCTATAAACTTATAAAAAAAAGAGATATATTTTGATAATTTGAAACTCGTAAATGTGAATCTCTCGATAAAGTGAACATTTTTTCCCGGTCCCTGTGTGCCGTGTCATCCTGAATTTTGTCTTTCATAATTTTCTACATTACAAAATCATCGTTTTATCTAGTGAACA
Source organism: Cordylochernes scorpioides (assembly GCA_030710605.1). Taxonomy (NCBI): domain Eukaryota; kingdom Metazoa; phylum Arthropoda; class Arachnida; order Pseudoscorpiones; family Chernetidae; genus Cordylochernes; species Cordylochernes scorpioides. The sequence continues at coordinate 54,701,888 of CP092871.1, forward strand.
TATTTTCCCGGTCCCTTGATAAATACTCGATAAGTTGAATAAAATCCATGGTAGTGAATCTCTCGATAAAGTGATCATTTTTTCCCGGTCCCTGTGTGCCGTGTCATCCCGAATTTTGTATTTCCTCGATAAAGTGAACATTTTTTACCGTTCCCTGTGAGCCGTGTCATCGTGAATTTTGTCTTTCCTAATTCTATACATTACAAAATCATCGACACGGGATATCATTTAATGTTGTCTAAAGGGGGTTAAGAGAGCAGTCTCTTTCAAATGAAAAATGCTTTAATTAAGCAGATGTTTAAAGTATAATATATGAGAGAGGCAATCTTACAGGTTGTCGACGCTGTAAAATCCCCAGAGAGAGTGTTTTTGTCACATATGTTTAGTCACATATGCGACGAAATCATTCAAAAATATTTATACCGAATTCTGCTTTTAAAGTAACATTTCAGTATTTAATGCAAACAAGTACTTATTCACATTAAATGTTGATATTTTTTCTAATTCTACCTAGTTATTAATATCAAAGAAGAAAGTAGGTGTGATGAAAAATTAAGAACATACGGTAGTGTTTAAAATTGTTACATATTTTATAACGCTATATTTTCATGATTAAAACTATGGAAGGGCATGGATAATAAGTAAAAAACCTTCCAGAAGGTTCTCCGTGCGACAGATATTCGAGGTTATCTAAATAAAATTAAACATATCTCAAATAACACAACAAAAACATTTTTAAAAATCATTATTTCAGTATTCTCATCACAAACATTGCTTATTCCCCATCATAGATCTTTCCAACCTGTAATATATATAAATGCGTGTACCCTGACAAATCTATATTTCCGCAATTACACATATTTGAAAATCGAAAATAAAATAGGCTATGTAAAAATTATACAAATACGCGTATATGACAATTAAAATAATATTCTATTTAAAAAAAAACGTAAGTTTTGGCAGTGAATAGACACGTTTGCAATGCATGCTGAAAATATTTTATCATGTTCCAAATTTCTGATACAGCTGATTTTTATATATCGATATATATTATTTTTAGCATATAAATGTAACAAAAAGAGGCAATTCTCCCTTTAAAAATACAGTAAAATAATGAATTTTGTTTATCCCCTCGGCAAGAACGTAATGATAACGAATGTGCCACGATACTAGTTTTGGCAAATTCAAACAAAAGATAAACTGTATGCCCCCCCGGGCTATGGCCTTCAACAGTACAGGAATATTCGGATGCCAAAATAGGCACCCTTCTTTTAAATTATTTTAATACATTTTTAAGGGGAGTACATGGTACATGAAAATCACGCTCCCGCAACTTTATGTTATATATACATACACCGACAAAAGGAAGTTGTACATTTGAGCATATATATCGGTATTCAGACAATAACTCTGATAAAAATTTGATACACAGTGACCTTCATCAAAGACACACGAGATAACAAAGTGTTAACAAGATTGACTCTGTCTCCTTCAAAAATAGACATCAGGCGACATCTAAGACTTTCCATTTTCTTTAGTTTTGTCCCTAAGTGCAAATTTACATGATAGATAATCACTTTCCATATTCTATGAGAGTAATTCCCCTGCTTTTAGAGACAGATGGCATTCCTAAAGCAAGTTGTTGTTTCCATCATGTACTGGCATTCTTTAAATGCGCACGCGCTAAATTTCGTACTAATTTGTTGAGAAGTAAATGACTTTAATTGATTTAATAATTTTTCACTACACGCCGACTTTAAGGACACCCAGTAAAAAAGAAAATAAGTGGAACCTTAAAAAAAAAAAGACATTCGCCTATAAATACATTTTTTGCCACACACAGACTTTTTAGACAGTGCTGCACATAAGTTAACAAAAAGGCCAAGGTCAGCTATTAGCCCCATTCTTTCCATTAGTTAGGGTCTACTTAAATGAATAATATCGAATATAAATTATCCTAAAATAATCTATATATGACTTACGCGGTGATTGGAGATAGACATAATGTTAACTGCTATTAATTAAGATTTGATGGATAAAACATTTTATTAAATAGTTTGAAATACTAGCAGTCTTAATTAGGGAATTTGTATTTTTTTAATGTGACATAAAATAAACCTTAGTTAATCGGGGCTAATTTTTACCTATCCCCTGCGAGTATCAAGAAAAGAAAACTGAGACCATTAAAAATAACTGTGTTCTGTCACTTCACTCGAGGAGTAATACATTACCTGAGCAGACGAAGATAGCGACCAACATCCGTGACGCCATCTTGTACCTGAAACATCCCGCACAGAGGTGGTCGAACCAAGAACCAACAATAAACAAGAGAAGATCATCTCAAGATATCGTTTTGAGTTTAAAAACCGATTGTGTTGGAAGCGCAGTGGAGACAAATTGCATCCATATAGGATGCACTAGAGGGACGTCAAGGGTTGTGTGCCACGGCTGTACAGACCCTACAGCGACCTGTACACTTCACTGTGTTCATGAGCTAGATCAAAACGGCTAAGGAAGCGAATATGCAATCTTATAGTCCTTTTCGTGTGTTCTGTCTTTAACATCTCAACACAGGCGACTTGGATCTCAGAGGTGTCAAGCCCGACCATCTCAGAACCCCACTTAACGGTGATCACTCGTGATGAAAGCCGCTTTGTGCTGGGGTCAGATGATCAACTATTTATATGGGGCTCGTTACATTTTGAAATAAACCAATTGTCTACCGCCCTTACTGCATGGTAACAATTTTAAGAGAGTCTAATGTCGAACGCCTCACAATTGCAGACATCATGGTATAAGAGTCACCATTCATGATACCTGAACCTATAACACATTAGAGGCCAGCGCTATGTGTATGTCATCCTACAGACTCACGTTCTTCCTTTCCTGTCTGAGTTTCCTGAGGCGACTTTCATGCAAGATAGGACGGATAATGTAAGGGTTTCCAAGACGGCCTATTTAATGTTCAGACTCTTTCATGGCCTGCTGTGCATTAAAAATCTGACTGTATTTGTCGTTGATATTTTGTTCTTTTTCATCTATCATGTGTTTCTTTTGATTACCTGAGTAAATGCATGAAATTCATTTTAATTCAACCTTTCCTTCTCTGTGCGCAAATTTCATTGCCCGTAAATTTAAAGACAAAATATTTTGATGTTTATTCAAGAGAAGCATATGTGATAAGTTATTCAATTAAGAATATTAAGAATATCTAATAAGTTTTTTTAAATAATTTCCCCCACGAAGACATTGTTATATTGTATAAAGTACACACATGCTTGTAAAATATAAGTAATTTATTTGATCTTTCTGATAGCACATAGAGTCTTGACTCCTGAATCAATCCGGATGTAGATGTTTATTTAAATATGTATGATAAAAATATCCAAAGATGAAAAAAATTAGATGCCACCTATATTCAGAGATTACACATGAACCTTTATTTATACTATTTAAGTTATTTTCTAATGAATTATTTAATAGGATTAATAGACAAATTATATCAGAGCACACATCGCCCGGGTTTTGACCGAGACAATTTTACTCGAGTGTATAGAATAAAAAGTTTTTTTTTTTAATCTTTCAAAACTAATTATATAACACATTATTAAAAAATCAAAGAAGGCTTATCCTGACCATGTTCACATTAACTTTTAGATGGCGATGCGCCATCTGGTAGAACAGAAATCAACTAAACGTTGATTTAGCCTGTTAACTGATATTTGGCCAACCCATTTTCTTGACAAATAATTTTATATTTTTTCACACAACACATTATATAAATATATTAGTCAAATATTTGAAACTACGATTTATGTTGCCCTACTGTTGCTTTTTACCCGCAAAAACATTTGCAAAGAAATTTGATTTCTAAGCAAAATAGCGTTAAACTATTCCTGGGGTCAAAAAAAAAAACCTATCCCCTCTCCTAGGATTATATAGCAAATTTGGGGACAATGGCTTCACTAGTTTAGTCATAAACAGACAGACAAATTTTGATTTTTTTAATTAATAGAGATAGGTTTAGTTAGAAGTATATTTTTCTCTCTCTTCGTTTTACCGAATCATCTGCGTGCGCTATCAAACCTATATTATTTTTTTTGTATTTCAAATTACAGCCTTGGGAGTTGATTTCTAAATGTAAAAAATGATCGAGCGTGACTAAATTTGTGACAAATCTCTAAGAAGAATAGTTTTAAGATTTTCAACTGAAATATCGATATACGATATTTAATAGCGTTATGTAATCTAAAAATATAGAGCAATCTTTTTTTTTTTTTTTTTGCTCTTAGGGAATGTAACTTCTGATTGCTCAGAAAAACATTCACTTTTTTTTTTCAATAAGTATATTTCTTAGGTTTTGTAATGGTGTACCTTTTTTCATGATTAAGGATAGAACATATAAAATATTGGCCTTCAAGAATAACATTAAGGACACCTTCCGAAACTAAAAAATCTGATATCGATTAGTAATTTACGATATCGAATGATTTTTTTAGAAAACCAAAACAGAATATTTTTAGAATAGCCCATAGAGTTTCTTGAGAAGCAATAACCCTCCAAGATGGTTAGTATAATACCATCTATATATCAGAGAAAAAAATAATAAAATATTTGGGCGACCGACTCTTCGACAAAGGGATTTGAAACTGGTTGCTAAGTAAAGTGAAACCTCTCAACAGCGGTCAGGTCAATGGAGTCACTTTCACCGGCCTCTCTTCAATACGTGAACTCTCAGGAGAGTCTGTATCATGTTTATAAAATTAGAATTTGAAAAATTTCAGGATATTTTAAGAACGACCCTTTTATGTGTGTGCTTATCAAATAAAAAAATAATAATCAAAAGTTAATTTTTGCTAAATTTTGAAATATTGGTTAAAATAGTTTTGAAATAGAAGGGTTGTACTAATATCTAATAGGAATTAGGAATCAATTTCTGTAACCTCTGGATACTTTGAAGCAATAGCGGCTTTAGTGCTTGATAGAAAAAAAAGACGTTGATTTCAAATTTGTCAGGTGATAATTTTTGATAAAATTTGCTGTATTTCCGACGATTTTAAATTCAGGCGGAGTTTTGAATACCCTACCTTCCGAATCTCTCTGGTCACACCATGGATAATTTTTCTCGTGCACGGAAATAATTGGAATTCTCACCTCGTTAAACCGGCCAGGGGACTTCTGAGGTCAATTAAGGACAATTTTGGAATTGACTTAAGGCGCCGAATCAGGCAATCAGGAGCCTTGAGGTCATTTTTAGAATAAGACAGGTCATAGGGCCAAGGTGTTCTGTGATTGATGGGTCTGCCAACTGATGGGTGGATACAGCGCCTCCTTATTGATGGCACCAGACCTTACTAAGAAGCCCCTTGTAAAGGTGATGAGAAGACCAAGGACTCTGGGAAAACGTCGTCTATAGAAATTATTCGTAGTATCATTCTATGCTCCCCCAATGGAAAGCAACTCTTCTACTGGACCATGTATATTCTTTCCTATTTTCTTATCACAGTAAAACCTCTTTAATGCGACCATCTATTCAGAATAAAACGGCATTTCTGCTTCGCAAGAGGCATCGCCTTATAAAAAGAGGTAGACCCCCCACAGTTACTTCTATATTCATATATTACGATTAAAATATAAAGCATGGTACATACTCCTGTTCTCTGCGTTACCTGTGAACTTATTATCTACCCTTCGCAAATATTTTATCATTCGATGAATTTATTATTTTATATAAACAATTTGTGGAGAGTAGTTGGCGTGACGCAATAGGTAGTTCGTCTCAAATTACGGATACGAAAAGTTTAAGAGGTTCGAATCCTGGCAGGTTCGTCTTTTTAAAATCGATGTAGAGCTGCTCATCGAAAATATTTTCACAAAAAATTTCATTATGCTATTTCGTGTGACATAATGACAATATTTTTGCTTGTTAACCATCGCAAAGCCTGTAGCACGCTAAATATGGCACGACTAAATGACGCAATCCCCTATAATATCTCATTTCTCGAAGTTTACCTCACAGGGGCCTCATCTATTACATCTACCTTCTGTTAGGGTTAGATTTCTGATGAACCAAGTAGAAAACCTTAAAATATAGTGAAAACTCCTCTAGGGCAATATTCTGAACTATAAACTCTTTAAATTTTCAATAATTAAGATGAGAGACGTTATTAACCACAGTGAAGTCAACAGATGATATCTCTTAATAATTTTCTTAATTTCTTTAATTTCAATTTTAGCTTTTATGTCTATAGTTTTTTAACTTTGTTTTTTTTTTACTTAAGTTTTAAGATTGAACCTTGTTTTTATCTTTTTTTTTAATCACGTTTAACATTATCTCGAATTTTTCCTGAAGAAAGGGGTTCTTCAACTTGCCAAATTTTAATTTTAAAATATTTATTGGAAGGTATATCATCTGATGTTTCTCGCTATGGCTCTGAAAGCTCTTTCATAAAAGATTTTAGTTAATTGGAGATGTATTAAATCTAAGGATGGTCAAAAAGGCATACCTAGATCTGTGCGAAGAAACGCAAATATTTAATATATATCGAATGGTCAGTTTATTAACCAAGTTAAACGGTTGGTTAAGAGGTGGAGCAATCCCATGAGATATTCTAAATAAATAAAAAAGTTCATACATAGAGAGACAATTGACAAAAATAATTTGACATATTTTCAATTACATTGGAGCATTGTACGCACAAATAATATCTAGAAGATTTTTTGCGATTGAAATAATAATGATGTGATTATAGGAAAAATTTACATATAAATGTTATGTACAAGGTGCCACCGATGCAGAGTACGATGGAATACCGCCATCGGATCACCAGCAATACCGCGCATTTCTCAGTCGACGAAGTATATAAATTTCGTCGACTAGGTGATGGCGTGATTTGCGAGAACCACTGCGAAGATCTAGGACTGAAGGTTTGGAGGACACTCGATGATAGAGATGACCTCTAGGATGAGAGGACGGACGACGCTGCGGACCAGTAGCGGTGGGTCAACGACAAGTTGCTGGAGTCGTAGGCGAAACAGGCAAGCTGGGTCGACGCATGGGGCCCCAAATGAGGCAGAGCGATGTCTACCGCATGGCCCCTGAAGGAACAGTGGCGGATAGATGAGAAGTGCACGCTGGTAGACGACACGTCGACCACAGGCGTCCAGCGCTGGCGATAACATGTGTATTTATGTATGTACTAGACGAATGGCCCGGGCAACGCCCGGGTTTTACCCGAGTGCGTATATATTTAAAAACGTTTTAATTCAAATACTATTCGTTACAATTATAAATTGGCGCCATGGATGTCACTCTTGTGAAACGTCCCGTTCCAAACTGTGTGTTTTTAAAATGTTTTAATTAAAATACTATTCGTTACAATTATAAATTAGCGCCGTGGATGTCTCTCTTATGAAACGTCCCGCCCCAAACTGTGTGTGTCTTGAAAATATAAAAATAAAAATGTGAATTTTCATAAAGATTTCATCATGTCGATTTTTTTTTTTTTGCATTTCACCTACTAAATCGATAGAGATAATTACATTTGCAACATGAACTTAGGTATATTGACTAAATAGAAAACTGCATAGTAATAAAGATCATTTTTTAAAGGCACCATATCGTTTTTTTTTCAATAAAATCGAAACAAAAATTAACGATAAATAACGATAATTGCCTTAAAAAGAAATTGCCTTAAAAAAAAGAAACATTCGCGGTGATTTTGTCTTGCATTCGTTTATACAATTATTATATACGAATGACCCGTCAACGCCCGGGTTTTACCCGATTAAATGCTTTTATTCAAATACTATTCGTTACAATTATAAATTGGCGCCGTGGATGGCATTCTTGTATAATATATAAATGAGTTTTGAAAATTGTAATAAAAAAAAAAAATGCATCGGCCGGGAATCGAACCCGGGCCGCCCGCGTGGCAGGCGAGCATTCTACCACTGAACCACCGATGGTTATGAAAAATCCCATCCGTGAGCTTCAGACAAACAGACAGAATAAGGCAAATATATAAGTAGATTATATACGAATGACCCGGGCAACACCCGGGTTTTAGCCGATTAAATGCTTTTATTCAAATACTATTCGTTACAATTATAAATTGGCGCCGTGGATGTCATTCTTGTGTAATATATAAATGAGTTTTAAAAATTGTAAAAAAAAAAAAAAATGCATCGGCCGGGAATCGAACCCGGGCCGCCCGCGTGGCAGGCGAGCATTCTACCACTGAACCACCGATGGTTATGAAAAATCCCATCCGTGAGCTTCAGACAGACAGAATAAGGCAAATATATAAGTAGATTCATTCTTCATTGTTGGCTTTTTATATTACATTAACTCTTCATTGTTGGCTTTTTATCTTACATTCACTCTTCATTGTTGGCTTTTTATCTTACATTCATTCTTCATTGTTGGCTTTTTATATTACATTCACTCTTCATTATTGGCTTTTTATCTTACATTCACTCTGTTGGCTTTTTATATTACATTTACTCTTCATTGTTGGCTTTTTATCTTACATTCACTCTTCATTGTTGGCTTTTTATATTATATTTACTCTTCTTTGTTGGCTTTTTATCTTACATTCATTCTTCATTGTTGCCTTTTTATATTACATTTACTCTTCATTGTTGGCTTTTTATCTTACATTCACTTTTCATTGTTGGCTTTTTATCTTACATTCATTCTTCATTGTTGGCTTTTTATATTACATTCACCCTTCATTGTTGGCTTTTTATCTTACATTCATTCTTCGTTGTTGGCTTTTTATATTACATTCACTCTTCATTGTTGGCTTTTTATCTTACATTCACTCTGTTGGCTTTTTATATTACATTTACTCTTCATTGTTGGCTTTTTATCTTACATTCACTCTTCATTGTTGGCTTTTTATATTATATTTACTCTTCATTGTTGGCTTTTTATCTTACATTCATTCTTCATTGTTGGCTTTTTATATTATATTTACTCTTCATTGTTGGCTTTTTATCTTACATTCATTCTTCATTGTTGGCTTTTTATATTACATTTACTATTCATTGTTGGCTTTTTATCTTACATTCATTCTTCATTGTTGGCTTTTTATCTTACACTCATTCTTCATTGTTGGCTTTTTATGTTACATTCACTCTTCATTGTTGGCTTTTTATCTTACATTCATTCTTCATTGTTGGCTTTTTATATTACATTCACTCTTCATTGTTGGCTTTTTATATCATATACGAATGACCCGGGCAACGCCCGGGTTTTACCCGATTAAATGCTTTTATTCAAATACTATTCGTTACAATTATAAATTGGCGCCGTGGATGTCATTCTTGTATAATATATAAATGAATTTTAAAAATTGTAAAAAAAAAAAAAAATGCATCGGCCGGGAATCGAACCCGGGCCGCCCGCGTGGCAGGCGAGCATTCTACCACTGAACCACCGATGGTTATGAAAAATCCCATCCGTGAGCTTCAGACAAACAGACAGAATAAGGCAAATATATAAGTAGATGACCCGGGCAACGCCCGGGTTTTACCCGATTAAATGCTTTTATTCAAATACTATTCGTTACAATTATAAATTGGCGCCGTGGATGTCATTCTTGTATAATATATAAATGAGTTTTAAAAATTGTAAAAAAAAAAAAAATGCATCGGCCGGGAATCGAACCCGGGCCGCCCGCGTGGCAGGCGAGCATTCTACCACTGAACCACCGATGGTTATGAAAAATCCCATCTGTGAGCTTCAGACAAACAGACAGAATAAGGCAAATATATAAGTAGATGTATGCATTTACGCATGGTCGGTGCAGCTGTCTCGCGCAGTACCATGGCTTCCTCCAAGGGAGAGTATTTTAACCAAACCAACCAAATCTTACTTTCTTAAAAAGAGAAAAAGGCAATAAAAAATACAACAAATAAATAGATTATGACAAATAAAAAGAAAATAAATATTATATGTCATTAATATGTTATACTAAATAATTAATATTCTTTTCTACAGCATTTATAAAATTTTTAAAAGGGTTTGTCACTTATTAGCTAGACATTTGCAGCCCAAGTAAATGATGGATATTCTTTTCAAATAACAGAATTTTTTATTATCCTATTTAAACCTAACTACACACAATATTTTTCCCACCTCCTTCAAACTATTGCAACATGTGACACGAGCTACCAGTTTATAATGCGGGTTGTCAACAATACGGCCATTTCATCCCAAGGACCTGATGACTTTATGAAGAACCTGTCCAAAGTAGGCCAGCCAATACATCAGCTTGAAGAGCTTTTCTAAATAACAATAATAAAAACATTGAGTAAAAACACGTCAAAATATAATTGGGCAACACGTCCCCGTTTTTTACGACCCCTTTTATAACAATTGTGGGATTGGGCAACCTTTAATTATAATTTTTGTTTTCTGTGTAAAAATCAGAAGATTGATTTTCCTTTCTTATTTTCTAACTTAGCTTCTCGAATTAAAAACTATGAATTTACCAAATTTCTGTATGGTAAGGTTGACTTATCGGCGATGAAAAAAAAAGGGGGGGGGGGGGGGGGGATTATGGCTGAAATTTGTAAATTCGTATGAATCTATCCATACTTCTGATTTTTTACATGACTACCATAAACCACTACCTTCTTAACATACCGTGTGTTAATATGCCGTGATACCATAGTATAAATATCAGTCTTGCGTGTTTACTGATGTTGAATAATAGAAATGAGCTACGAAAGAGCAAACAGTTATAGATATAGAAGGCAAATTCACAATTCTATAAGGTTTGTTTCTAACCTAAGTCGCGTAGTTAATTAGTTGAATTTTACATCTTATTTGATGAATTTTACTCTTTCTCTGAATACATAAATTGTTCGTTTTAATGATGATATATTTATATATTATGTTGTCTTATAAATGATGTTATTTTTATTTAAAAGAACCGTTTTTTTAAATGGAAACAAAGGTAACTTTGAAGTCATTCAAATACTCATGCAATTCTTTCACGTACATTTATTCTTTCAAAGTTCCATTCGTAAGAATACAATTTAAATGAGAATATTAATCTATGGAAAGCGATAGAAATTTTTCCATTTACTCCCATTTCCCATTTTACTTCATGATTTAAACTAGGACGTTCTACCTCCCAGGCATTGAGGCATAGGGTGAAAATTGTTCCGAAGGAACCACAATAAATTTAAAGCTGGTTATTTCGAACTAGATCAAGATTGGTCTTAGGTCAACCTTAAAAAAACAAACTGAGGTATATTTTTGATTCTAATAATTAAGTAAAAGTGTTAATATTTATATATCATTAGTTTAAAAAGGCATATATTGGATTTAATAAAAGATTTATTTTGCCAATATTTCGGTTGGCTGAACGCCAAACTTTTATCAAGGCAATACATTTTTGTATATATATTAAATATGGATTGCTCTATTTTCAAAATAGTTATATATATAAAGAAAGAATAATTAATAAAAAAAATAACAATAGGTATATTTTTTTCCTTGTAAAAAGTGAGATTTCTCGCTCTTCTACTGGTTTATCAAAGTTGAGTGTTTTTTTTTTTTTTAACTTTGAATCAAATGATACCCTAACACAGTGTGTGAAGTAGGGGTGTAGTTGATAGACCTCTATTTTTATTATTAGAAACCATCACCAAATTGGAAAATCAAAAAAGTTTCGGCAATGATGCCAAAGATGCTCAACGGCAAAGGTGACTGGAAATGTGCAGCTTTTGCTAACAGGCAACTATTTTACACCTTTTTTTGAAACGAATTGTTGCATGTGATGAAAGGTAATCATTTTTGACAACAAGAAGAGGCAGTGGTTATACAAATTGAGGACCTATAATATTTCGCCAAACCAAGCGTTCATACAAAGAGGTTTATGCTCCTTGTTTGGTGGTGATTATTCGTTGGGCAAATCTTCCCTCGGGGAGAACCCGGGCGAATCCTATATGGTTATCCTATCCATTCTTAGTTCAATCCGACCTAGAGCTGTAAATGTGCTCTTTTCTTCTTGCGTATATAATATTAATTAATATCGGATTTTCCATGGATTTTTCTGCTGAGAGAATCCAAGTTTCTTAGATTTGTCGTGGACAGCAGGATATGGATGAATGATCATAGCACATTCCTTTCAGGATATCTACTACGCCAGAACACACAAAATAGAATATTTAGGCGTTATCACATCCGAAATATTCGAAAGGATAGGTGATGATGATCGCAGGACTTACCTGGCGCTCGGATCGTCTGTTGTCCATCCACTGCGTCACGTGATTTTATGGCCGCAGCCAAGGTCAAAACCTCTATTTGGTCATTTACAGCTGATGTGATGTAAGTGGACAGCGTGCGTTGACATCGCGAGTACAATTCCCGAAGATAGACAGAAAATACAACAGAGTATTAACTTTCGTCCACAATAAGAAAATGTTGAAGTTCCGTTATTTTTTACTAAGGTTTAGGTACAACACACACCTTAGCAACTGAATGAAATTAGTTTTTAGATTATCAGTGTCTGTAATATTTTTATTGAAGGGCCATTTAGAGCTCACGTAGCACTATTGAATATAACTCGGCCTCATTCGGGTTCACCCCGAGTGAATATTTATCAAGTAATTATTGTTTTATTAAATGTTATTTACTGTAATTGTGAGGATTTTTATTCTTCAAATATAACACAGGTCTACAATTTTTTTTTTTTTGCCGGAGAAAACCTGATGTTGATTCTAATGTAACTTTTCATGCTGAATTCAAAAATGAAAACAGAAGTTTTCCATCAGCCATATTTCTTGCAGGATAACCATTTTTTCTATAAATTGGTATATCTACTTATATAATTGCCTTATTCTGTCTGTGTGAAGTTCACTGTGTGAAGTTCACGGATAGATTTTGGTCATCAACGCGCGCATCATCATTATGATCATTATCATTATCTAATGATAATTATTATTATTATCTACTTATATAATTGCCTTATTCTGTCTGTGTGAAGTTCACTGTATGAAGTTCACGGATAGATTTTGGTCATCAACGCGCGTATCATCATTATGATCATTATCATTATCTAATGATAATAATAATTATTATTAATCTACTTATATAATTAGCTTATTCTGTCTGTGTGAAGTTCACTGTCTGAAGTTCACGGATAGATTTTGGTCATCAACGCGCGCATCATCATTATGATCATTATCATTATCTAATGATAATTATTTATTTATTATATATTATCTACTTATATAATTGCCTTATTCTGTCTGTGTGAAGTTCACGGATAGATTTTGGTCAGAATGGATAAAATAAAAAAAAGTGTCAAGGGATGGTACTCGAATTCACGACCTTCCACTTACCGGGCAGATGCCATGACCACTAGGCCACAAGTACAATACTTAAATGAAAATATGTTTCTTATACAATCTAAAATTATAATATAGACTTTTAAATCGGTAACCTTTATATATTATATATTATATATATTATATATTTTATATTTTTATATATTTTATATAAATTATATTATATATAAGTATTTAATTATATATAAGTACCTTTATATATAAGAATAAAATATGATATTCATTAAATAGGTATTTAATTTTTAGTATCTCATTTATATATATTCGAATTTTATATTTGAACGATAGGCTCATTATTTCTTTTGATGTTTATATATCGTATATACCGTTTTGCACAATTATTTAATCTTTTTTATATAAAAAATCGACATGATGAAATCTTTATGAAAATTCACATTTTTATTTTTATATTTTCAAGACACACACAGTTTGGGGCGGGACGTTTCACAAGAGAGACATCCACGGCGCCAATTTAAAATTGTAACGAATAGTATTTTAATTAAAACATTTTAAAAACACACAGTTTGGAACGGGACGTTTCACAAGAGTGACATCCATGGCGCCAATTTATAATTGTAACGAATAGTATTTGAATTAAAACGTTTTTAAAATATATACGCACTCGGGTAAAACCCGGGCGTTGCCCGGGCCATTCGTCTAGTCTACTTATATAATTGCCTTATTCTGTCTGTGTGAAGTTCACTGTATGAAGTTCACGGATAGATTTTGGTCAACAACGCGCGCATCATCATTATGATCATTATCATTATCTAATGATAATAATAATTATTATTAATAATAATTAATCTACTTATATAATTGCCTTATTCTGTCTGTGTGAAGTTCACTGTATGAAGTTTACGGATAGATTTTGGTCAGAATGGATAAAATAAAAAAAGTGTCAAGGGATGGGAATCGAACCCACGACCTTCCGCTTACCGGTCAGATGCCATGACCACACACTAGGCTATATATTATATATAAATTATATAAAATTAAATATTAAAACTATATATTCAAATTATTCTACTTAGCTCACGAACAGCGCCCTCTATCAAGGTTATAAATACGTTTAAAATCGAAATCTTTTAGAAATTTTATTAATAATAGTTCGCTTACTAATTAGAATACTTGATCTAAATCGAAATATTTATAGACGCTCGCTCGATTTGAAGATTTATATCGTAACTAATCTGACTGTAAAGTTTGGAGCGGGACGTTTCACAAGAGTGACATCCACGGCGCCAATTTATAATTGTAACGAATAGTGTTTGAATAAAACATTTAATCGGGTAAACCCGGGCGTTGCCCGGGTCATTCGTCTAGTACAGTAATAATGCAGAAAATGTTACGTAAGCATTTTTAAAGTAAACATCATTACATTAGGTAGCACTTTATTTTTGACAACAAGAGTTGATATGTAAGCCAAAAGCTTTATTTTATTCGTTATTAATTAAATTTTTCTCTTTAAGAATCATAAATAAAAATTTAAATAACAAATTATTGAATTTTTAATTAAATATGTTTATTTTATAATGCAATCTGTTTTGCTCTCAACTAAAAAATAACGACAAGCTCTGGAATGCTATTTTCGGAATAACAGTTTTAATATATATATTTAAATTGAACCTAGCGATTTGTTTAATAGATTTGCATCAGAAGTGACAGGTAAATTTGAAGTGATCAGTTTATTCTTCTCTATCGATTTGCTTTTATAAATCGTGGGCACTAGACTGTGTCAATATGCCAAAGCTTTGCATTAATATTCCTGATATTTTCTGTTACATTTGTGGGGGATTAACTTTCAAAGTTCAAAGGCGAAACTTTACACCGCTCATCAAAAAGTGCAATCAACTTTATTTTGGCTGTAAAGTCGTTGACAAAGATAAGACTATATAGCACATGCATCCAACATGAAAGAGACCTACGAAAACATGAAACTGCTTTTGAAAAAAATAGAATATGAAAGATACGGTTGGAAAATATGCAGCGATTTGAAAGTCATTGCTCTCTTGCGTGGATTACAGCTTGGATATACAAAATGTTGTTGTTTTCTGTGTGAGTGGGTTAGCAGAGATAGGGAAATGCATTACATTAAAAAAGCTGGCCAAACCGTGAAATCTTTACTCCAGGACATAAAAATATTGTAAATCCTCCCTTGATCGATTCAGAAAATATTTACTTATCACCATTACATATTAAACTGGGATTAATGAAGAACTTTGTCAAGGCAATGGATCGAAATGCCAGTGGATTTGCCTACCCAAAACAAAAATGTTCTAGCATTAGATGCAAAAATTAAAGAAGGCATTTTCGTTGGACCTCAGATTCGAGAATTGCTGCAGGATGGAAATTTTCGAAATAGTTTGAATGAAGTTGAAGAAGCAGCATGGAATTCCTTTAGAAATGTTTGCAAGAACTTCTTAGGAAGTGTCAAGGTTGAAAATTACCGAGACATAGTTAATGATCTGTTGCTTTCCTACAAAGCACTGGGATGTAACATGTCTCTCAAGATCCATTTTCTGCATTCACATCTGGATTTCTTTCCAGACAATCTTGGTGCGGTTAGCGATGAGAATGGTGAGAGGTTTCATCAAGATATATCAAGCATGGAGAAGCGGTACCAAGGTAAATGGAGTCCCGGTATTCTTGCTGACTGCTGCTGGACACTCAAGAGAGATGTACCACAAGCAAAGTATAGAAGAAAATCCACTGTCACTACTTTTAAATAAAATAAATATATTTCGTTCATATAGGCCTATATATTAAAAACATTTCCAAATTTTAAGTAGGTGTATCTCAAAATTCTTGCGTGATAGAAAAAAAGGTATATTTGGAATCAGCACAAATAGTTAAATTTAGATAAGATGCTGTTTCTTTTGGGACAAATAAAAATAATTTTTGATAAACCAGTGTAATGTAATAAGGTTTATGCAAAAATGCTTACGTAATATATTTTGCATTTTTTACTTGTATTATGTATAAAAGAAACATTCGTGCTTTTAAATCCTTTAATTATATATTTTTTACTGTATTTATCCCAATACCAAAAAAAGGCTATCACGCTAAAACCATGGGTGTTGGAAAATTTCTGATTAGATTTGTGAGTTCAGCATGAAAAGTTACACTAGAAACACCCCATCAGGTTCTCTTGGGCAAAAATGTTATTGACCAGTGTAATTAGAGGAATTGATAGAAGCTTATACCTAAATGTGGTATCCGAGAGGGTGAAACCTGTAGTAACCGAGAGGGACAGACAGGGTGTGGAAAGTTTTCCAGTACCTCTCTGCATCTTGGAAGACCTTTAACAGTTCTCACAGAGTACAGGCAGTCGTGGTCGAGGCAGAATGGAAGACTTGGGATTGTCCACGCACAAAAACGAAGGGACTCAGTTGTACTAGGAAAGTTTCGTGAACAGATAGAGTCGAGCTAAGCGAAAGATGTAGAGAATTGAGAAGAGGTTTTTTACTGGTCTACATGGTCGAGCATCAAAAGATGAAGTGACGAGGGCTCCCGCGGATAGTGAAGTGACTGTATACTTCCGGCCCTGGCGGGGGTTTATATACCTTGCCGAAAGGAAGTACTGGGTCTTCAGCTGATTCAAATCGGGGCATGGATAACGGAAGAGATGTCATTGTACACTCTTAACGACTTCCTGGCAACCTCCCGACATCTTCTAGGCCTCGTTATTACTTGTTGGACTTCAGAATCTCAATCTTTTTGCTATTTAGCTCAACTCTTAAACTATTACAGAGTTTCATTTTATTATTTTCAGTTTGTAAATAGCACATTACATATGGTGATGTAATGACACATGTCAATTCTACGTATTATTATTTACAGAGATGCTTATTATACAACACGACAATCTTGTTATATTATACAATAGGGGGTTGTTGGTTTAAATTATCATAAATATATAATATGAAATTATATCGTGTAATATGAAATTTCGGGGGGATGCTATTTGTGTACCAAAAGAAGCATATCTCCCTTTAAAAATAAATTAAAACAATGCATTATCTCTCTCTCTCTCAAGGCGCAGCAAGGTGATCTTGCTGCCGAAAGTGCACGGTGGTCCGGGTCTACAGGCATTCCGGCCAATCAGCCTGCCAACGACCGACTACAGGGTCCTCAGCGGCGTGCTCATGGCTCGTCTGCGACGTCATCTGCCAGACCTGGTGCCCCAATGTCAGACCTACGCCGTTCCAGGACGGTCATCTTCCTGGAATATCGCGCGAGTGTCTGACGAAGCCGCCGGGGCATCCAGACATGACACGCCGCTGGCTGTCATCTCTTTGGACCTGAAGTCGGCCTTCGACACCCTGAGCAGGAGCTACCTGTTCGCCCAGCTGGAGAAGCTGGGCCTACCATCTACCTTCCTAGGGTGGATTGCTGTCCTCTACGGGGAAGCAGACGCCTCCATCCGGGTCGAAGATGTCTACACCAAGGCCTTCCCGCTTCTCAACGGGGTGAGGCAGGGCTGCCGTCTCAGCGCCGCGCTCTTCAGCATCGGAGTTGGACCTTTGCTACGCCGCCTCGAGAGGACCTTGGGCCGCGGCAACGTGGTCGCCTATGCGGACGACATCGTACTCTTCATCAGGGACGACGCTCAGTTTGAGCTCGTGCCCCTGATCTTTGAAGAGTTCCGCATGTCCTCCGGGGTGGCTATCAACTTCAAGAAGAGCTGCGGGCTCTGGTGCGGTTCCTGGAAGCACCGGACGGATTCTCCTCTGGGAATCTCCTGGACGTCCGAGTCGCTGACCGTCCTAGGCTGCACCATCACCACCAGGAACACCGTCGCCTCCCAGGCCTCACACCTGATGGGGCTGCTGGAGCGAGCCATCGCGAGGTGGTCGCCCTTCACCCGACCCGCGGACTGTCGCTGGTGGGTCGTGCTCGCGCGGCCAACAGCCTGGTCCTGGGTTTCATCCTGCACCACCTCCATGGCTACCTTCCACCTGAAACCACCGTCGGCCGGCTGCAAGCGCGGTTGGCGCGCTTCGTGTGGGGTACGAGCCGAGTCTCGTGGCTCCCCGGGCGCATTCTGGCTCGTCCAGTCTCCGATGGTGGCGTCGGCCTGCTTGACATCGCGGGCCAGCTTCGGCTCGCCTGCCTGAAGGGGGTCCAGGCCTCTCTTCGCGGCGCCGCCAACGGCTACTCTTGGCTGGTCCGCAGCCGGGCGTGGCTGACAACCGCCGGCTCCTGACGTCTGGCACTCGCCTAGGAGGAGGAGACTACTGAGCCTGTGGGAGGCCGCGTCCAGCGTCCTCGAGCTTGACCACCGGGTTCTTCATCCCGCCTGCCTGAGGTCCCTGCGTCTTCGAGGTGACAACAGGTTCCTGCGGCCGCCAGACTTGCTGGCTCCCGAGCGCTGGCTACAGGCGACTGTCGGGGACTTCTCCGATGGCGCCCCTGCACTTGCGCGCTCAACGCGGGCCGCGCTCCTAGATGCGCAGCACCTGGGGGCCTTCTGCCAACGTCTCCTGCGGGAAAACGCCAGCTCCAGCTATCATGCGGAGTACGAGGCGGAGACCATCGTCCTGCGGGGATCGGCGACCCCCATCACCCGCCTACCCAGCCAGAGGGCGCGCCGGGCATTGGATTCGGCACGGCTCCAGGCCCATCCTACTGCAGAGCTGGCTGCCCGGTGGACCCCCACCGTGGATGTGCCCCGCTCCATCCCCTTGGCCGACCTGCGTCGCAACTGCTTCTCGGGGCACGACGCAGATGTCGCCCTACGGCTGGCCCTCCATGCCCTACCACATCCTGACCATCCTGCCTCGAGGCGTGCCAACTGTGCCGCCTGTGGGTCCAGCGACGTGTCGCTGGCCCACAGATATTGGAGTTGCCGAGCCGTGCGAACCCTGCTCCGGGAAGTGTTCGCTTCCTGCGACTTGCCCCTGGATCTGCAGGCCTGGCTCTTCGGCGTCGGCCTCCATCCCGAGGCAGTGAAGCTAACAAGTGTGGCGAAGGCTACCATCTACAAGTACCATCTTGGTCTTGAGTTGGGTAATGCCAGCCAACACATCGACCTGCCCACCCTGTGGGAAAGAACTCTCGCAGTCCATCGGTGGCGGAGTCTTTCTCGCGGTGGGCGCCACCAATGAAGACCTTGTAAATATTTTATATATATGTATATTTATCAATTGCTTTATATATTTATATCTATTTATTCTTGTATTTTTCATTATATAATCTTATTTATTCATATTTTTATTTAATCTTTATTTAATCTTATATAATCTTATATGGACGAATAAATAAATCAGTTTCAATCAATCTCTCTCTCTCTCTCTCACCCAGTAAAAAAAGAAACCTAAAGGTTGTGATAAATAATGGACTAAAACACCAGTTTTGGAAAGCTCAGACAAATGATGGGATCATAGCACTAAACTATGGTATACTGGTTCACTTTTGTCTATATTTGTTAAAAATGGTGTTGTGGCTCATTCTTTATCACCACCTTTAAGTTTTGTTACTGAGGCAATAAACATGATGCATTGTTCTAATGCATATTTAAAAGGGAGAGATACAATTTTGGTTCAGAGTTATATATTATTATGATTAACATATTCAACATTTTATGTCGTTTTCCGATCCCAAAAAAAGTACCTCTATATTCTCTTAAAATTGTATCCAGATAGGTTCACAATTACTGTGGGGAGACGTATGAGAAGCAAGCGCGAACATTTCTATTGTTAAAATTATATTTATTAATATAAATATTATTCAAGTAAATGTGTATATATAACTATTTGTATAAATTATTATCTACTTATATAATTGCCTTATTCTGTCTGTGTGAAATTCACTGTATGAAGTTCACGGATAGATTTTGGTCATCAACGCGCGCATCATCATTATGATCATTATCATTATCTAATGATAATAATAATAATAATTATTAATCTACTTATATAATTGCCTTATTCTGTCTGTGTGAAGTTCACTGTATGAAGTTCACGGATAGATTTTGATCATCAACGCGCGCATCATCATTATGATCATTATCATTATCTAATGATAATAATTATTATCTATATATATAAAAATGAATGTATGTCTGTTTGTTTGTCCTTTATGCCTGACCAAACCACTCATTGGATCGCCATGAAACTTTGGGAAGTTATTTAGTATAGTACTGGGAAGGTTTCTAGCAAATAAAATTTTTGAAATAACTTTTCGCCTAGAAATAATCAAGATAAATATTCTAATTTATCTGTTATAATTCAACAATCTGCTCTAAATATTATCATGATGATACGATGATTTTGTAATGTAGAAAATTAGGAAAGACAAAATTCAGGATGACACGGCAATTTATTTGAGACAAGAATAATTATACAATTCAAAGGCAAGATACTATTCCTTTAACTTTCAATTACCGAGGGAACCAATTAATATTGATTTTATTCAACTTATCGAGTATTTTTTCAAGGGACCGGGAAAAAATGTTCACTTTATCGAGAGATTCGTTAAACAAACCTTTACTCGGGTAAAACCCGGGCGAAGCCGGGTACATCCATACAAGAATAATGATACAATTCCAAGGCAAGATACTATTCCTTTAACTTCCAATTACCGAGGGAACCAATTAATATTGATTTTATTCAACTTATCGAGTATTTTTCAAGGGACCGGGAAAAAATGTTCACTTTATCGAGATATTCGTTAAACAAACCTTTACTCGGGTAAAACCCGGGCGAAGCCGGGTACATCCATACAAGAATAATGATACAATTCCAAGGCAAGATACTATTCCTTTGACTTCCAATTACCGAGGGAACCAATTAATATTGATTTTATTCAACTTATCGAGTATTTTTCAAGGGACCGGGAAAAAAATGTTCACTTTATCGAGAGATTCGTTAGACAAACTTTTACTCGGGTAAAACCCGGGCGAAGCCGGGCGGGTCCGCTAGTTATTAATAATATTTAATCTACTTATATAATTGCCTTATTCTGTCTGTGTGAAGTTCACTGTATGAAGTTTACGGATAGATTTTGGTCAGAATGGATAAAATAAAAAAAAGTGTCAAGGGATGGGAATCGAACCCACGACCTTCCGCTTACCGGGCAGATGCCATGACCACTAGGCTATATATTATATATAAATTATATATAAATTAAATATCAACATATATAGTCACGACCGTCTTTCCACCGTCATGTCACAGATGCGCGCGCATCATCATTATGATCATTATCATTATCTATCAACATATATAGTCAAGACCGTCTTTCCACCGTCATGTCACGGATGCGCGCGCATCATCATTATGATCATTATCATTATCTAATGATAATAATAATAATAATAATTATTATATTATTATTATCATCAACATATATAGTCACGACCGTCTTTCCACCGTCATGTCACGGATGCGCGCGCATCATCATTATGATCATTATCATTATCTAATGATAATAATAATAATTATTATTATTATATTATTATTATTATCAACATATATAGTCACGACCGTCTTTCCTCAATCAATTTCTCATCGCTGTCACGGATGCGCGCGCATCATCATTATGATCATTATCATTATCTAATGATAATAATAATAATAATAATTATTATATTATTATTATTAATATATATAGTCACGACCGTCTTTCCTCAATTCCTCATCGCTGTCACGGATGCGCGCACAGGGAGGTCACGTGCTCGCCGGCAGCCAACGGGCGCGCGCCGCCGGCATTACGTCATAGATTATAAACACAAGGTAATAAGGCCAAATAAAAAAATAGTGTGTGATAAGGCACAATTTGGATTATATACTTATATAATTGCCTTATTCTGTCTGTGTGAAGTTCACGGATAGATTTTGGTCAGAATGGATAAAATAAAAACAGTGTCAAGGGATGGGAATCGAACCCACGACCTTCCGCTTACCGGGCAGATGCCATGACCACTAGGCTACCCTGGACATATTTTTCCGTTCACATTTTCATTTTTATATTTTCAAGACACACACAGTTTGGGGCGGGACGTTTCATAAGAGAGACATCCACGGCGCCAATTTATAATTGTAACAAATAGTATTTTAATTAAAACATTTTAAAAATATATACGCACTCGGGTAAAACCCGGGCGTTGCCCGGGCCATTCGTCTAGTCAACATATATAGTCACGACCGTCTTTCCTCATCGCTGTCACGGATGCGCGCGCATCATCATTATGATCATTATCATTATCTAATGATAATAATAATAGTAATAATAATTATTAATAATTATTATTTTATTATCAACATATATAGTCACGACCGTCTTTCCTCATCGCTGTCACGGATGCGCGCGCATCATCATTATGATCATTATCATTATCTAATGATAATAATAATAATTATTATTATTATTAATTATTATTATTTTATTATCAACATATATAGTCACGACCGTCTTTCCTCAATTCCTCATCGCTGTCACGGATGCGCGCGCATCATTATTATGATCATTATCATTATCTAATGATAATAATAATAATAATTATTAGTATATTATTATTATTATTAATATATATAGT
Organism: Cordylochernes scorpioides; assembly: GCA_030710605.1. NCBI lineage: Eukaryota > Metazoa > Arthropoda > Arachnida > Pseudoscorpiones > Chernetidae > Cordylochernes > Cordylochernes scorpioides. The sequence continues at coordinate 54,724,797 of CP092871.1, forward strand.
CACGACCGTCTTTCCTCAATTCCTCATCGGCCGCTGTCACGGATGCACGCGCATCATCATTATGATCATTATCTTCTATAGAAGCTTCTATCTTTATAATTATGTATATTTACAAAAAGTCAATTCGCTCGCGCCTCTAGCGGTGAAAATGAGGGGTAATACCAGCTGACCTAATGTACATGTAAAGTTTGGAGCGTGACGTTTCACAAGAGTGACATCCACGGCTCCAATTTATAATTGTAACAAATAGTATTTGAATAAAAACATTCAATCGGGTAAAACACGGGCGTTGCCCGGGTCATTCGGCTAGTTAAAACTATATATTCAAATTATTCTACTTAGCTCACGAACAGCGCCCTCTATCAAGGTTATAAAAACGTTTAAAATCGAAATCTTTTAAAAATTTTATTAATAATAGTTCGCTTACTAATTAGAATACTTGATCTAAATCGAAATATTTATAGACGCTCGCTCGATTTGAAGATTTATATCGTAACTAATCTGACTGTAAAGTTTGGAGCGGGACGTTTCACAAGAGTGACATCCACGGCGCCAATTTATAATTGTAACGAATAGTGTTTGAATAAAACATTTAATCGGGTAAACCCGGGCGTTGCCCGGGTCATTCGTCTAGTACATGTATAATTATTCTGAAAATAGAGCAATCCATACTTTAATCATTAGATAGTAAAAATGAATATATTGGATTGAATAAAAGATTTATTTGCCAATATTTCGGCTGGCTGAACGCCAACCTTTATCGAGGCATTACATTTTTGTATACACAAACTCAGCGCCGCGTAGCGTTATAATATCACAAGTTGAAATTATTTAAAATACAAAGTATGTAGAGGGAATTTGTGCATGAAAAAAAATTATAAAAATTACAATCAAATATGTTAAATATCTTAAAATAATAACGGAAAAATAATGAGGTCTATCTTATATTTTAAAATATTTGTAATAAGTACATTAAAAAAATCATTAATAATTCATTAAGAGATAAATGTAAAAATATATGTATCTATTAAAACATTTGAAAATAAATTAAAAATGGATAAAACAAAAAACTGTAAGAACGTTTTTAAAAAGTTTAACAATAAAATGTGTGTATTTAAAAAATTCATTCTAATTTTTATGGAGATCGATTTATCTATAAGTAAAAATATATTTTATAAAAATGCCTTAAAATGGAAGTTAATACAATTTAGGATGAATATATGAGAAAAATAAATAAAAAAGTGGAAACTAAAAAATGTTTAATGTATTGCATGTAATATGTTATATGCTTAATGTATCAATACTTTTGCGTTTTGAAGCGATGAATGTAAAAATAATTAAACAAGTGGTGTGTATAATTTACAGGTTATTACTAATGTGTGAAAATAGAATTCAAGAAATCGCGGGTATTACAACAATATTTAAAAATACATTAAAGCAAAAATAAATAAATAAAGTAATGTCATGTAATTTAAAAAACGGCACCTCTCCCTTTAAAATAGTATATAAAAATCAATTTAAAAAACAAAAATTAACTACCGCCAGTTCAAAATCACTTTATTAGGTACCGCTCAACAAGAGCAACTTAGTTTATGATAATTGAAACAGTGAATAATATGTGAAGTTCACATATTAAACAAAATTTTAACGCGGGATTCAATCCCGGTTCATGACTGTCGAGAATCGAGGGTGTTACCCGCTCGTCCACCGACTTATTTATAAAAATTAACTAATTGAAATTAAAATAATTAGTCAAAAAAAAATTAAGAAGATCTAAATGATGTGTACATTTTTGGTAAATCCATTTTCCTATTTATACCTTATTTGTCTTCTGCAGAGGCCCAGCTTTCTAAGAACAATCGGCAGTGTTTTTCCTTAATGTTCTGGTCTAAAATAGTTGTATTTTCAAAGTCCGGAGTGTGGTTGTTGTTCAGTGCATGATCTACAAGGAGAGACAGTGGGTTATAATTTCTTAATCCTGATTTGTGTTGATTTATACGATCTTTGAGTGGTTTGCGGGTTCCCTATATAATTAGCTTGGCAAATGTTACAAGGTATTTTGTAAATTACGTTGATTTTGTTTTCCATTTTGTTAATTTGTTTAGTGTCTGGATGGCGTAGGGCCTTTTTCAAATTTAAAGATGATTAATAGGTAGTTATGATGTGTCTCTTTAGGACTCTGGCGATGCGTTCAGAGCCGTAGCTGTAGGGGAGGGAGCAGTAAAGTTTTTTTGATTGATCAGGAGTGTTATTTAAAAAGGTGGAGATTTTGGTTTATAAAAATGTTTTTCGATAAATTTGCTTGGGTAATTGTTGTTTTTTAATTCCCTGAAGATTCTATTTCTCTCCACTATATGAATTGGGCCAAAAGAATTGAAATTCAAATAATTTCCTGTGTGGGTTGATTTTCTAAAAATACTAGTTCCTATTTGGTTGAACTTTCTTTTGAGCTGTAAATCTAAAAATGCCAGAGAATTATTAATTTCAATATCATGTGTAAATTTTAAAAATGGTCTTAAATTATTTAAATATTTGAAATTACTACAAAATCTGATTCTGTTATGCAAAAAAATGTCATCTATGTACCTTTCCAAAAATTAATTTTGAGTTGCTTTCTGTGTCAACTTGATCAATTTGGTCCATGAAAATGTTTGATAAAGCCGATGAGATAGGGTTTCCTATCGGTAAGCCGCACTTAATGCACTTAATACAAATATTTTAAAATATAAGATAGACCTCATTTTTTTTCTTTAATATTTTAAGATATTTAACTTATTCTGATTGTATTTTTATAATAATATTTTCATGCACAAATTTCCCCCTACATACTTTGTATTTTAAATGATTTCAACTGTGATATTATAACACTATGCGGCGCTGAGTTTGTGTATACAAAAATGTAATGCCTCGATAAAGGTCAGCGTTCAGCCTGCCGAAAAATTGGCAAATAAATCTTTTATTCAATCAAATATATGCCTTTTCACTATCTAATGTATAATTATATATTATATTTATTAAAACCTCCGCCTTTGCCGGTCCCAAGCCCGGATGAAAAAGGATGGGAGCAGTAACAAGCTCACTAAAAAGCCGGGCTCAGCTGGCCCGTCTGATAGTACCCTGTAAGGGCTCCTGATCCAGGGATACAGTATTAAACGCGTCTATACTCTATGTTAGGAGAGACTGCACATTGCGTCTGCTCCTCATATCAGCGGCACCATTTTATGTTAGAGCTAAGTCGGCCTGCTACTGAGAAGTGCTCCCAGTCTTAATGACAAATGCAGACGCATCCTGCTTCAACCAGTCGTGATGGCTGTCAAATCTTCCCGCTATACTGCATCGGCCCATAAGAGCAAGGTTAAGCTGGACGAGATATTACCACTGGCGGATTCCAAAGGTGCTAATATCATTTGTCTATAATAAACCAAGCTTAAGCCTAACCACATTTTTTTAAAGGTATATGATTTAAAAATACTGGGAAAAGACAGGACTTTATCAAAAGAAGGAGAAGGGCTCCTGACCCTCATCAAAGACCTTTCTTTAGAAGAAAGTGTTACTCCTTCAACAACCCACACTGAATTACAGTCCTTCAAAATAAAACTATTTAATCAAAGACCCTTTACAATTATGAACACCTATCACCCACCCTAAAGGCTAGGCACTGAACTGGAACGAAACGCACACCTACTGGACCCCAATATACTCATCCTTTGTAACTTCAACAGCAAGCATCAATCTTGGGGGGGGGGGGGGGGGGGGGGGGGGGGTCCCTCAAGAACACTGATCCTCACTATCCACACTATCCTAGGCACCTTCATTGATGATAACAACCTCACAATTGTGTCCCATGGTCCTACTTATATCTATCACTCCTATGGAACTCCGCACACTAGACCTCACTATCATCTCTCCATCTATGCAACAGTTCATAAAAATTATCACTATGAAAAGAATCGGAAGCGACCATTTTCCTCTGCTAACAGAAATCTCCACCTCCACTCCACTTGCAAAATCCTCAGAAAGACTCTTCTAGGACTATAGGAAAGACTCCTGGAATTCATATAGAATATCGATAGACAATATTCTCAACAAACTACCATCAAATTCATCTCTGGCAGACAGGTGGAAGAACTGTAAATATGCAGTCTTAAATTCTGGAAAGCAAAATATCCTCAGAGGAAATAGAAATTTCTATATTCCAAGATACAGAGATGTACTAGATCTTCTGAAAGATGGAATAAGATAGATATGGAAAAAGATAGAAGATAGGAATAAAGTTTATCTATGCTTTATTGAAAACAACAATACCCTCCTCATCAGAGATTACAATCACCTTTCTGCAAAAATTAAACTTATGGCCAACCAAATCAAACAGAATAAGTGGATTGACCTCTGTTCTTCATTAGACCCAAAAACCAATTATACGAAACTATGGAGACTACTACATGCCAATCAAGGAAATCCATATCTACCATTAACTCAAATACTATCAAGGATAATACTGGAAATCTCCTTACAGATAAATACAGCATAGCAAGCATCTTTACCCACCATAACAGATCCACTGCAAAACTGAATTTCGAATTACAGGATTAAAAAATAGGCATAAAAACTAGGCTCACCAGAAATTTTTCAAAATTCTAATCCAGCCCCAACATTTTCAGTATATTTCTTCAAGAGCATGAACTTGACGAAACTTTAAATCATCTTGACCCTACAAAAGCTCCTGGTACAGATAGCACTGGCCATGTCGAAATTTCTCAGCTACCATGCCAAACTAGAACTTTTAAACATTTTCAATCACAGTTGGAGCTCATCTATTTTGCCTAAAGAGTGGAAACATGCCACAATTATCCCTATCCACAAGCCAAGCAACCCGAGAACCACTCAAACAGCTACAGACCTATCTTTTGACTTCTACCCACTGCAAATCATGGAACAAATGAATCTCAATAAGCTAAATTTTTATCTCAACAACCTACTAGACCCTGTTCAGAGAGTTTCTAAAAATATCAAAGCACAGAGGATTCAACCTTTCACTTTGTCCAACAAATCCAGAACAGCTTCCATCATAAACCTACAAAATACACTATAGCAGTCTTCATCGACTTTTCCCAAGCCTTTGACAGAGTCTGGAGGGAAAACAAATTTTTAAACTCGACAAACTTGGGATAGAGGGAATCATGCTGAGTTGGATCAGCAACTTTCAATCCAAACGCACCATTCAAGTTAATTTCAATAGCAATACATCACAAACTGCTCGTATTTACCAAGGTCTACCCCATGGGTCAATCCTAAACCCTATTCTCTTTATCATCTACCTAATTTATGTACACACCTTCATCAAACCACCAGATAAAATTGCCCTTTTATGCAGAAGACATAATCATTTGGGTCTCCAAAAACAATCTCTCCCATGCAGAACACTCTCTGAACAAGGCTATGAAAATCTGCAAAGAGAGTAACCCAGAAACTGAAACTTTATTATAACCAAGTATTTATTCATTTTATTATTTTTATTAACAGAGTGGTCATTTTCATATTTATATTTTGCTACTCTGTAAATTCCCCTCGTGGCTTATCTTTTGTTTACCTTTCATAGTTGTCCTTGCCTGAAATAAATTGTTGTTTCCTCCTGAAGTTTTTGTCTTCCCTAATTTTCCACGTGGCATTTTGGTGGAGATGCCGGGTAAGTTAGGGAAGACAAACTGAAGATCGCCGAGAAGACCTTGAAGCCATGGGTGCTGTGATCTACATTTTCGGAGACTGACTCCAGGATTCCACCGCCGTGCTAAAGCCAAGACTTCCCTCGAAGATGACGATGTCCCTATAGACGATACGACGACAAAGCCGCTCTTCACGCCGCCAGAAAAAGGACGCAAAGGTACTAGGGACAAAATTCCAAGACTTTCGATGGAATCCTTGGCAGAAGCACGTCAGATCCATGTCAGTATCTACAATAATTGCTAGCTGTGGGTCACAGCTCCCATAGGGAAGAAGCTATGTAACCAAGTATTTATTCATTTTATTATTTTTATTAACAGAGTGGTCATTTTCATATTTATATTTTACTACTCTGTAAATTCCCCTCGTGGCTTATCTTTTGTTTACCTTTCATAGCTGTCCTTGCCTGAAATAAATTGTTGTTTCCTCCTGAAGTATTTGTCTTCCCTAATTTTCTACGTGGCAATATATTAACATAACGAAATCTAAAAATGTCCTCCTCACTATTAATGTCCTGAAAATGACATCTGAAAATGTCCTCCTCGCCACTGGACCCCAAATATTATTCGAATAACTCAATAATCCAATATTCAGACTCCTCAAGATATCTTGGTATCACAATTGACCCTGCGCTCTCACCTTTAAAGGTATTGACACATTAATACCCAAAACTAAAAATAGACTCCCATTTCTAAAAAAATAAATATAGGGCTCACACTGGGGTGCAAATGCCAATATCTTACACACAACATACTTTGCACTCGTAAGGCCTATTTTTGAATATGCTGGCCCAGCCTGGACCAATGCAAGTAAAAGCAATCCTTCCAAAATATACCGAATCCAAGCAAGCGCATCTAAAATCATTAGCGGGCTCTCAAAGCCTCAAGATCCTGCCCAAATCACATTGCTGAACTCGAATATAATCTTCTTCCCCTGTACTTCAGGACAAAAATATATTTTTATCTCAAAATTCATATTTAAAAATATTAATTCTTCCAAAGAACATCTTACAGGAAATTTTATTCGAAATTTGGTCCCAAATCAAAGACTCAAACGCCTCACTCCTCTCAACATTTCTTACAATTCTCATCTTTCAGATATCCCAATTAATCATGAATACAGAACTATACCCTCCAGATAGAACTCGTAATAAACTCACCCCATCAACAAACCTCATCTCCCAACCAATCCTCACAAACATGATACTCAGCCAGAAATGCTCAAAGATCTTGAACTCCAAATCACGGAAGAAAATAGCTTCCTCTTTGACATCATCATTTACACTGACAGTAGACAATTTTAAACTGGACTTGTCTGGCAGTGATAATTTTCTCTATTTACAAAGATAAACCCTTGAAAAATCTCCTTTTCCCACCCTAGAAACCTTTCAGTTTGAAAATAAGAACTCCCTGTATAGATACTGTTCTCAAAAACAATCAACATTAATTTACCAATAAAAATAATAATCTACTCCGACTCAAGAGCAGCCATTTATACCCTTTAAGCCTGTTTCTCCAACCAAGAACCTTTTCTAAAGATCAGTGATAAATCTGTAAACCGACTCCCAGCCAACAGCTCTGTCACAGTACAATGGCTTCCAGCTCATGTTGGAATTCCTGGAAATGAACTGGCAGACTCTCTGACAAAATCTGGAGCTCTTTATCACCCTGAGGCTATAAAATCAACCATCCTACTAGACGAAAAAAACCTCCTACGTACCATCAAGGCCCAATGGCAACAATAATGGAAATCTACTGCTGCACATGGCTGGTACAAATAAAGAGGGATAAGCACCAATTCTATTCTTTCAAGGGAACAGCAGTCCTTGATTTCCAGACTTAAGTGTGGTCATCTACGGACAATGACTCTCTATAATGGTTGAAAGGTTTTCGCATTATGAACTAAATGCAATTCTCAAACTGCAACCCCAAACGACATTATTGAGTGTTTCTCATCCATTGATGAGCTCTACTGATCCCCAGCAGACATCATCAAATATCTCAAGCTCTACAGGCTTGATACCCTAATATTATTGAGTGTAGATAAAGCAGAAGAAGAGTAGAAGGATTAATATATTTAACACCACTAGTCACACAAATTGTTATAGACTTTATCTAATTTTTATTAGAGCCAAATATTTCTTAAGAATATTATTTATTGAATAGAGATTTAAATTTGTGTGTATATATGAGCATAGATAATATTTCTCTAAAAGCAAAAAGATTGGTAACACAGATGCTAAGGTTTGATTAAATTTTATAAGGCTTGTGCTCTGTTATATCTTGTTTTCCATAATTTACGCTTAATGTTTAATAATTGTTCGGTATTATTATTTCTAATGAGATAAAAATGCTGCATCTCTCTCATAATGCGACAAAATGTTTCGATAAACAGTAATATCAGCAGCATTAAAAAAACCACAATGGACACATTTATTGTCATTTCACGACCCAGATCTTCATTTATCTACTTTTCTTTTAATTATTCTGACTTTTAATCAATGTAATTATTTAATGTAAATTATTGAAAAATGATTGATTTAAAATAAAACCTTTGTCTAATGGGAAATTTAAAGATTGAGAAAAATATTAAGGCACCTATATATAAAATAGGTCTTCACAACTTTCTTTTATATTTTTTTTTATTTTTTCAATTTAAAGCGCTATGTCTCCCTAGGGACACTTGAGCTGTCATACATGTACACCTTTACATTTCTCTATACATATATATACAATAATTTTAGGTCGTGAATAGAATAGTCATATGATGTTAACAATGAGAAAGAGAGAGAAAAAAAAACGAAAAAAAAGAACTGTGTACAAAAGAAAGAAGTGCCTGACAATATGTACAATCAGCATAATATAAATTATCAATTTCTTAAAATATATTTGCTATCTAATTTAAAATATATATCTACAAAAGGTATTGGATTTAGTATACATTTCTTTACTGGAAATAGAAATACTTGGATCTGTTACTATTAAATTATTTTCGATTCTGTAGTCTTGAAAAACAGGACAATCTAGTAAAAGATGTATTGAGGTTTGTTCCTCATGTCCACAAAAACAACTCGAGTTTTCCACCGCTTTAATTCTCTGAAATTTGAAATGAATTTGAGAATTATGAAAGTTTGGTCGGAAATATTTTAGTATGTTGTTAGGGAAGAAGCTTTGAAAAGTTTCATTTGTGTTGTTTTTAAAGTCGCTATTTTATATTCAATAAAATCCGCTATTATGCTTGGAAAATCTAAATTGTATTTTTGTTTTTCTTCTAAATTCAGATTATTTAATTTCTATTTCATTTCTTTGGATTCAATGAAATCGTTAAGCAAAGGCATCTTGGCTTTGCTATGTATACAATTAGAACTCGTCATTTTATATGATTGCGTGCACCATGATAGCATTTAGTATTGAAATGAATTTAATTCAATAATATTTTTCTTTTTTACGAATTTATACCATATCTCCGATCCATAATAAAGCATTGGCCTAAATATTGTTCTGTATAATGTAAGTCTCTTTTGGGTATTCAGACCCCAAGATTTTCCGCAAATTGACAGTAGCAGAATTTTTAATCTTTTTGCTTTATTTAGTATAATATCTATGTGAGGATTGAAATTAAGTTTTTTCTTTCTAAAAATATTTGAAAAAGTGACTCCTAATATTTTAATTTCTTATACTGGCATACTTATTTTGTTTTTAAACTTTAATGCGGACATGTCTTTATTGTGAAAATGAAGAATGTTATTTTTCTCAAGACTGATTTCAGGCTTTACAACTTTCTATGGGGTGTTTATTGTTTGTCAAATTTAACATATTTTCTTTTTTTTATATATAAGATAATATATATATTATAAAATATTGTGATTCACTTAGCAGGATACACGCGCTTGAAGTATACCAGACCCATTTAATATTATTTGCTTACATATATTTTTATAAGGATTTGTCTAATCAAACGAATCGTGTATTTTGTATGTCATTTTTAAAGTTAGTAAATTAATAGCTCAACAAACGGCTGAGAGGGAGAAGGGATCCTTCAGGTAATCTTTTTTTAAAGTTCACATCTCTATAATTATACAAGCAGTATATTGTAGCAAAGTATTTATTTCATTTTATATATGAATAAAACAAAGCATCAAGGGCTGCGTTTCTTTATTAAAACAAATATATTCGAGCTTTCGGGCACATACGCCCTTCTACAGGAATTAATAAACAATAATCCAACTAGTTTGAAATAATATTTATATTTAAATTTAACGTGCATATCCACGATACACGTGCATTTCAATTTGCAAGGTATCCCATCAGACATGTGATATATTATACTGTGAATGAATTATTTTTATCTTATTTTATTTAAGTCTATTGAATTATATGCTTCTGGTAAATCAATTCTGCGATTTATACTGTTATATTGTTTGGACACTATTGCTTCAATTATTAATCTTTGAAATTTATTATTAATATTGTTATAATGTACTTTAGGTTCATTTAAGTTAAATGTGTGTCCTGTTGAATTGGAGTGCTGTACTATTAATGATAATGGGTCATTTCTGTTTATGTTTCTTCTGTGTTCAATGATTCTATTATGCAATTTTCTTCCCGTTTCTCCTACATATTTGGCATTACAATTATTACATTCTATAGAATAAATTACCTCTTTTCTGCTTGATATATATTCAGTTTGCCTGTTTTTTGTAATCGGGTTTCTTAAGATATCTGATAAGTTAGGAGATTAATTCTGCCCCATTAGTCATAGAATTAACACAGTAAAAACATTAACTAAAATAATTTATACTCATTGTTCTTTAAATCAATACAAAACGCAAGAAACGCAAACCGTTATCAATAATTTGACATCAGCTGGTTATCCCAAAACATTTATTTTAAAACATTTCTATCAGGCACAGGTCACATCTAACATGTCAGCACAAAAAACTAAAATATATAGGCAGAATTGTTACATCCCATATTCCCCGAAATCCATCCACATTTCTAGAACACTAGATAAATATGGAATAAAAACCTTTTATAGCAACTCTCCCAACTTATCAGATATCTTAAGAAACCCGATTACAAAAAACAGGCAAACTGAATATATATCAAGCAGAAAAGAGGTAATTTATTCTATAGAATGTAATAATTGTAATGCCAAATATGTAGGAGAAACGGGAAGAAAATTGCATAATAGAATCATTGAACACAGAAGAAACATAAACAGAAATGACCCATTATCATTAATAGTACAGCACTCCAATTCAACAGGACACACATTTAACTTAAATGAACCTAAAGTACATTATAACAATATTAATAATAAATTTCAAAGATTAATAATTGAAGCAATAGTGTCCAAACAATATAACAGTATAAATCGCAGAATTGATTTACCAGAAGCATATAATTCAATAGACTTAAATAAAATAAGATAAAAATAATTCATTCACAGTATAAGATATCACATGTCTGATGGGATACCTTGCAAATTGAAATGCACGTGTATCGTGGATATGCACGTTAAATTTAAATATAAATATTATTTCAAACTAGTTGGATTATTGTTTATTAATTCCTGTAGAAGGGCGTATGTGCCCGAAAGCTCGAATATATTTGTTTTAATAAAGAAACGCAGCCCTTGATGCTTTGTTTTATTCATATATAAATCTTACAGGGCTTTTTCAATTGATTTCATTTTATGTACAGATTTTAAATTTTTTGATTTTTTATATTATTTTCATTTTGATACTCTGGAAACTTCCATCATTGCTTAACTTTAACATATAAATGTTGATTTGTGTTTGTGCCTTAAATAAATTGCTCTATTAACCTGAAGTTTGTATTTCCTAATTTTCTACGTGACAATATTATAATTTATTCATTCATGTAGTAGGAAATTGTTTAAAAAATGAAATATATGCGTCAAAAATTTAAATATAGTTTGAACTTCTCTTGACTATATCTAAAAAAATAAAATAACGTTAACTTCTCTCATATATAACTTCGTTTTATGCAAGGTACACAGTACCCTGGTTATCAGTATGATTCTTTAAAGGTCACCCATTCCAACTTATTCCAATAGAACCTGATAACTATTGGGCTCATTTTTCTGCTTTTAACATATTGAATAGTATTCGTCTTCTGTCGTAGAGAAAACTACACATTGTTGTTTTCTGATCTCATCGGAAGTCGGGTAGACCCGCAGTAGTCTGGACAGAATCCCACTCCAAGCAGGCTTCTACGACTGCGTCACCCAAACTATCGACTTCACCTGCCGTCATTATTTAATTGAGAGACCCAGCTTCTACAAGACTTCCTTGCATCGGCAAGTTGACATGGTCAGAGCTGTTTGTCATCGAATGGAAACGTTCATTGATCAAATATCGGTAGACCTGGCAAATCTTTCACCTTCGATATTGTGGAAACAATGGACCAGGATCAAGGCAGATCTGGTCGCGGAGATACGGTCACTCTCGCCTGCCGTCTCCGTGTCCGGCGGTTGATACATCGAAAGAGCAAACCACTTCCAGAGAAGGACACTGGAGAACGACCCTTGCTCGCTCCGACTATCCTTCTCTTTTGGACCTTCGGCGTTTCCTCCCCTCTACACCAACGACGACGGCAACGTCATCTCCGGGGCCAGCTAAGAATTTTCTTTCTGGAACGCTTGAGCAGTCACTTCGCCCGGGCTCTTATCTCGCTGGAGCCACCGTAGACGTCCTCGCTAAATTACACCCTTAGAGTCCAGCTTTTTTTGCCGACATTTCTCGAGTCCAGAGAGCGGCAGCCATCCACCACCTATCAAACGACCGTGCCTCGGGATGAACCAAGTTTGTCAATGTCGTTGAAGATTTCTCCATCTTAGATACGCAGCAAGGTCATACTGCTGGCGAAGTCCCTAGGTGGTCCGTATCTATCTGCACTTCGGCTAATCAGCCTACTAACGACCGACTACAGGATCCTCAACGGCGTGCTTATTAGATTTCTGCGTCGTCATCTGCCAAATCTCGTGCCCGAGTGTCAGACGTACGCCGTTCCAGGACGATCATCTTTGTGAAACATTGAGTAAGTTTCTCAAAAGGTCTCTTGGGCGTCGAGACATTACACGCCAATGGCTGTCATATCGCTGGACCTGAAGTCGGCGTTTGACAGTCTGAACCTATAGAACCAATAGAAGCTGGGTCTGCCGTCTGCCTACCTCTGGTGGGTTGCTGCCCCCTAGGGGAGATCTGAGAGGCCATTTGCTTCTAGGATGTCCCCTACGGGAAAGCAGACGCCACCATTCGGATCGGGGATATCCACCCCAGGTCTTTTCCGCTTCTCAACGGGGTGAGACAGGGCTGTTTCCTCATCGGCCTTTTCAGCATCGGAGTTGGGACTCTGCTACGCCGACACCTGAGGCTCTTGCGTGGTCGCCTAATTGGATGACATCGTACTTTTCATCAGGGACGACGCTCAGTTTCATCTCACGGCCCTGATCTTCAAAGAGTTCCGCATGACCTCCGAGATAACTCTCAACTCCGTCAAGAGCTGTGGGCTCTGGTGCGGATTCTGGAAGCACCGGACGAAATACTTGACGTCCGATTCGCATCTTGTCCTAGACTGCACAATCTCTGCCCGGAACGCCGTCATCTTCCAAGTCTTACACCTATTCATGATGAAATTGTGAAAAAGTATTATAATTACAATTATATTCTCACAATGAGTATCTTTTTTATTTAAAAATGCTAGCTTTCAAGCGTTATTCGCTCTTAAACGGGCTTACAAAAATATCGACTTAATCCCACTTGAAATATTTACAAAAACAAAAACAAACGAACGCGCGCCGCGTGGATATTTATAACTGAAAATTTTGAATTGGTTTGTAATTTAACTATTTTATATATTTTATGGAATATATATATTTCAATTTTTAGGGCATCCAGAACATATAAAATTAATCTATTGATTTCTTCTGAGATATCGGTATTGTGATGGTAAATCTATTTTTCTGTTTATGCTGTTGTATTCATTGGAAACAAGAGATTCTAATGGTAATCGTTGAAATTTGCTCTTAATGTCTTTGTAGTGGCATTTCGTTTGTGTTATGTTAAATTGGTGACCGGTTTGTGCAATATGTTGATAGATCATAGAACGTTGGTCTTTTGTTCTGATATTTGTTATGTTCGTTTAGTCTAACTTGTATCGATCTTCCTGTCTCACCTATGTAGGTAGCATTGCAGTCTTGGCATTGAATTGAGAAAATTGCATTGGTTTGAACCTAAAATTCAAACCAATGCAATTTACTCAATTCAATGCCAATACTGCAATGCTACCTACATATGTGAGACAGGAAGATCGATACAAGTTAGACTAAACGAACACATAAAAGAAATATCAGAACAAAAGACCAACGTTCTATGATCTATCAACATATTGCACAAACCGGTTACCAATTTAACAAAACACAAACGAAATGCCACTACAAAGACATTAAGAGCAAATTTCAACGATTACTATTAGAATCTCTTGTTTCCAATGAATACAACAGCATAAACAGAAAAATAGATTTACCATCACAATACCGATATCTCAGAAGAAATCAATAGATTAATTTGATATGTTCTGGATGCCCTAAAAATTGAAATAGATATATTCCATAAAATATATAAAATAGTTAAATTACAAACCAATTCAAAATTTTCAGTTATAAATATCCACGCGGCGCGCGTTCGTTTGTTTTTGTTTTTGTAAATATTTCTAGTGGGATTAAGTCGATATTTTTGTAAGCCCGTTGAAGAGCGAATAACGCTTGAAAGCTAGCATTTTTAATTGAAAAAGATACTCATTGTGAGAATATAATTGTAATTATAAGTCTTACACCTATTAGGCAGCTTTTCATTGGTGGTTCGTGCACGCGCGACCAACAGTCTGGTCCTAGAATTCAACCTTCACCACCTCCACGGCTTCGTTCTACAGATCTCTGCAGCCGCTAGACCTGCTTGCTCCAAAGAGTTGGCTACAGGCAACTGTTGGAAACTTCTCCGATGGTGCCTCGGTCCTAACGCGTGCTGCGCGCTCGGACGCGCGTCACCTAAAGGCCTTCTGCCAGCGTTTACTGCAGGAAAGCGCCAGCTCCAGTCCTATAGACTCGGCCGTCTGCAGGAGCATCCTTATAGAGAGCTGGCTGTACGGTGAACTACCAGAGTGGGTGTGCCCTGCTACATCCCCTGGGCCTGACAGCGTCGAAACTGCTTCTCGGGTCACGACGCAGGCATCACCCTACGGCTGGCTCTTCATGCCCTACCCCATCTCAAACATCTTACTTCGAGGCGTGCTACCTGTTCGGCTTGTATATCCATTGACGGGTCGCTGACCCATAGATATTGGAGTTGCCGAGGCGTGCGATTCCTGCTCCGGGAGGTGCTCGCCTCCCGCAAAGCACCTTTTAGAAGGGCAGGTCTAGCTCTTGGGCGTTGGCCCCCATCCAGAGGCA
The DNA here is from genome assembly GCA_030710605.1 of Cordylochernes scorpioides. Lineage (NCBI taxonomy): Eukaryota > Metazoa > Arthropoda > Arachnida > Pseudoscorpiones > Chernetidae > Cordylochernes > Cordylochernes scorpioides. The sequence goes on from CP092871.1 coordinate 54,739,992, forward strand.
ATAAAGAAAGCTAGTGGAGAAGGATACCAACCACAAGTACCATCTTGATTTTGGGTGAGCAATGCCTGCCACCACATAGACCTGCTCGCTAAGCACCTGCTCTTTGCTGTGGGAAAGAACTCTGATGGTCGATTGTTGGCGGAGTCTTTCCCTCGGTGGAAGACGTCGATGAAAAAACTATTTAATTTATATGTATATTTGTCAAATATATTTTATATATTTGTATTTATTTATTTATGCACACAGATATATCATTATATAATATTATATTTCTTTAGATTTTTCATTTAAACTAAATACAACCCCCCTTATATGGAAGGTGTAATATAAAAGTCATCTCACACACAACACACGACACAATCTCAATATTTCTATCTATCTTCATCTCTAGTATACAAATATATCCACTATAAGATCTCATATCATCTTTATCACTATCCTAGTCTGCATCGCAAAAACCGCTAAATTCCTTTCGGTTTTTCTGAATATTCTAACTGGAAATTTTTGTCTTCTCTAGGTATTTAGAGGTTTTACAACGTTCCAATAACATTGCAAAGGGCAATTATTAAACTTGGTGAAGTAGGATAAAGCATATGCAATGTCTGACCTTGTAATTCCTGCTAGCCAAAGCAAATCTTCGATAGCTTTTTGATAAGGGGCACGGAATACTTTATTCATTCAGGTCGTTCTAAAAACATTACAGGGAAAAGAGATGTCGAGGCTTCTTTCCAAGATTCAATTCCATATTCCTTAAGATTTTATTCAATGTAATGAGTCTGAACAAGCTCCAGAGAGAGAGAGAGACATTGACATTTGAAATGATTTTATTGACAATAAAAAAAAAGATAATATAGATGATGAGAATGTACGATGATTTTAGGAGCTAGGGAGGCTCCGCCACCTTAATAAGGTCCTCCTCCAGACGAGGAGGGGGTCTTCTTGGACTCCTTGCATCTCCAGGCCCAGGAAGTGCTTGTAGATGCAGGTTTTGGCAGATGCCATGATGGTCAAGGCGTCATCCTCCAGGTCATGCCCGAAGATTCAGCTCTGCAGGTCAGGGGACCGTTGGATGATTTGAAGGCCTCCACGATGACTGGCCTGATCCGCCTACAGGACCAGTAGCGGTGGGCCAGTGACAGGTCTCCGGACCCACAGGCGATGCAGGACTCCTGGGCTGAGGCCGGATGTGCTGAATGGGGAAGGTCGTGCAGGGCCAGCCGAACGGCAACGTCAGCATTGTGCCCCGAGAAGGCACATCGCCGGAGAGAAGACCGCTGATGGAGATGGGGATGCTAACGTGGGGGAGCCACCGTTCCAGCAGCTGGGTAATGGGCAGTGCAGCCAGGCGTGGGCGCTCCAGCATGCGGCGGGCAGTGCGGGTTGTTAGGCGCTGGAAGGCGGTGGTCGTCCCGCGCACCACGATTGCGTCCGCAAGGCTAGCGATGCGATGTCGGCCCCGGGCATTCTGGGTGACCAGGCGTGAGCAGAAGCTCCCCAGAGCAGCGGCGTCCGCGAGGGCGCCACGCGTAGCGATGGTGATATTTGGAGGATGCCCGGTCAGATCTCCAATGCGCCATCCCAGCCATCTTGTAGGAGCCAGGAGCTCATGGGGCCGCAGGAAACGGCAGTCGCCCACAACTCGAAGAGCCTGGAGGAGTACGGATGTAGGATCCAGTGGTTCAGCTCTAGGATATCCGCAGCAGCTTCGAAGAGGTGAAGACTCCGACGACGCCGCGGGGGAAGCCAGGTGCCAGGAATGGACACAGGAGACAAGCCACATCCCGCTCTCGGCGGGCCAAGAGTGAGCGTTGCAACCTCCAACGCAGTGCTGCCTTGACGCCCTTGAGGCACGACAGCCGGAGCTAGTGCCGACGTCGAGAAGTCCCATGCCTCCCACGGAGATCGGCCGCGCTAGGATGCTACCGGGAAGCCATGAGGTTCGATCGTGCCCCCACACGAATCGAGCCAATCTTGCTTGCAGTCTTGCGAAAGTAGTCTCGCTGGGCAGGTAGGCCTGGAGGTGATAGTAGATGGTCGAGAGCACTAGGCTATTGGCCGCTTTTGCTCGACCAGCAAGTGAGAGACCGTGGACAAAGGGGGACCACTTAGCAATGGCCCTCTCCAGTAACTCCTGCAGATGTTGGTCTTGGGCCAAAGTTCCCACACCAGGAGTCACTATAGTTCCTAGGATATTGATTTTCTCCCTGTTCCAGGAGGTGTCCAACGGGGAGTCGGTGCGGTTCCTCCATCTCCCGCTCCAGAGGCCCTGGCTCTTGCCGAAGTTGACTCTTATTCCTGACGCACGCCTGAAGTCCTCGAAGATCTTCTTGACTACCTCTAGCTGCCCATCCTCGAGGGTAAGCAGGACGATGTCATCGGCGTACGCCAGGACCTTATCCCGGCCGAGTAGCTGCTCCAGGTGAAGCAGGAGGGGCCCGGTGGAGATGGTGAAGAACGCTGCGCTGGCAGCGCATCCTTGCCTGACTCCGTTGAGCATGTGGAACAGAGGAGTTCTCCCAATTCCTTATATTCTCGTCGTCTCCTCGGCCCCAGCGTAGAGCATAAGAACCCACCCCACGAAGACTAGCGGCAGACCGACGGAGAGAAGAACGGATATCAGGAAGTCTCTGTCTAGCGTGTCAAACGCTGACTCCAAGTCGGTGACGACGACAGCCAGCGGGGTTTCTTCTCTGCAGGCAGTGGCAACTTCGTCAGCTACGCGGTATATGTTCCAGGCTAGTGTTCTACCTGGAACAGCGTAGCTCTGGCATTCAGGTACGATGTCCCGGAGATGAGGTCGCAGTCGCCAATAGAGGACCCCGCTGAGGACTCTGTAGTCCGTCGTTGGCAAGAAGAGAGGTCGAAGTCCGGCTAGGCCTAGACCACCGTGCGGTTTTGCTATCAGGGACATTTCGCTGCGCCGCATGGAAGAGGGCAGAGCCCCGCAGAGCTGGGACGCCTCGAAGACTCGACGGAACGCACTCGCGAAGAAATCCTCGAAGCCCCGGAAGAGCTCGCAGGGCAAGTCATCCTTCCCGGCCGCTTTCCCAGTTGGCAGACGGCCGATGGCAGCAACGATCACTTCTTCGCCGATCCCATAGCGGTGGAGTGGATCGCTTTCCTCAATGGTGACCCTTGGGATGAATCCACGCAGGAAACCATCGATGTCCTCCGGTGAGCACGAAGGGTGGGAAAAGCGCTCCTTTAGGTTGGCGAAAGCCAAATATCTCACCGCTGGTCAAGTGATCACTCGACCTGCACTGTCGTAGAATGTTGTCGACGATGTTCCCCTGCAACGAAGACGAAGAGCGCGCCCCAGGTCCGGCAGGGAGGGATAGTCCGAGTTGATGGATACATACTCGAGCTTGGTTTGGACAAATTTTCTTGCCCTCGAGATGTAGTCTTCGTCGTTGTTGCGCAGGTCGTGGAGGGACCTGATGGCGGAGGTCAGATGCGCCTTGATTTGCCCCCACCTCCTCCAGATATCCGCATTTTGCATGTCCTCGATGCTTCCCAAGGTCTCGCTAAGAAGCGTTTCCACTGTCCCAACGACTAACCTAGATCGGATCATGCTAGCGATGCATGGTGGACGAGGTTCTGGGACCTCGCCGATTTGAAGGAGGACCGCACGGTGGTCAGAATTCTTGTAGTATAGGCTCCAATATCGAGTGACGCGTTTGGAGAGTCTTGATGGTAGGAGAACTCGATCCAATCTGCTCGCATCCACCCGGCTCCCGCAACTTGAGATCCTTGTTGGTAGGTGCGCGGCGTCGAATATAGCTGTGGCATCTACGAGGTTGGCCCGGTCCATGAGCTCCCCAAGGGCTTCGACGGATCCGGACGCAATGTCACTCGCAGACTCCTCGGAGATATTGAGGTCCCCGAGGACCCACGCGTCTTCATTGACAGCAGCAGCTGCGATGGCCTGTAGCTGCTGTAGCCGCTCGTCAGGAGCATGGGAAAGGTGGCAGTTGATAAATGTCGCCTTTATTCCCCGGATGGTGACGTCGAAGGCGGCGATCTTGCCCAGAGACAGGACCCGTTGCCCGATGACCTGGACGCCGGATGAGAAGATGCAGGCGAGGCCGGATCCTCTGGCTCCAAATGCTGGAACAACCTCTGCCCTGTATCCCAAGCAGAGGTCTTCGACGCTGTCCAGGGTGGTGACATTAGGCGACGTCTACTGCATGCTGCCCCAGAAAACAGCACAATTCGATTCTCCTGTGTCGAGTGGCAATGCCGCGCACATTAAGGCACGCAAGGCGGAAGCTCTTGCGCGTTCCTTGTTTTTTCTCTGATGTCAGAGAGCCGTTTGTAAAGGGTTGACTTGGAGCCTTCAAGTCCCTTTATGAGTTGCTCGCAGAGTAGGTACAGGGCCAGATTTTGTTCTGCGCTGATTTTTTTTTTCCATTAGCAGCCTCAGGTGAGGAAGGGACACGATGGCTTCTTTCACTTCCTCTTCCTTCAAGCCTAGGAGTGTAATCTCTCCAAAGGGGATGTTGGGGGGGCGCTCGAGTAGAGTTTTAAGCTGAAATAGGGCCGTTGACCCAGCTTTTGGAGACAAGGATCTAGCTCTACCCTTGTCCTTGCGATGGCTAGATTTGCTACCTCTACTAATGTTGAGGTCTGTCTGGGTGGAGGTTTCTGGAGTCCTGGAGGTGGGTTCAGTCTCGGGAGCTTTGGCCTCTTGAGAAAGTGGCGTGGAGAATGTCTGTGCCGGGACAGCCACTGGCGCAGGGTGGTTTAATGCTGCAGGTGGCGATGCAGCTGCAGTGGTGTTAGGAGCAGGCGCCGTTTTTACACCGATCTTCTGGCTCGAGGGTTGGATGGTGTTTGCCTCCCTGATGGATCCGGGGGAAATTCATTCTCTTGTGGGCCATTCTGTAGCCCTTGGGACATCGGAAGCCGTACTTTAAGTAGGCCAGTGCAGAGCGCCCTTCGGCAGTCTCAACAATCTTCTTAGGAAGATCTGTGATTTTTTCCCGTTGTTCATGAGGATGAAGGCCGTCTTTTTTAGGTCAAGCCAGGTGTAGCCGCCTGAAGAATTCACGGCAGGGGCGATGGAGACCACCTGGCAGTAGGGCCTCAGGGTCCTGATGATGTCAGCGTCTTCAATGACCCATTAAAGCCCGCTGATTGTTATTTTCTGCCTTCTTTTGGTAAGGTAGGGCTTTGAGGAGGGCTCCTTTGACCATAAGTCCGTCCTCTATTATTGTTTCCGCCATTTCAGGCCTCTCGAGGCCAACTAAGACCTGCCCGGAAGCTTTTCCCAGTTGTACAACGCAGCTTTTCCCCAGTTTATTCTCCAGGGCCTTGATGTAGTCCACCGGAGTGAACTCCGGGGAGTACTCCAGATAAACCATCTGGTCAAAGTTCCCGGAAGCTGCTTTGCTCCGGCATTGATCCAGCATTTGTCTGGAGACCTTTATTTGTTCTATGATGTTCCTGGGGCGCGATGGCTGGCGCGGCGCAGTGTTGTCCCAGGTAGCTTCAGTCTGGCGAGATGGACCAGGTTGAGGCTGACGTACCCTTTCTGAAGCAGGCGAACGTTTCCTCTTTTTACTTTGCTCGAAGTGAGCCGATTCGTTTTCAACGATGTCGGCCCAATTTCGGCTTGTTCGAGGCGAATTTGCATAACCGCCGCTTATCACGAGCGATTTTGCATACTTCTCATTAGTTTCAGAATTTGAAACATTATTCAATGAATTGTTTTCCGCCGATATTTCGGCATTCGTTGGAGTAACACAGAAAGGAATAGCACCATCCTGTTTCCCGTCATATTGGCTATCCGCCAATACCGAAAACATATTGGTGACTTCCATTCTCTCGCCATCCATGCCCGAAGAACGCGGAGCTCGCGCGCCGCGTGGCCGCACGGCCGAGAGAGAGAGAGATTGAGATTGAAACTTCTTTATATTAAATCGCTCATATATGGTTATATAAGGTTAAATACATAAATATGAGTAAATGAGATCATGCAATGATAAATATACATAAATAAATAAATGTAAATACATATAATAATTGACAAATATACATGTATACAAAAATATATACAAGTTCTTTATTGGTGTCGCCAACCGCGGGAACGACTCCGCCACCGGTGGACTGCGAGAGTTCTTTCCCACAGAGTGGGCAGGTCTAGGTGTTGGCTGGCGTTGCCCACCTCAAGACAAAGATGGTACTTGTAGATGGTAGCCTTCGCCACACTTGTGATCTTCATCCCTTCGGGATGGAGGCCGACGCCGAAGAGCCAGGCCTGCAGATCCAGGGGCATTTCGCAGGAGGCGAACACCTCACGGAGCAGGGGTCGCACGGCACGGCAACTCCGTCGCTGGACCCACAGGCGGCACAGTTAGCACGCCTCGAGGCAGGATGGTCGGGATGTGGCAGCGCGTGGAGGGCCAATCGTAGAGCGACATCTGCGTCGTGCCCCGAGAAGCAATTGCGACGTAGGTCAGCCCAGGAGATGGAGCGGGGCACATCTACGGTGGGATCCCACCATGCAGCCAGTTCTGCAGTAGGATGGGCCTGGAGCCGTGCCGCGTCCAGTGCCCGGCGCGCGCTCTGGCTGTTTAGGCGGATAATGGGCGTTGTTGAGCCCCTCAGAACGATGGTCTCCGCCTCGTACACCGCATGATATCTGGAGCTGGCATTTTCCTGCAGGAGTCGCTGGCAGAAGATCCCGAGGTGCTGTGCGTCCAGCAGCGCAGCCCGCGTTGAGTGTACAAGAGCAGGGGCGCCATCCGAAAAGTCTCCGACAGTCGTCTGAAACCAGCGGTCGGGAGTCAGCAGGTCTGGCGGCCGCAGGAACCTGTTGTCGCCTCGAAGACGCAGAGACCTCAGGCTGGCAGGATTGAGAATTCGGTGGTACAGCTCAAGAATGCTGGACACGGATTCCCAAAGACTCAGCAGCCTCCTTCTCCTCGGTGAGAGCCAGACATCAGGAGCCGGCGATGTCATCCACGTCCGGCTACGGACCAGCCAAGAGTAGCCGTTAGCGGCACCGCGCAAAGAAGTCTGAACGCCCTTCAGGCAGGCAAGCCGAAGCTGGCCCGCGATGTCAAGCAGGCCGACGCCACCCTCGGAGGCTGGGCGAGCCAGAATGCCCCCAGGGAGCCACGAGACTCGGCTCGTACCCCACACGAAGCGCGCCAGCCGCGCCTGCAACCGGCCGATGGTGGTTTCCGGTGGAACGTAGCCGTGGAGGTGGTGCAAGATGGAACCCAGGACCAAGCAGTTGGCCTCGCGGGTACGACCCACCAGAGACAGTCCGCGAACGAAAAGAGACCACCTCCGGATGGCTCGCTCTTGCAGCCCCATCAGGTGGGGCGGTGATCGTGCAGCTCAGGGAATTTAGTGATTCGGAAGTCCAGGAGATCCCCAGAGGAGAATTCGTCCGGTGCCTCCAGGAACCGCACCAGAGCCCGCAGCTCTTGCTGAAGTTTACAGCCACCCCAGAGGCCATGCGGAACTCTTCGAAGATCAGGGGAACGAGCTCAAACTGAGCGTCGTCCCTGATGAAGAGTACGATGTCATCCGCATAGGCGACCACGCTGCCACGGCCCAAGATCCTCTCAAGGCGGCGTAGTAGAGGCCCTACTCCGATGCTGAAGAGAGCGGCGCTGAGACGACAGCTCTGCCTCACCCCGTTAAGAATCGGGAAGGCTCTGGTGTATACATCTCCGATCCGGATGGAGGCGTCTGCTTCCCCGTAGAGGACAGTAATCCACCCGAGGAAGGCAGATGGTAGGCCTAGTTTCTCCAACAGGGCGAACAGGTAGCTCCTACTCAGGGTGTCGAAGGCCGACTTTAGGTCTAGGGAGATGACGGCCAGCGGTGTGTCATGTCTCGCTGCCCAGGCGACGCTGTCTGCTACTTGCGCAATGTTCCAGGAGGATGACCGTCCTGGAACGGCGTAGGTCTGACAGTCGGGCACGAGGTTCGGCAGATGACGTCGTAGACGGCCCATGAGCACGCCGATGAGGACACTGTAGTCGGTCTTTGGTAGGCTGATTGGTCGGAATACTTGTAGACCCGGACCACCGTGCGATTTCGGCAGCAGGATGACCTTGCTGCGCCTTGAAGATGAAGGCAGGGCCCCGCGGAGTCGAGAAGCCTCGAAGACTTGCCAAAGGACTTCGGCGAAGAAATCCTCAAAGGCCTTGGAAAAACTCGTAAGTTAATCCATCCCATCCAGAGGCACGGCCGTTTGGCAGGCTGTGAATGGATGCCGCTATCTGGGCGCGGTAGATGTCGGCGAGAAAGAGCTGGTCCCACTCGTCGAACTCCAAGGGGGTCACTTCAGCGAGGAAGTCGGCGATGGATTCTGCCGAGCTTGGAGCCTGGGCGAAGCGACTGCTCAAACGTTTAAAAAGGAAACCTCTAAGCTGGTCCCCGGAGATGTGTTGCCGTCGTCGTCGGTGAAGGTGGAGGGAGAGCGACGTCTGGCTCGGAGGGAACGCCCGAGGTCCGACAAGGAAGGATAGTCGGAGCGGGCAGTGTCGTCCTCCAGTCTCCGCCTCAGGAAGAGGCTTGCTCTCTCGATGTATCCACCGCCGGACTCGGCGACGGCAGGCGCGAGTGATCGTATCTCCGCGACTAGTTCTGCCTTTATCCTGTTCCAGTGTTCCCATAATATCGAGGGTGAAGTAGTTGCTAGGTCTTCCGATATTTCATCGATGGACGTTGCCATTCTATCGGAAAATAGGTCTGACCGTAGCAGCTTGCCGATGCAGGGAAGTCTTGTAGGAGCTGGGTCTCCAGTGCTCTGCTCCAGTGCAGCATCGAAGAAGGTGGCGACGTCGACGAGGTCGGCTTGGTCCAGAAGCTCCGCGAGGGCTTCTGCTGAACCCGATGCCAGGTCCTTCGCCGACTCCTCGGAGATGTTTAGTTCACCGAGGATCCACGTATCTTCTTTATTCGTCAAAGCTGCGATGATCTGGAGCTGGCGGCAGCGCTCTTCAGGAGCATGAGAGACGTGGATGCTTACACACGTCATGGAGACTCCCCGAACGGTGAAGTCGATGACATCCATCTTGCCAGGCCATAGGATCTGCTGCCGATGAACAACGACGCCGGCCGCGAAGACGCAGGTGAGGCCTGATCCCACGGTGGTCGTTGAAGGCACAACGACGGCGCTGTAGCCGTGGCAGAGGTCTCTTTCTTCGTTAAGGGATTTGACGTTGGTCTCCTGCAGGAAGCAGATGTCGATCTCATGCTCCTTGAGAAAACAGCAGAGCTGGATTCTCCGGCGAAGAGCGGCGATGCCGCGCGTGTTCAGGGTTGCAAGACGGAAGCTCATTTCGGCTGCCGAGCAGAGTTTCTGGCGCGTGACAGCTTCTTGTACAGGGTGTCACTGGTGTTCCCTATAAGAGCCATGAACGCCGTGACCAAGTTGTCGATGGTCTGTCTCTGCTGGGCGTTGGATTTTCCCAGAAGCTTGCCCATGATGCCGTTGTTGGTAAAGGCTTTGACGAGTTTTTCTCTCTCAAGCCCACCTGCTGGACGCTTTTGATGGCCTCAGAAGCTTTGTCGTTCTTCAAAAGTTCGTCCATTTGCTTCTGTGCCATGTTCCGCTTGTCTTGTGATGAAGGAAGTTTCTGGGTTTTATTGGTCGTGCTTCGATCCACACTCGCCGTTTCATTTATATTGTCTGCAGGTGGATCTGCGACGGCGGTGGCGACGGTTGAAGCTGCTGGTGGTGGCGAAGTTGTTGGGGAGACTTGAGGGGAGGAGGCAAGTGGCCTACTCCAGGTCTTAGGACGTGCAACAGGCGGCCGTTCAGGGAAGAGCAACTTATCTTCTGAGCCAGTCCTCTGTGGGCAGTTTGCGCGCTTATGCCCCTGCCTGTGACAAAGGAAACAACGGATCCCATAAGTCACGTAGACGGGCGTGGTTACCCCCTTAGTCTTGATATCCAGCCGGGCAGGAATCTGGGAGATCTTCACTTCTTCATGCAGAGTAATGAAGGCTTCCCGACGTGCGTCAGCCCAGCAGGAATTGACCAACTCCATCATTTGCTGGACGATGGAGGTAACCCGGCCGAAGGGCTTGAGCGCCGCGATAAGGTCGGCGTCCGTTACAAAGAACGGCACGTTGCCCACGGCGATCCGCTCAGCCTTCTTCCTCAAGGGAAAGGCTCGCAGAGTGGCCTCTTCAATGTCCAGGCCCTCCTCGAATGAGCCTCTCTGCGAGCTGCACGCTGGAGAAGCCGACTAGGATGTGCCCCTCCATCTTGCTCAGCTGGTACATGCAACCTTTTCCCAGCTTCGCCTCCGGCGCCATGAAGTACTGCGCCTGGATGAATTCTGGGCATAATTCCAGGTAGACACATTGGTCTACCTGACCGGCCGCCGACTTGGTTCTGAAGTCCGCCTGTTTGTGCAGAGTTTTTGTGCACCTCTGCACTCGGGGCTTGTTCTCAGGGGGTGGAACAGTAGGCTTGGTGGCAGCAGACTGGACGCGGCCTCTTTTGCTCTGCAGTTCTGCCGCCGTTTCAGCTGGCCTCTTGCGCTCATGGTTGAAGAGGATGAAGCCATCATCTTGCTCCTCCATCGGGAGTTGTTTGCCTTGTTCGACGAGGTCAGCCCAGCTCGTCGAAGGCTTGCCTGTGGCGTGGTCAGAGTCATGCGGCCTCTTCTTGGAGCCGCCCACTTTGGTGAAGCCCAGATCTTGTCTTTCGATAAACTGGTCTTCTTGTTCCGGGCAATCAGCCCAATTGCGGCAAGAATTTGCATGTCCGCCATCCATCGCCGGGTAAGTATTTGCATGCTTGTCATTTTTTGAATCTGAATGACTTTCAGGCATTTCAGATTCAATTGTTGATTCCTCGGCGGAGACTTGGCCGATTTTGACGAGGTTAGCATGAGCTTGCAGCCCATTCTATTGGCTTTCAGCCAGTACCTCAAAGGGGTTATTTAATTCCACATTCTCCATCTCAGACCCAAAGAAACTCGGAGCTCGCGCGCCGCGTGGCCTCACGGCCGAGAGAGATTGAGATTGAATCAAATTATATTACATCGTTCATAACCTATTATGGTGACAGATGAAAACTAAAGAAAATAATAATAATAAAAAGGATTAATATACATAATGATATCTAAACAGGCTTCATTGGTTTAGATCAAGGGCTACAAGACATCCTGAATTCGGATAGGCCCTTGGTTATAAATGGGTTTTTGTCCCCAACATGTTCAATTGCCATGTTGAGTTTTCTAGGATATTATTTTATTTATTAATTTAATTTTTCTGTGATTATGTAAATATTGACCGCTGACTATCTTTGTATATAATTGAGTTTATTTTTTAATAAATTGAGTATATTTATATTTTCATTAGATCGTTGGTCACAACAATTTGCTCCTGCCATGGCTCCTAGGAAGAAGAAGAAGAATGCCGAGAATGCCGAGAAGCCCCTCGTAACCCTCGCCCAACTGGAGATGGAGAACGAAGAGGTGAAGCAGAACTTCGAGCAGAAAATACAGAATACTTACCCTACCTCCCGATTTTACCTGTTCCAAAGCCTAATGGAATTCATCAACTTACGGTCTGAGCAGATCAAGGCCCTCATTGCCGAGGTAGAGAACCTCTCTGGCACCCTCGCGTCCTTTAAGGAACTGGACGAAATCAAGCCACAGACAGCCTGCCACAGCACTCAAACCAGCCCTTCTCCCTCCTGCAAGGAAACCAGCACTCAGACTGACCCCACCAAGCCCGCCACTCCCGCTCCAACCAAAAGGAAGCAGCCTGAGGCTCCCTACCCGCCCGCAAAGAGGACCAACCTCAATGGTCCCGCAAAACCTGCGCCCTCCCGAGTCCCCAAGCCTGCGGCCGCCCAAGTGGTCCTCCATGGGGAAAAATCGGCGGCCCACACAGTGGTCATCTCTGATGACCCACAGGCTGACCCAAGAGCAATGCTTAAAGCTGTCCGCGCTGCCCACACTCTACCCCAAGGCGTTTGGGCCTCCCTGCGAACCAAAGGGAAGCTTGTCCTCCACTCCAGCAACCCCGATACCATCCCAGCTGTTACCACCTCCCTGGCCAACAAGCTGGATGGCATGAAGGTCCGCCAACAGAAGGTGATCCTGCCTCGCATCTGCCTCTTCAAAGTGGATGAGGAAACATCCAACTCCACCATTGAAGAGACGCTGCTGGAAACCCCTGCTGTCAGCCAACTCCCTGGGGACAAGGTGGTGCGCGTGGCGCATCGCTCTGCACCCAGAAACGGGACCTGCACCGCCTTCATCGAGGTGGACCTCACGACCTTCAGAGCTCTGGTAAATCGTGGAAGGATCGTGGTGGATGGTGTGATCCTCAACTTCGAGGAGTCCATCCGCGCACGAGTCTGCTTCCGCTGTTGTGGCTTCGGCCACAACTCTGCCCAATGCACCAGAGCTCCCACGTGCTTCCACTGCGGTGAAAGCGGCCATGAAGGCCGTGCCTGCCCCTCAGTTGCCGACTGGCACACTTCCAAGTGCGCCAACTGCTGTGCCAAGGGCCTCCCAGACAAGCACGAGGCGAGAGCCTCAAGCTGCCCCATCTTTAAGCTTAGAGCCCTCAAGTTCTAGGCTTCCAGGACCTCCTGCCTCCTCAACTGGCCTCCATCCAGGCTTCTCACCCATCAAGGCGCTGTTTCCTTGACCTCTCCAGCTTCCTCCCCCCCTGCGATGACACCTCCACTGCCAGATCCTAGGATCCCTTGCGATGATCCCTGGCCACCCATCCCCAGGCCCCCCAACTATGCTTTGTATATATTCCGCTTTATGCGTCCATCGGGGCTCAAAAATCATTCATTTTGGTTAGCAGCCCCGTAAAATAAAGATATTTTCTCTAATAAATTGAGTAAGGCTCTATCCTTGGACCCTACCTATTCAACATCTACATCAACGATTTCCCTTCACATCCAAAATGTCAAACAAAACTTTTCGCAGATGACGCAGCAATATTAGCAAACTCCAAATCAATAGGAATAATAACTACACAACTCCAAAATTACATAAACAGTGTAACCAAATGGTGCAATGATTGGAAATTAGACATCAACCCAAAAAAGTCTCAGGCAATAATTTTTCCTCCACTAGACAATAAAAAATTCAAGCCACAATCCATCCTAAAGGTAAACCAGAGCCCTATCAACTGGACTGACAGCGTTAAATATCTTGGAGTTACCTAACTCCAAGTTGAAATTCAACATGCATGTCAAAAATATCATAAAGAAAGCAAAAATCGCAAAAATAACATTATCAAGCCTGTTCAACTCTAGAAGCAAATTGACTACAAAACAAAAGTTTACTCTATACAGAAGTTGTATCCTCCCGATAGTAATATACGCACTCCCAGTTTGGTGCAAATATATTACAACCACAGACAAAAATAGGATAAACGCATTTATGAGAATCTGCCTTCGGACAAGTATAGGAGCTCCATTCAACCTATCAAACAAGATACTGAAGGAGGACTTGAACCAACCCGATCTAGGAGATATGTACCAAACTTCCGTTAAGAAATTATACCTTCAAATGCAAAATTCAAATAATCCAATCATACAAGATATTATACAAAATAAAGGAGATATCAATCCCCGATTCCGACGACCCGGCCCTGAAGCTTAGTTAAGAGCTCACGTCCAACATCTGCCCTCCTGCAAGGTCCGGGGGGACCACCTCTACTCCACCAACTCGCCATGTGTAAATAGCCAGGACAGGGTGACTCGCGAGCTGTGCTCGAATGTAACACCTGTAAATTGAGACGAAATAAATGATAAATAAATAAAGTGAGTGTGTGAATAGTAATTTGGTCGTGCTTTATTATCTCTTTGGCTGAGTCATTATCGGCTGGGAAGTTGAAAACCTATACAGTCCTCTGAGGTACGGCTTCTATTAGTTAATAATTCGTTAAGGACAAAGGAACCTTAACATTTGTTCCCTCGAACCGGATTCTAAAAGGGAAAGGGCAAGTGACTTAAGGATCTAAGAATATAAAGCTAAAGAAGATATTTTTGAAGATAAAACTAAAGAAGATAAATCCAAAGAAGTTAAAGCTAAAGAAGATAAAGCTAAGGAAGGCAAGGTTAAAGAAGATAAAGCCGAAGAAGTCAAAGCAAAAGAATTTAAAGCCTAAGAAGGTAAATGTTAGGAACCAATTCTTTCCTAGTCTACAATCGAGCAGAGTAAACACCAACACCTCTAAGAAAATTAATACCTTTAATTTCCTTTCATAACTAACCAATTTACATCATTAAAAACCAAATATATACATGTAAAGTCGTCCGGTCATCTGGTAAAAATATAAATATATTAATCTATGAAAAAACAACTTATAAAAAACCTAACAATGACCCCCCCATTTTAAAGTTGTTTTCATACTCTCATCGGAGGCCTAGAGTGGTCAAGATCCTGGTTAGTTTTTCGTTTAACACTATTTGGCAAGTCAACATCCCATACTCTGTGTTCCTGAAGTGATGCCATTTCACCTTCTATAGATTTTAGCCGAGCTTGTACTTTGGGCATATTAAGCGCCTCCTCGTATGATGACGGCATTTCATCTTGATGGCTCTTATGTTCAACTATCCCACGGTGGAAGGCTGATCTACAATACTCCTTCTGCCTAGCCGCAATTCTTGAAGATCTTCTTGGGATTATAGTTTCACCCTGGCCCTCGTCTTCCCTCTTCAGTGCTTCGTCTTCATAGGCCTGCTCTCCATCCTCTCTTCGTTCTAAGTTATTCAGATTTTTCTCTACCGATATTGTTTGATCAGTCCCTGAATATTCCCTTGGGATTGAAGCCTCATTTTGGCCTTCCTCGTCTTCCTTCTTTAGTTCTTCGTCTTTCTGGCTCTTTTCTACTAATTTCGTTTCTTCATTTAGAGATTCATAGTCTTCTTCAAAATTATTATTTAAAACCTGGAAAAAATCAGTTTCATGTGAAATTTGTTTATCGACTTTCTTAGTTGGGAAAACATCTTCTCTAAATCTGACATTTCTGGTTACTAAGACCTTATTGTTTCTGATATCCCAGACCTTGTATCCTTTGACTCCTTCCGGATAACCAATTAAAACACATTCTAGGCTTCTCGAATCAAATTTGGATCGACGCTGGTCGTTGTATGCCCAGGTCTGACAACCGAAAACTCGGATATGCTCAATCTTCACTGGCCGTTCGGTACACATTTCTTCTGGTATTTTGTTACCTATTGCCTTGCTAGAACATTTGTTTCTTAAGTAACAAGCTGTATTTACGGCATCTGCCCAGAATGATTTGGGAATCCCTGATTCAAGCAAAATGCATCTTGTTGTGTTTAGCAATGTCTGATTCATTCTTTCCGCAGTTCCATTTTGCTGAGGTGTTCTTGGAACTGTAAGCTGTCGCTTGATGCCACTTTCATTGAGGAATTTATTGAATTCGCCGTTAACATATTCCGTCCCATTATCACTTCTTAAGACTTTGATTTTTCTGCTGTGGTAATTCTCAACATTGTTCTTATTTTCCTTAAATTTGTCAAGTACCTCCGATTTAGACTTCATGAAATATACTGTAGTGTAATGAGTGAAGTCGTCTATGAATGTCACAAAATAATTGTTCCCTCCCTTCGACATTGGGCTAATGGGACCCACTACATCCGAATGGATGAGCTCCAAAGGTGATGAAGTTCTCTTACTTTCGACAGGTTTGGAAGGAAATGGGAGTCTTCGCATTTTACCCTCAAGGCATACCTCGCACTCTGCTGTGTCACTCACATTTTGGAGATCCCTTTTGTAAATGTGTCCTAGCCTTCTGTGCCAGATATCTGCACTAGGTGACTTCACTTTTGCTATCTTAAGTTCTTCCACTGTATAGATTCTTCCTCTTCTATTAGATTTCAAAATTAATTCGCCATCACTTCCAAAATCAGAGGCCTTGCCATTCTGGAATAAAACTTTGTTTCCTCTTTCCTCAATCCTTCCAACAGATAAAATATTTCCGTCTAACTCAGGAACGTATAATACGTTTTCCAAGAACAAGGTTTCACCTCCATATTCGTGACCGAGTTTGATGGTTACATCACCCATCTCTGATACTTTTATTTTCTCATTGTTTGCCATTTCAACTGAAGTTGAAATAATTTTTGTATTCGTCATTTTCAGTCTGTTCGACGTCATATGTTCAGTAGCTCCACTGTCCAGAAACCAGATATTCTGCGAGTTGTTTTTCAAGTTATTTGCAAATAGGACTTTATGAGTAAGGTCTAACGTGCTTTGTTTCAGCATACCTTCGCTAATTCTCCTTGATGAGTTGGCAAATCTGCAATTCCTAGCCATGTGTCCTAATTTGCCACAATTGAAACATATAATCTGCCTGGAGTAATTATAGTTTTCCCTTTTCCCTTCCGTCCACGTATTATGATAATTCCTTGGTTGATCATATTCAAATTTATTTTGCTCTTGACATGGTGATTTGCATGTATCCTCTTTTCTTCTTACCGCAAAAGCGCTATTAGGATCTTCTTGAGGAATTTGACGCTGTTTCTGTCGTTTTTCTTCTAAAAGTAATTTGGATTTAACCACACCAGTAGATAGCTTCTCTTCTTGCTGTTCTAAACTGAGAATTAGTGGTTCGTAACTCTTTGACAATCCCAATAGCATAATCAACGCCAATTCGCCATCCCCAAATCCATGGTGGCACTTTGCTAATTTTCTATGACATCCCATTATTATCGCGAAATATTCTTTCATATCTTCGTCATTTCTTTTGACAATGTTGAAAAACTCTCTTAGTATCTGTAATATATGCAGTAAGCCATACTTTGTGTGGATGTCCTCCAGTATCTGCCATGCATCGATCGCTCGCCTACAATCACCGATATCATCCAGGAATGAATCCTCAACTGCCAATAATATGACAGACAATGCCAAATTATCCTTCCGCTTCTGTTTTTCTGTAGTCTCACTAGGAAAGCCAGGCTCAATCGCATCCCATATATCCTTCTGAATCAAGATTGATTTAGTTCTTATAGCCCAGGAATAATAATTATTACCGTCTAATTTAGGTATTCTCAATTCTTCAGCCATTGATTTTTCTAGTTATGCAAAAAAAAAAAAAAATTCACAAAAAATTATAACTTTAATCTTTTCTTATTCTTTAAACTTTCTACTTCTTCTTATTCAAACTTCAACTTCTTGAACTTTATCCTTTCAACTTCTTCTTATTCAACCTTCAGCTTCTTGAACTTTAGCCTTTTGACTTCTTTAGACTTTAGCTTCAGCTACACTTCTTTAGACTTTACTTTTTTTTCTTTAGCTCTAAATTCTTTCTACGGGGCAGTGGAAGCGTGCTGCTGGGCCCATAACCTGTTAGAAACCAATTTTTTCCTAGTCTACAATCGAGCAGAGAAAACACCAACACCTCTAAGAAAATTAATACCTTTAATTTCCTTTCATAACTAACCAATTTACATCATTAAAAACCAAATATATACATGTAAAGTCGTCCGGTCATCTGGTCAAAATATAAATATATTAATCTATGAAAAAACAACTTATAAAAAACCTAACTGTCGATTAACTTAGGATTAAACAAAGTAGATTGGCGAAATGTAGCGAAGATATGTAAACTAGGCCTTTATTTAATTAGAAAATTGTTAATTGAGAAATTCAAGATGGATAAAAGTAAGAAATTGAGAACGCTGCTGCGATCATCAGTGACAAAAAATATAAAAGAAATTGAGACGGAATTTGATAAAGATATCCTTCTCGGGACTCTATCTTGGTCGTGTTTAAATTGATGGAGATTAATGAAAGCCAGCTAAGGAACGCGAATTCCCAAATTAGGGAGTCAATGCTGGACGATGAGAACACCACTATACAGGAATTGGAGAAAGAACAGGATTTGGTCGAGCAGTATGAAAAGAACTTTCTGCGAACAGAGAATAAAGTAAACGAATATCTCAATCCTAAGGGAAATGACCAACAAGGCCAAGGGGATGTGGCTTCGATTAGGAGTAGCCCAGAGAAGAATACCTAATGCAGACTGCCAAAAATCGCGTTAAAAGTTTACGATGGTACCAGTCTCGAGTGGCTGGGATGGTGGTCGCAGTTTGAGGCCATTCATGAGAATCCAAGCCTGTCTGAAGTGGATAAATTCCATTATTTGATTCAGTCTATGAAAGTTGGAAACAAGAGCAGAAAGACTAGTCAAGAGCTACCCTTTGACGGAGGCTAACTACCCCAAGGTGATAGAGGCGCTCAGGTATCGCTTCGGCGACAAGGTGATCTTGACCGAGGTTTATGTGCGACAATTGTTGAAACTGGTCATCAATAACGTAAGAAAGAAGAATGTATCCTTGGAAAGTTTATATGACCAGGTTGAATCACAAATAAGGTCGTTGGATTCCCTGGGTGTGAATGTGCAGCAGAATTCTTCCTTTTTGTATCCACTCGTGGAGTCCAGTTTGCCAAGAGGAGTTGATTAGAATCTGTCAGAGTAGTGAAATGGCTGGCTATGATAGAGATGAAAAGGAATTAACCCCCTCGGTAGACCAGAGGCTAACATCTCTGCTGGCTTTTGTGCGAAGAGAAGTTAAGGGTGAACAAAGAATTGCCTACATTAAGGATGGATTTGGGGAATCATCACATAGAAGAGACACCGGGCATTATGTAACAGGGTTACATATGGCCAAAATAAGAAAATTACGTAAAGAGGGTTCCCTGGTGTATAATCTGCCAGGGGAACCATTGGATACAATCTTGCCCAAGATGGCGTTCAATGCCGGTCCCAGCGCGAGTAAAGGCAATAAGGGGAGCGCACGCATGTTTTAAATGCTTACGCGTGGGACATATAGGAAAAACATGCAGGAGAACTATCAGATGTGCACCATGTCAAGGCGGCCATAACAGTTTCCTGCATCGAATGAATACAGTGTCTCGAGAAATTCAGCATCAAACTGAACGGAAGATGACTAGCCCCAAGGATCCCCCTGCACCGATTAATAAACAAGAGGTAGAATTTACCGGAATGCATGTACGGACGGCCATTCCTAAGGCACTTTTGGCCACCGCTTTGATTCGGATTGTAAATCCCCAGGGAAACGGGGTATTAGCACGAGCATTGCTGGATCAGGGATCTCAGTCGTCATTTATACAACGAGATCTTCTACAGCATTCAAATGTTCCGACATGCGGAGTAAATGTCCAGGTTTATGGAATAAATAGTGCTAAAGGAGAACTTGTTAAAGAACTAGCTTCGTTTACGTTGGAATCTTTGACAGAACCAGGATGGACCTTACCGATGAAGGCATTAGTGGTAGGAAGAATGACAGGGTTATTGCCGACTTAAGACCTATGTCTGGCTATACCGTCCAGTTGGAAGGTCCTACCTCTGGTTGATCCCCAATTTGAGTAATGTGGAAAAGTGGATGTCATCCTGGGTGCGGATGTCTATGGAAGATTACTCCTCCCCGACCTTAGGCTTTGTGAAAGAAGCCACCTATGTGCCCAGAACACCAGGTTGGGATGGGTGATTTCTGGGGAATTGCCGAAAGGAGGTCAGACGAGTGCGCATTTGGTGTATAATATTCGTGTCAAATATAAGGACCACCTGGATAAGATGCTACAGCGATTTTGGGAAGTTGAAGAAATCCCCTCAAAGCCGACAGAATCAGAAGAAGATGAGTTCTGTAGGAATCGATATAAAAGGGAGATTCTGCGAACACCAGGTGGACGATATATTGTTCCCCTGCCTTTTGATCCTAAGATTCCCAGTGAAAATTTGTTTGGAAGATCGTTTCCCACTTGTGTCCAACGACAACTCGCCTTGGAACGACGGCTGGTGAGGAATGCACCTCTTCGAGAGCAATATTGTTCTTTTATGAGGGACTATGTGGAATTGGGACATATGACTCCCTTATTTGAATCCTCCGCCATCGATACAGAAGGATGTTGTTTTATACCCCATCACGCAGTAAGAGGAAATCACCAAACGCCAAATTCTCTCATTCGTGGCAAGATTATATGATCCTGTAGGCTGGTTGGCACCTGTTGTTATAATTGGGAAAATCTTGATTCAACATCTATGGGTTACGGGTGAAAAGTGGGATGAATCCTTGGATGGTTCTATAAGGGAATTAGGGAGGAAATTTCGTATCTACTTTGTGGGAGCCGCCAAACAATTACGTTTGGGATTTTATATGGCTCGGGACCAGATGTCGGAGAACGCGGAGATATTGGCCAATGATGGAAAGGAGTGGAAATTTAATCCTACGGGTGCTCCGCACTTTGGTGGTCTATGGGAAGCCGGCATAAAATGCTTCAAGTATCACTTTCGCCGCATCCTTGGAGAGACCTTGTTGACCTATGAGGAGTTGCTGACCCTGATTGTCTAAATGGAATCTTGTCTTGATTCAAGACTTTTGGGACCAATTATTAGCGACCTCAATGATCTAGAAGCATTAACCCCAGCGCATTTTCTACTGACATCGTCATCTTCTTGTGTCCCTGAGGAAGACTTAATGAACGTTGGGATCAACTGTTACCTCGGTAGAAAATGGTTCAGAGGATGGTCTAACAACTGTGGAGGCGATGGTCTACGGATTATATTCATAATCTGCAATAAGGACATAAATGGAGAATGTTGGGGCCCGATGTAGCTACTGGCTCCCTGGTTCTAATCAGAGAGGAACATGTGCCCCCCGCCAAGTGGATGATGGGGCGAGTGGTGGAGGTCCATCGGGTCAAAGATGGATTGGTACGAGTGGTATCAATCCGCACCAGGACCGGAATACTCACAAGACCCCTGGTAAGCTGGCGTTGCTACCTGTTCCCTCCAGTTTGTCTTGATGGTTCCCATCAACTCGGGGAGAATGTTGAGTTTTCTAGGATATTATTTTATTTATTAATTTAATTTTTCTGTGATTATGTAAATATTGACCGCTGACTATCTTTGTATATAATTGAGTTTTTTAAATAAAGTGAGTGTGTGAATAGTAATTTGGTCGTGCTTTATTCTCTCTTTGGCCGAGTCATTATCGGCACCATTGGGATGTCGCCTGGGCATTGGAATCACCATTGGGGTGTCGCCTGGGAAGTTGAAAACCTATACAGTCCTCTGAGGTACGGCTTCTAATTCGTTATGGACAAAAGAACCTTAACAGCCATGTTGAGGAAATCTCGCAGAATTATCTTGTTTTCTGTCGAGAGTGTCTCGGAGAGTACATCCCTCACATGCTAGTATAGGACCGTGTGCACTACTTCAAACCTACAAACCACCTCATAGGGGGGGATATAGGAATGAATCAGCGTTCATTTGTTCAAAAATTCCCTCCATGCGCCCTATGAGGATCTCCCGAGATTCCTGAAGAGGCTGCATGGGTTGGGTCATGGAGGTAGAAGACTGGATGGATGGGGCAGTCTTATTATGGGTCGTTTTCTTGGGAGCCGCTGTTGGATTAATAATGGTCAGAAAGAGATTTGGTCGTGGCAGCAACTGGCTAGTGCTCGGCGCCGGAAAAGGAGGTTCAGGAGTTGGAGTCTCCTGGGGATGCACAGGGATGTTCGCCCCGGGCGAAGACGCGGCAGGGCTGGAGGGTATTGAGTTGGTCTGCTTGATGGGTGCAGACGATTCCGCAGCTGGTGTTGAGAGGGCGGAGTTGTTGGAGGGCATAGGCTTGGAAGAGTTAGGCCTCGACACCGGGCCCTGCCGTAGGTCTTGATGGCGTCCTCCATTAATTCCTAAGGGGCAGATGGCTCTCCGATGCCCTTGACGATGGCATTTGCTACACCTAACGCCATAGGTGATGTAGGCGGGTGTGGACTCTCCTTTAGAGATGATCATCAGCTTGGCAGGGAGTTGGTGGAGTTTGCGTCCTTCATTTAAAAGGACGAAGGGCTCCCTGTTTCCTGTGGTCCAGGTGTAACCGCCACTGGACACGACTTCGTGGGTAAGGGAAACAACCCTGCTGTCGCGTTCAGCGGCGTAGCGCCCAGGCTCTATTTTGCCCAGACGCCCGAAGTCTCTTATTCTGGTCCCGGGGAGGAAAAAAACCGTGGAATCTCAAAGGTAGAGAAGAGCGATTCCCAAGAAGTCAAATCTACGGAAGTGTCTAAGGCAGGTATCAACCAAGGCGTAGACCTCTCGAGGGCGGGCCGAGAAACCACACGACTCTAACCAGTCAACACAACAGTTTATTTTTTGTCACGAATATATATACATATAAATATTTACATATGACAAATATGTTTCTTATAATGGATTAAATTTACATATATTTAGAAAAATATAAATCTATAAGAAAATTAACATTCTATTCCCAACATACTCCCACCTTGAGTTTTTTCTACAGAAACTCAACCAATAGTTGGGAAACGACCGTTCATTCCAGTTCATTAGGATTGGGCTATCTTCGTAGGGTCTTTACTGGCTTCTCCTCGGGAGCCTCCCCGGCGTGGTTCCGACTGTATACTCCTCAAGGTACTCCCCAGATCGGCGGGTATCTCTAAATTGTAGAGCCGTTGAACCGGCCTAATCTGGACGCCCTTGCTGGTTCTCAACTTGGCGACCCTCACAGGTCCATCTCGGCCAGGGTAGACCTCCACAACTCTCGCCAAAGGCCAATTGACTCGCTTAGCATTATCTTGTCCAATCAACACCAGATCTCCCACCTTGATAGGTCTTGTCTTCGAGCGTCTTCTAGTCTCTTGCCTTAAGAATCCAAAATACTCCGTCCGGAATCTCTTCCGCAGATCTTCTCTTAACCTTTGTCTAAATCGGTATCTCTTCTGAAGACTAGCCCTTTCAATAGAGTCCAGATCTGGAACTCCTATTTCTTTGAGGTCGTGCAAGAACAAGGCAGGGGTTAATGGACGTGAGTTCATCAAAGACTCTGTGTCACAGATAATGGTGTAAAGTTCCTCAAATTCCAAACGAGCTTGACCAAGAATCTTCCTAAGGAGTTGTTTCAGCAAACCAATCAATCTTTCCAGATCTTGTCTCCTACTTATTTTAGTTTTGACCCTCAACAATCCCAAAGAATCGCAGCATAACTTGAAATCCTTCAACCTCTTGTCCTCTGGTCCAGTGAAGGATTCCCGTTGGATAACTCTCAATATCCTGTAGTAGTTTGAAAAGCGATAGTAGTACTGATCTTTTTTCCCTTTCAATACATGTTGATGTTAAAACAATCTTTCTCTTTTCCGAGTTCACAATATCTGGGTCAGGGTATATTTCCCTATGGGGCCAATCTCTTCTTGGTCTTCTCAACCAACTCGGGCCCTCCCACCACTTCGATCTCTCCAGAGAATCGGCTAAGCACCCCCGTGATGGTAAATCCGCTGGATTCAAACATCCTGGTACACGATACCAATCCTCTGTCTCACTGAGAGATCGGATCTCCATAACTCGATTCATTACAAAAGTCGCCCAGTTATCTTCCATTGCAATTTCTGGAACCTCTTGAGAACATTGAGCTTTACATCCTGAAGAATCAGGATCTTATGCCGAGGCATCGTCTTTAGGCTTAGAGGTATCGTCTGAAGGCCCAGAGGTATCGTCTGCAGGCCTACAGCAGTCATAGGACTCTGAACTCTTCCTTAGAGATCTCAAACCACTCAATATAATAGTCCTATGATCTACAGGATTCGCAATCCTTTCCGGTCTAGCACTTTCACCAGACTTTCTGGAGACTTGTCTCCCAAATTAAGACCTTTTCGCTGGAGTAGGCACTTGCCCCTTTGGAGAACTGGCCGGAGTATATAACATTGGAGTTACTGCAGCTCCAGAAACAGTTTCCTTCGATACAAGTTACATTCCATTGCTTGGAAGATATTTGCCAATTGAACCTTTTTCTATTGGCTCTCTCCTCACATAGGTGATCTGGACAGTGCAGCCCTGCTTAGAAAGCGTTTCACCTTCTCCAACCATGCATCATCATTCAACCATTTACTTTTCTTCCGGATTTAGAGGCACGGGCACTCAACCAAAATCGTCTACAACGATTTCCCGCTCAAAACCATCAGTTGTCCATCTTTTTTTTTTTCCAAAGAAATTTGAGGTAGTCCCAATCATTATCTCTGATGGCGATCATCTGGAAATATCTTTTCAGGTCGGCCACAACTCCGAACTTATTCCTCCGAAGCTTTATCCTTATCTCAGGGATTCTTCTCAGCAGACTGTGTATCCTCTTCATATATCGCTTCAACGAGAATCCGTTTCGTCCTCGATAGGAAGCGCCGTCTTTCGCTGGCCGTACAGGCGCAGCCCTGGAGTCACACCCACATACAGGGCGATCAGGCAAATAGTATCCCTTTACTTCAAATTCCGCATCTCCTATCTGTCCTGCTTCCATCAATTTACTCGATGCTGGAATTCTGACAACTCTTTCCTCAATATCATCAATGGACTCAGCCTCACCATCTGCAATCTCCACTTGATCCGCGCCTTCAGCTACCGCTTTAGAGTTGCTCACCGATTCACAAGCCTCAATTGCAGTTCCAGAATCCTCCACTTCATTATCCTTGGTTTCAGATTCAGAATCCTTTACTCCGTCGCCCTTAGGCTCATCTTCAGAGTCTTGTACTCCATCGCCCTTAGGCTCATTTTCAGAGTCTTGTACTCCGTCTTCCTTAGGCTCATTACCTTGTTCTGCATATGGCCTTTCTGCCATCCTTAAATCGGTACCTTGTTTTACATAGAGCAGCTTCACTTCTTCGGTGTTCTACAACAACAACAACAACAAAAAGCTTTATTAAGACAATTCAGTCTTACACGGATTCTCCAAGCACAGAAATGTAGGGTACATACAAGAATAGCCGTATTAACAGCAACAAAAGTACCTGTTATAACCCTTTGGTCTTATACAACTTCTCCAAGTAGAAGAGGGTATATACAATAGTTACAATAATGCTATTTACAACGTGTCAAGGAAGAGAGAAGCAAAAAAGGGCTTGCTGGGGAACTAGGATATTATCATGGGTAGATGTTATTATATCTCTTGAGGAAAGATCTCGCGACAATAAAGTTGAGATATCCAGCAGGTTAAGAAAGTCTCCAAGGTGGTTGATGCGAATGTTTAGTTCACCATATAAATTATCTCCAGTCCATTGTGTATCTTGATCGTGATATATATATTCTCTAGTTGATGTTCGTTAGGAGGTAGATACGTAAAAGTTATACAAGTCAGCAATGAATCTATGCTTGGGTTCATTTTAAGTAACCGAAATCCAATTAGTTTTCTCTTCAACATTGTCCAGTATGTGTTTATTTTTGATATAAATTCCCACAATGATGTCTTCAGAGCTTCTTCCCTGACCCGAGATTTTTCTGGCAAGTGATTGGTAAACCTGGAAATTCTCGATCTCGAGTTTTAGATCAAATTGGCACTAAGTTTCCGTTATAGCAAATATTTTAAATTGTTTTAAATAATTAATGAAAGGGAAAACGTATAAATTGGAAAAATTCCAATACATAATATTTACACAATTGTGACCAAGGTTTAATAGTTGTTAAATCGAGTAGTTTAGTTTTCCATTCCTATTAGCTATATGTGATTGATGGTGATATTTTCTTGCCTGTAAAAAGAGATATGATGTGATCCTTCCAGTTCCTTTCTGAGTGTTTGCTATATCTCAGTTCCTTCTGAACTCATGATCTTATCATTTATAACTTGGTAAACAGTACTTCCCACAATCAACTTGCTATCTCGAAGTCTAGATGAGATTCCTTTAGCCAAAAGTTCTTTTCTCTTATTAATCAACAATCGACGCTGTTCTCTAACTTTTAAGGTGTAATCCTCATTTATGTAAATCCTTAATTGCTTAAGCTTGAATGCATTCCTAAATAATTTTATTCTGTCTTCATATTTGGGTATTTCAACCAGTAGGGGTGCGCTCGGCCTTTTAGATAATCGATGACATTTAAGGATGTTAATATTCTCGGAGATTTGCATATTATCCGTAATTATCTGTTTTATTTTTGCGAGAGATTCATCGCTTGTTTCATTTTCTTTCTTTTCGACTCCGTAAAAAATTAAATTACTTTCTCTCATTTTCATCTCCGTGAAATCTATTCTTTTCTCAATTTCTTGGATCCTTTCAGAATTCTTCGAGACAGATTTTACCGTGTTTTCCATAGTATTCTCCAGTTGTTGTATACGTCGATTTAATTTATCAACTCCTTGCTCTATAGAAAGTAATCTTGTCTCTAATTTATCTCCCCAGTTATCCATTTTATTTGAGATTGCACCAATCAATTGTCGAATATCACCTTCCATACATGACTCGAGCGTAGTTTGCCTAGTGGGCCTAGGTCCCGGGTTTTGCTCTATGCCAGATATCAGTTTATCCCCCCAGTTATCCATTTTATTTGAGATTGCACCAATCAATTGTCGAATATCACCTTCCATACATGACTCGAGCGTAGTTTGCCTAGTGGGCCTAGGTCCCGGGTTTTGCTCTATGCCAGATATCAGTAATAACATCAAAATTATACATCTGAGCTTTGGCCTTCTGTACTGAATCTGAATTTCTTCGGTGTTCTTTGAATCCATTCCTTGTTCCACATCCAGCACTTTCTCTTTATCTGCTTCAACGGATTCTTTCTCAACTTCAGCCCTATTACTTTCATCAACTTCTACAACAGACTTCTTCTTGACTCGAGCCTTTTCACCGTCTTCAGCACAGCGCTCTCTTACTACTTGAGCCTTATTACTTTCTTCAACAGCAATCTGCTTGGATGGCTCCTTTACCATTTGCTCGGATGATACCACCATCTCAGCATCTTCCTTAATAGAAGCTGGATCAACTCCTTTCATCAGGGTAACTCCGACAACACTTGGCTTCTCACTCATCCCGATTTCCAAACTGCTCCCATCGCAGATCCTCATATCCATTCCTTGTTCCACATCCAGCACTTTCTCTTTATCTGCTTCAGAGGCATTCAAAAAACCAGCAGCCGTGGGCAGGGGATTCCTCTCATTTCTTCGATACTTCACGATAGAGCTTTGTGACTGAGGGTGCTCATTTGATGGTTGGCCGGCTGTTATTTCGTCCCGCGTGCCGAACGTGCTTTCTAATGCAATCAATTGTCTCTCCAAAAATTAAATCAAATCTCCAAGAGAAAAAGCTCCTGTGAATTCCCGGTGTAATTCAAGCTTTAAGTCTGATGGCAATAGCTTGAGGAGTAAAGGGCACAATAAGTTACCGTAGCTTTCAACGACAACACCCAATGACTCCAAACTTCTAATCTGCACCAGGATTCTGCCGTACAATTCTCTGAAAGCCCCCACGTCCTTTGTCACTCTAAGTGGTTTCAAGGCCAAGAGGTTGTTCATATGCACGTCGATCAACCTTTCCCCTTTTCCGAAGCGTTTTCTTCAACAATTCAACGGCCTTATCGTAATTTTCCTCAGATAGGCAAAATCCTTCCACAGTTTGGGCCGCCGTTCCACCCAAGTAGGCTTTAAGATAGTTAAATTTATCTATCTTGGTCAAGTATTCATTCTTATTGATTGATGAATCGAAGGCATTCCAAAAATTTAACCACTGGCTAATTTCCCCGTAGAATCTTTCCATTGTTAATTTGGGTAACTTAACCATCCCAGTTAGAGTCGGTCGACTGATTTCTCCTGGATATTCCTTCTTCGTGGCAATTGCAGTTTCCCTCTGCATTCCTTCCGCTACCATCAGACTTCTTTTCTTTAGCAAATATTTCCACGCCACGGCCTTTTCCCGGTATTCCTCTACCATCTTTAGATCTTTCTCTAGATCTTTGATGTCAATCAGCTTACCGATTTCTTCGTCTACCCGCCTCAGTTCTTCGTAGACATCCGAAAGCTGCCCCAGCAGTTCCTCGTGGTCACACTCCTTGTGCACGTCATATTCCTCTATTCTTTTCCCGTACTTGGAGAAAGACGTGCGGAGTATGGTTCTCTTCTTCTTGAGTCTCTCTAGCGCTTCTTCTCTTTCCATCTTCTAATTCAAAGGGGTTCCAAATATAGGCACGGCTTTCTCATCGCGTCCCGGCTGGGATGCCAAATGTCGCGTTCAGCGGCGTAGCGCCCAGGCTCTATTTTGCCCAGACGCCCGAAGTCTCTTATTCTGGTCCCGGGGAGGAAAAAAACCGTGGAATCTCAAAGGTAGAGAAGAGCGATTCCCAAGAAGTCAAATCTACGGAAGTGTCTAAGGCAGGTATCAACCAAGGCGTA
The DNA here is from genome assembly GCA_030710605.1 of Cordylochernes scorpioides. Classification (NCBI taxonomy): domain Eukaryota; kingdom Metazoa; phylum Arthropoda; class Arachnida; order Pseudoscorpiones; family Chernetidae; genus Cordylochernes; species Cordylochernes scorpioides. Next base: position 54,768,160 of record CP092871.1, read on the forward strand.
GACCTCTCGAGGGCGGGCCGAGAAACCACACGACTCTAACCAGTCAACACAACAGTTTATTTTTTGTCACGAATATATATACATATAAATATTTACCTATGACAAATATGTTTCTTATAATGGATTAAATTTACATATATTTAGAAAAATATAAATCTATAAGAAAATTAACATTCTATTCCCAACACCTGCAGTAGGGCCGCAGCGCTGCGATGACGTCATCGTCCCTTATGGCAAGTGGGAGGTTCCCCACTACAATTTTTTTCTGGTTTTTGCCTATATGAGAAGGCTTTCAGGAGGGTGGTTCCGATGGTAAGGCCCTCCTCAACCAGGCGCTCCGCCAAGTCGACGCTGGCCAGCCCGACCAATACCTGGCCGGGCATCTTCATCAGCTGGTACACTGAAGACTTTCCCAGCAACTGTTCCAGCGCCTTAATGTATTGGACTGGATGGAAGTCCGCGCTTCACTCGACGAGGCAACACTGGTCGAACGTCGCAGCTGCCGACCTAGCCTTGACGAGGTCTTGCTGCTGTCTGCTGTTCTTAATAGCCGTTACAGGATCTCTTTTAGTCCTGGTTACTTGTTGAGGTGACCTGGCTGCGAGAGGCGCAGCCTTCGCAACTTTTGACGGTTGAAGTGGAGATGCTTGATTTTTCCTTTTCGAGGATTTAACGTTTTGCCAACCTTGAAAAGTCGATTCTTTTTCAGAAGATTCAACTTGGTCAGCCCAAATTACATTTTCTTTGTTTTTCGACACAATAGAATTTGCATTTTTTTAGGCCGATTGTTTCTCATGTAAATTTGACATTTCAATTGGGAATTCATTATTCCCTGATAACTCGATAACCGAGGGTTCATTCTTGTCGAGAATCATGCCATCTTCTGCCCCAGTGGCAGGGCTATCCTCCAATACCTGGAAGGGATTAAATATTTGAAGCACACGGCTCTCCATCATAAGAAAACGGAAGCTCGCGCGCCGCGTGGCCGTACGGCCGAGAGAGAGAGTTCGTATCCTTATTTTTTAAATTCTCTGGTTAAATCATTCGCCTCGTTTAAATCCGTAATCTCAAGTTGTACTTGAATATTTGATCAATGTTTTTCATACCACACACACTCAAACTCCAAGTTTGAAGAATTCACCAAAATAAATGCATGGGTCCATTTTCGAACGTTTATATTCAAATGAAGTCGAAATTTGATTTTTCATTCCATTCGTGTCTTGTTTGTTTCAATCTATAAATATTATTTTTTTTTTTCCTTAAAATAATTTTCCTAATAGAAATTTCATCTCATTTAGATGAGAATTTAAATATATAGTCTCATGTAATTATGCAATTAAGTATGCGTATTTCACGTTTATTTGAAATATGTTTCATTCACTTCGAAGGCCATAGCTAAAAGCAATCTTATGGATTTTTGCTCGATATTACAGGGCCATATTTTTGTCTCAAAATCAAATTTCGGTATTAGATTAAATCCACGTGTGTCAAATTTTGCATAAAATCTTCCGTCAATCTTTCGCTTGAAAATCCATCTTGAATCAATAATTTTTTTTTATCATTTGGTCTCGGAACTAGCAATGGGGGAAATGTAGACCTCTCTTTCAACACCCTTGCGTGGTCTGCCAGAATAGTCACAATTGTTGTTGAAAGGGTTTTAATGTTTGTCAGCATAGATCCTTGATTTTTACAGTGATAATTTTGGTTCAGACATGTTTTAAAAGTGTGATACCTGTTAAAGATCGGTAGAATAACAGACATTCCATCCTAGTGAGTCAGGCCTTTCACCTCCACAGTCACCCTTGTGAGAGGGCAGTAATTTTCTGCAGAAACAGACACAATAATTTACAGTTTTAAATCATAATTATCCATAAATATATCTTTTAAATTTTCAAACTTTTATTAATTCACAAACCAAAGACAACTTCTCGATTCTTATGAACTTCTCTTTTTTTTATATATCGTACTAGATATAGTATCCAAAGCTTGAATAAATAGCTTCATCAAAAAGTAAATGCAAGCGGCGTAGTCGGACATTACTACAGTACAGTTTTATGGGGAATATAGTAACGAAACTCTTTGTAGCACAGCTCAAAACAGATGAGTCAAGCCCACTCAATTTCGATAGTGCTAACATAAAATTAGAATAATAAATTATAATAATGATCAAACGCGCCTAGGTTCTTTCTAAATGCATGTTTTCCAAACTAATATTTTCATAAATTTTAATATAAGTGATATATATGTGTCATTGTGTGTGTAGAATAGTGTGAAATATATAAGTGATGTGAATATAAGAAAATGGAATAAGAACAATAGACTGACGGTGTTTTGTAAACATATAATTAATCTTTACTAAAGTTAAATGTGTGTGATAAATAAATAATTAAATAATAAATATATAAGTTGTAGTTTATAAAAGATAAACAACACAACATATTTGGCGACGAGGATTAAAAAAAGAAAATAATAATTAAATAAGCGTAAAAGAAGATGGCAAATAATTTGACGTCTCCATTACCGTTGAACCTTTTTTTTTTTTAATGCTACAGATTTGTATTCCGAGTACAAACATTGGATGAATTCATATTTAATTTATGAATTAGCAAGCGGTGTTTCAACAAAGAAAGATGACGTTAAAAGGGCAACACTTTTGCATTGCCTTGGACCACAGGTCCAAAGAATTTTCTTTAATTTGCCAGAAGAAAAAGATACGTATGAAAAAGCAAAAGAAGCTTCAACTAAATATTTCACACCACAAAAAAATATTGTATCAGATCGATTTAAATTTAGGCAAAGAAAACAAAATACAGATGAAAATATTGATTCATATGTCATTGCCCTAAGAGAATTAGTCAAATCCTGTGAATTTGGAAATTTAGAAGAAGACATGATCAGAGATCAGATAATAGAAAAATGCTATAATAGGCAATTAAAAGAAAAGTTGTTGCAACAAGATAATTTGAATCTTCAAAGAACAATTGAGATATCAAGAATGTTTGAAACAGCCAAAGAAGAATTTAGAGTATTGACAAATGAAGATATGACCTCAATAAATAGAGTAAGCTATAAAAATAATTTCCAAGCAGCTAATGAATCAACTGTTAAAGGACCAAAAGCTCATAATGTGTACCATCAAAAAGGAAGCACCTCCAAGGTAAGTGCACCTAATTTGGAAGAATGCTATAGATGTGGCTTAACTACACATCCTCCATATAAATGTGGAGCTAGAAATATTAAATGCACATTTTGTAACAAGATGGGTCATCTTAATAGAGTTTGTAGAAATAAAAATAAATATAAAAATATTGAAGGAAAGAAAAGAAATATTCAAAATATTTCAGAGAATAATGAAGACTCAGATGAATACACTTTCTTTTTAGGCTCTGATAACAAAGAAAGTATCTATATAGATGGAAAGGAAATAACAATGACTATTGATACAGGTAGTGATACAACATTCATAGGACTTGAAAATTTGAAAAATATTTTTCCTAAGTCTCAAATGCCAACTTTAAATGGCACAGAAAGGAAATTTTATGCCTATGGACAAACTTCACCTCTTCCATGTTGTGGATATTTCTTTGAAGATGTTTCATGGGGTGAAAGGTCTATAAAGGAACAGATTTTTGTGATTGAAGGTAAAGCAGAACCTCTTTTAGGAAAGAAAGCAAGTTTCGAATTAGAAATTATAAAGCGTGGAACAAAAATAAGGAATATTCAACAGGAGGTTATTCCGAAGGATATATATAATTTGATACAAGAAAACATGAACCTTTTTAAAGGTCAAGGAAATGTGAAGGGTTATAGTCAAAAAATAACTCTAAAAGAAAATGTTACTCCTGTAGCTCAGAGATGCAGACATTTTCCATATAAAATGGTAGAAGCCATCAATCAAGAGCTAGACAAAATGATAGAAGATGGCATTATTGAGGAAGTCCATGAAGCTTCTGAATGGATCTCAAACATTGTGGCAGTTCCAAAAAAGGGTACTGAAGAAATCAGACTATGTGTTGATCTGAGAGAAGTGAATAAAGCCATAGTTAGAGAGAGATATCCTATACCAACAGTTGACAATATATTGCAAGCATTGCAGAGAGAGAGAGGGAGCAAAAGTTTTTGCTAAACTTGATGCGTAGAAAGGCTTTTGGCAAATTGAACTTGATGAAAAGTCCAGGCCATTGACCACCTTTATTACACCCAGAGGATGCTACAGATTTTGCAAAATTCCTTTTGGACTTTGCAGCGCACCTGAAGCTTTTCAAAAAGCTATGAACTCAATATTGTCTCATTTAGAAGGAGTGTTATGCTACATAGATGATGTGATTGTATATAGAACAATTGGATCAAAGACTGAAAAAAGTATTTGAAAGATTTCAACAAGTTGGACTCAAACTAAACAAAAGTAAATGTAAATTTGCTCTAAATGAATTGGAAATATTAGGCCATATTGTTAGTAAAGATGGAATTAGACCTGATCCAAAGAAAATAGAAAGTGTTCTAAGTTTTTAAAAACCTGAAAATGTAGATTCTCTAAAATCATTTTTAGGTACATGCGGATTTTTAAGAAAATTCATTCTAGACTTTCAAAGTTAGCCGAACCACTTAATAATTTGACAAGAAAGGACATAAAATGGAAGTGGAGCAAGAAAGAAGAGGACTCATTCAGAAAATTGAAAGAAGCTCTTACAAAAAATCCATGTTCAGCCTATTTTGACATGAATGCACCTACCGAAGTAATTGCTGATGCTAGTCCTGTAGGTTTAGGAGCTGTTTTACTACAAAGACAAAATGATGGAAGCAAAAAGCCAGTGGCCTATGCAAGTAGATCATTGATTAATGTTGAGAGAAGACACTCACAAATAGAGAAAGAAGCTCTTGGGTGTGTGTGGGCTGTTGAGCATTTCAATGACTATTTATGGAGAAATAAATTTGTACTTAAGACAGATCATAAACCATTGATTTATATGCTTAATCCCAAGAAGGCAACAGTCTTGCCACCAAGAATTGAAAGACTTAGTTGGAGACTTCAACCTTATGATTATGAAATAGAGTATCTTAAGGGCAAACAAAATATTGCAGATATATTTTCAAGAAAACCTTTAACAAATATTTCATGTGAAAATATTGTTGATGATTATGTAGAAAAAGTACTTTCCATATTTTCAGAAGAAATGCAGGCAATTTCCCTCAATGATATCAAGAAGCAAAGTGAAGCAGATCCATTTTTCAAATTTCTAACTAAAATAATTCAAACTGGAAATTGGCCATATCAAATTGATGATGATGAACTTAAAAGTTTGCACAAATTTAAGGAAGAACTTTCAGTTTATGATAATCTCATTTTAAAAGGAAAGAGAATTGTTATACCAACAGATCTTAGAAGAAATATTTTAGACTTAGCTCATGAAACTCATCAAGGGATTGCTAGAACTAAACAAATTTTAAGAGAAAAATACTATTGGCCCAATATGGACAAAGATATAGAAAGACGTATAAAGAATTGTTACATTTGTGAAGTCAATCAACCTTTAAGGCATGACCAACCTTTAACAACCATACCAATACCTCCTAGACCCTGGTATAAAGTAGGAGTAGACTTAGTTGAACCAATTTATTCAAAATATATTTTGACACTTATTGATTATTATTCATCGTTCCCGGAAGCGATTATAATACATGATATTTCTTCGAAAACTATAATTTCAAAATTAAAAGAAATTTTTGCAAGATATGCATTTCCCATTGAAATAGTTTCAGATAATGGTCTTCAATTGGCAAAGATACTGAGCAATTTTTTATGAAATCAGGTATAAAACATATAAGAGTGTCACCATATTATCCTAAAAGCAATGGAAAAATTGAACGTTTCCACAGATATTTAAAAAAGCAACTTATTTCAGTAAAATTGCAAGGAAAGGATTGGAAAGAAGAACTTCAATGTGTTCTAATGGCATACAGGTCGACTCCACACCCTTCTACTGGGAAAACACCAGCATTATTGCTTTTTTCCAGGGAAATTAGAAATAAGCTCAATGATATAAATGACAATGATTCTCTTATGGATAAAGAAGTGATGGAGCATAATCAAGCCTATAAAGAAAGAATGAAGAAATATGCTGATAGCAAGAATAAGGCCTTGCCTCATGACTTCAAGAAAGGTAATATTGTTTATGTCGCAAACACTGAAATGAAAAGCAAGTTGACACCAAATTATGACAACCAAAGATTTATCATTCTAGAGACTATATCTCCAAATTCATTCAAGTTAGTCAATACTGAGACAGGTAGCTTTATCATTAGGAATGCAAAGCATTTAAGACATGCCAATGTCTTACAAGATTTTAACAAAGGAATTGATTTGAATACCACTTTGATTAAGACTACAGAAATTAGAATGGAACTTCCTAATACTTCAAAGTATCTACCAGAACAAGAAGCAACCTTAGAAGATATTGTACAAGAAGAGTAGATTGCTATATCTGATATGGACTGTTTAAACCCAAATGAATCACCTAACAAGACTGTCATCACTAGAAGTGGAAGACAAATACATGTTCCTTCTAGATTTAAGGACATGATTAGATACTAACTAAACAAGGGAGGAATATGTAGAATAGTGTGAAATATATAAGTGATGTGAATATAAGAAAATGGAATAAGAACAATAGACTGACGGTGTTTTGTAAACATATAATTAATCTTTACTAAAGTTAAATGTGTGTGATAAATAAATAATTAAAT
>CP092871.1:54775003-54809777 GCA_030710605.1 Cordylochernes scorpioides
GTCGTATCTGTCGTGGTCGAAAGGAAGGGCGCAGTGGTTGTGCATGTATGCTTCGAAAAAGAACTTGTTCCACACTCGTAAGCGCGCGCACGCGGCGGCGTGCCGTAGCATTCGCCCGCGCGCACTGGCTCCCACGTTTATTTTGTACATATTTATAGATAGATGAATTTGTATTTACAATTTAACATTCTAATTATGGCGAAAATAAATTATATCTCTTTGGCATTAGGCAAATTATGACATATATATATATATATATATATATATATATGAAAAAACAATAGAAAAAAAAAGATAAGTGGGTCAGGTGTTGATATTAAAAATAAAGAAGGCATCTCCTGACCACGAGCACATGTGTTTTTAGATGGCAGAGCGCCATCTAGTGGAGCAAGAATAAACTAAACGTTTATTTAGCTTGCTCCGAGATATTTGGCCAACCAAATTTCTTGATAAATCAAGAAAAGCCATCCACGAACGCGTTTCGCGCTGTTGGCGCTCGTCAGCGTGGAGAAGGCTGTAACCACTGCGACCAAAAATATTTTTTGGTCCCAATGGCTTCCCGAAATATCAAGAAATGGGTATTTAAGGCCAAATTTGCGTAAAGACGCTTAACACATGAAAAAACAATAGAAAAAAATATAAGTGGGTCAGGTGTTGATATTAAAAATTTATCAAGAAATTGGGTTGGCCAAATATCTCGGAACAAGCTAAATAAACGTTTAGTTTATTCTTGCTCCACTAGATGGCGCTCTGCCATCTAAAAAGCACATGTGCTCGTGGTCAGGAGATGCCTTCTTTATTTTTAATATCAACACCTGACCCACTTATCTTTTTTTTTTCTATTGTTTTTTCATGTGTTAAGCGTCTTTACGCAAATTTGGCCTTAAATACCCATTTCTTGATTTTCCGGAAAGCCATTGGGACCAAAAAATATTTTTGGTCGCAGTGGTTACAGCCTTCTCCACGCTGACGAGCGCCAACAGCGCGAAACGCGTTCGTGGATGGCTTTTCTTTATTTATCAAGAAATTGGGTTGGCCAAATATCTCGGAGCAAGCTAAATAAACGTTTAGTTTATTCTTGCTCCACTAGATGGCGCTCTGCCATCTAAAAAGCACATGTGCTCGTGGTCAGGAGATGCCTTCTTTATTTTTAATATCAACACCTGACCCACTTATCTTTTTTTTCTATTGTTTTTTCATGTGTTAAGCGTATTTACGCAAATTTGGCCTTAAATACCCATTTCTTGATTTTTCGGGAAGCCATTGGGACCAAAAAATATTTTTGGTCGCAGTGGTTACAGCCTTCTCCACGCTGACGAGCGCCAACAGCGCGAAACGCGTTCGTGGATGGCTTTTCTTGATTTATCAAGAAATTGGGTTGGCCAAATATCTCGGAGCAAGCTAAATAAACGTTTAGTTTATTCTTGCTCCACTAGATGGCGCTCTGCCATCTAACAAGCACATGTGCTCGTGGTCAGGAGATGCCTTCTTTATTTTTAATATATATATATATATACAGTAAACTATCCTATAACGCGATTAATGTGTTCCGTGTTGTATGAAATCGCGTTATAGGAATCCGCGTTGTACGAAATAAAACTTGTATAACGCGAATGTTGTTAGGGTAAATTTTTAGTGACAAATATCATGTAAAAATGTATTGTATAAAATGATGTATATAATTATTTTTCCTATATACATCATTTTATACAATACATTTTTACATGATACAGTATATCTCCTTTTCAATTTTTCTTCTTTCCAACTTTATTCATCATTCCTGGGGAGCAAGTTTCGTAATCTTTTATATTTGCAAATTATTTACATGTAAATTCTAATTTAATACCTTATATGCGTTAAAAATATTATTTTAGGCTTTAAAACTCAATTTAACACTATTTAAAAAATTTTACTTACAGAAACATATGTGCAATTAAATTGACAAAGTACAACACTACTTCGTTCAAAAACAAAAAAAAAATGAAAAACGCGTGTGCATAAAAATTAAATGTATTGTACAGTTGTCAATATGGAAATTTCCGCATTTTATTTTATAACGCGTTATACGAAAATTCGCGTTGTATAAATAAATTTGTCGCAATTTTTTTTTATCGCGTTGTAAAAACTCGCGTTATAGAAGAGTCTACTGTATAAATATATATATAAACGATGTAATGTAGGTAGTTTGAATCTCAATCTCTCTCAAGACACATTACACAGTCTAGCCATAAATTCTGTTACAAAAAATATTATAAATTAAATGATTAAGAACAAAAACTAATGTAATATATAAATACATATTTTATTATCCAATAGGACATAGATTCTAAATATATACAATCATTCAAAATGTCCTCCCTTATTTTTGACACAGGATCTCAAACTTTCGGGCCACTGATCTATGGCGGCACGCACCTTTTCTAAGGGTATTTCTTTCATTGCTCTCACCAATGCTGATTTCAATTGATCCAAATTATGATATCTTTTATAGCACACCTTCTCCTCTAAATATGCCCACAAACTGTAATCAAGGGGGTTTAAATCAGGGCTTCCAGAGGGCCATTCATTGGCCTTTATGAACTCCGGAACATTCGTCTCCAACCATTGTTGAGTTGACTTGGCTTTGTGAGCAGGAGCTGAATCTTGTTGAGAAATATCCAATGTTCTCCATTAAACATTTTTGTATTCAGAGGCTTTACTATTTGTTCCAAAATATCTTCTTGATAGTTTTTAGCTGTAGTTTTTACCCCTTTGGCACAGAAGTGGAGATCTGTTACACCTTGGTAGCTAACGCCCCACCAAACCATGACAGAAGAAGGATGGTGACTTTTTTCAAGTCTTCTGACTGTCAAAGAAGCTTCTAGAGAGCTACGACAATATATCCTATCATTCTGACGATTAATCTTTTCCTCGACAGTGAAAATTTTCTCGTCTGTGAAAAGGATTCTCTCATGCCACCGACCATCATGCCTCGCCAACAACATTTTTGATATAACCTTTCTAATATCTCTAAGAGCAGGGGTTATCAAATGACCTGTGCGTCGTTTGAAAGCTCTCAGTCCAAGGTATTCGTTGATTATCCTGGAAACGGTTCTTGGCGCTAAATTCATCTGCTTTGCTAAGATCTTTTGTTTGCGGCGTGGATTTCGACGAATTCTTTCGCGAATGGCTTTTATTGCTGCTTCCGTTCGTTGCACGCGCGGTCGACCAGATCTTTCAAGGTCATCAATAGTGCCAGCCTTGTTGAACCTTTCAATGGTTCGATAAACAAATTGACGCGTAATATTCAAATTTTGTAAAAGTTTAAAAATGGATGAAGGACGTTGGCCTACCTTGTGTAAGGCTATTACAGCTATACGGTTTTCTTTAACACCCCAATCTATTATCAAAAAAACCAATATATTCCGATTTTTTTTTCTAAACACGTGTGCACGAGATATTCAAATAACAACTACCGTATTTTGAATACTTCATGCGGTCAAATTAATTTTTTTATCACTGATTTGGTTTTGTAACAATATTTATGGCTAGACTAAGTATTTAGAGAATAGTTAAATATCCTAAGTAGGAACTGACCTCTAGTCACCTGTGGAAGTCTCCAGATTTGGGAATTAAAATTATAGGATCTCATGATAGAATTAAGACAACACGATAATCTCCCTTTTTGCTATAGAAGACCAAACACAAGTCAGGTAGAAGAACTTCTTTTATAAGAGGACGATCGTACAAGCTTTCAGGCAAGACTCCCTTCTACAGGTACAAAATGACACGAATAGAGCAACGGCTTATACACTGGTCCGCAAAATTAAAGGAACAACACATGTTTAAGAAAAAGAAAAGTTATATTAAGGGATATATATCAAGTTTTGGTATATTCAAAAGCTTCCATGAATTAAGAGAGTATGTAAAACAGAAAAACAAATAAAGTTGTTCCCAATATGCAAAATACCACCGTCTACGTTGACTCCGCCTCCAGCACGTGCCTGAGTCTTTCTCAAAGCGTCCTAATTTTACGCTCCACTAGATTTTTATTGAACCTTTTTGTTTTTTAAAGTTTTCATGGCTTATAAGGCAACATTTATCACAAGAGAAAAAAATGGCAAGCTATTGGAAGGATGGAAGCAGGCCAATCACAGACAGAAGTAGCAAGATGGCTTGGAGTGACAAGAAACGTTGTCTCAAGGCTTTGGATAAAAATTTCAAACGACAGCTAATGTTGCCAGAACACCCGGACAACAACGGCCAAGGGTCACAACGTTAAATCAAGACCGTTATTTGAGTCTCCTTGTGCGTCGCAATAGAAGAATGACATCATCGCAACTACGAAGTGACCTCAATGCAGCTACAGGAGTCTTAGTATCAACTGATACAATACGCAGAAGGCTTCACAAGAAGGGCCTCTATGCTCGACGACCCATAATTTGTGTGCCATTGACACCACCTCAAAAGAGAGCAAGGAAACTTTGGTGCAGACAACATGTCGCCTGGAATCCAGATGAATGGAGGCGTGTAATGTTCACTGATGAGTCCAGATTCTCTCTAAACAGCGATTCTCGTCGTGTCTTTGTCTGGAGAGAGGTAGGATCCAGAAATAACCCCCGGAATATGGTTGAAAGGGATCCCTACAGAAGCCAAGGTTTTATGGTCTGGGCTGGAATCTTCTTGGGCGGTCGCACAGCACTCCATATTTTTCGGCAAGGAACCCTGACTAGACAGAGGTATCGGGACGAGATCTTGGCAGCATATGTGATGCCTCAAGCATTGAAAATGGGAGAAAACTTTCTTCTAATGGATGATAATGCCCGTCCACATAGGGCTGGTGTGGTCGACACTTTTCTCCAAAACCATGCAATTGCTCGGATGAATTGGCCAGCTCGATCCCCAGACCTAAATCCCATTGAGCATGTATGGGACAACCTAGGACGGCGGATCTCATCCCTCCAACCCTCTCCTAGAAACACTCATGAGCTAGAAACAGCCTTAACACAAGAGTGGGCGTTGATTCCACAGTAGCTGATACACTCCCTAATTCTTAGTATGGGTCACCAATGTAGAGCCTGTCTATCAGTTAAAGGCGATCACACCCTATATTAACAACAATATCCAAGATATTTATGCACTGACTGCAAGAAGATCATTGCTTGACCGGCTAATTTGCATAAAATACGTGTTAGAATTCTTTTTTCGGGTATTCTAATCAATAATGGAACAATAAATATGTGTATAAAATTTCATTGATAAATGTTCAATAAAATTTGAGAAAAATGAAAAAATATGTTGTTCCTTTAATTTTGCGGACCAGTGTATATATTCCCTTTCGTGTATTTTTTTACATATTTTTTCTTTTTAAAATTGAGTATTATGTGAAACATTTTCATGAAAGTGTAAATGGATATATAAACCATTGCCACTAGTGTCATTTTGTACCCGTAGAAGGACGTCTTGCCCGAAAGCTTGCACGACCGTTCTTCTACAAAATAAACTCTTCTCCCTGGCTTGTGTTTCTTCTAAAGCGTTCATGTGTTCAAGTAGTTAATTTCTTTCCCAATATATTACCTCTGAGAAGTATCGGAGGCAATTGAAATATTAACTATGGGAAGAATGGACAAATAGACAGAGATAAGTATATTCTTTATAAATAAATGCTATAGAAAGATGAAAACATTATAACCTAAATAAGAAATTGAAGAAGCTAGGACACTCTATAATGATGAACTTGTTACATGGAGCTTTAAGTGTGGTGCCCGAAAGTGGAAAAGGAAAATAATACAGATGTTCAATATATTCATTTGTTCTCTCCTTAAACGTTTGCTCTTAATACAAGGTGCGTTCATTAATTTCCAGGATTGCTCTGTATCTTTGAAAAAATAAAACAAATAAAAAAACTAATTTAATATTTTTCAAAATATGCCCCTCCTGCCTCAATACACCTGTTCCATCTTTTTTTCCAATTGTCGAAGCAGGAGATAAAATCACTTTTTGAGAGGTTCCTCAAGGTTGCCTTCGATTCGGCTTGTATCATATCAACGTTGTCAAATTTCCATCCTTTTAACTTCATTTTCAATTTAGGATAGAGTAAAAAGTCAATGGGGGCTAAGTCGGGGGAATAGGGTGGATGAGGGATCTGTATGGTTGAATGCTTGGCCAAGAACTGCAAAACAACATGGGATGTGTGCGGCCGCGCATTATCGACGTGAAGTATCCAGTCATTGTTTTGCCCTCTTTCAGATCTTTTAAGGCACACTGCCTCCCTTAAGCGCCTCATTATCCCAAATAAACCTCTTGATTAATTGTACGTCCGAAAGGAATAAATTCACGGTGAACCAAACCATTAATATAAAAAAATGTAACAAGCAATGTCTTGACTTTGGATTTTGTAAATCTTGCCTTTTTGGGTTTCGGTTCCTCTCTTTCAATCCATTGGCTGGATTGACGTTTGGTTTCCGGGTCATACTGATACACCCATGTCTCATCCCCGGTAATGATTTTTTGCATCCATTCTAGATCGGTCCGAGTCATTTCAACCATGTTTTTGCAGACATCCATTCTAACCTCCTTTTGTTCCTCTGTTAGAATCCGGGGAACACATTTTGAAGACGTCCGGATCATGTCCAAATCTTTTGTTACTATTTGATGACACAGTCCTACATATAGTCCAGTCTCTGAAAATAAGTCTTTAATAGAAATTCTTCTGTTAGATTTATTTTATTCCTTTATTTTGAGCTTGTTTTCCTCGCAACGTAATGATCTTGGACGCCCAGTATGCTGATCATCGTTTACCTTTTCCCGACCTTTTAGGAAGCGTGAAAACCATTCAAAAGTTCTTGAACGGGATAAAGCTGCATCGCGAAAAGCTTCTTTAATCAATTCATGCGTCTCAGTAGCACTTTTTTTTCAATTTAAAACAAAACTTAATGAAGATTCTCTGCTCTTCGAAAATGGCCATTTTAAAATTAGAAATGCGAACCTTACAAGGAAGTTGTTTTGTTCTATTTTTAAATCGGCGCGTGCGCCACGAGACTCGTGCTTTCAGTCAAGTGTGGTCGAATGTCCAATATTTGTTTCTGTATAAAAAAAAATTATTTAGCTTTTTTATTTATTTATTTTTTAACTAGTCCTGGAAATTAATGAACGCACCTTGTATTTAACCCATCTGTCTGAAGTTTTAACAGCATATTGAGTTAATTCTGGAAGGAATCTTTGTCGCACTTCCATCCAGGGAAAATACAAATTGATCAAGTACTGAATTAATTTACTCATTTTTAGTCAGAAAATGATTGTTATATTGATGCATAATATTTGGAGGGGAAAATATTCTTTCGGGGGGAACATTCTTTCGAGCAGAACATGGCCAGGTCATATATCTGTAAAAAGGAAAGTTCAAAGGCTACTTTAATACTTTTCTCTATTGAAAATATATACGAATATGCAGTGCATACAAAATATAGGCTATAAAAATCCGATATTCAAATTAAAACAATAACTAATTTACATATTTTGTGATGGAAAAAAAAAAGATCGTTAGGTACAAATGAAATTTGACCCAAAATTTTGAAAAATATTAAAATATCAGACAAATTTTCTTATTAAGAAATTATGGAAATCTCACTCTTCCTGTAATGAAGAAAAATCACAAGACGGAGAGAAAAGTTTTTTTTTTTTCGTTAAATAAACTCTCCTACCCGCCTTATGATTTTTATTCTAAACTTGCTTATTCTGGGGTCAGGAAATGTGATGCCAATTATGCTGCATATACAAGGTGTGATCATTAAGTAGAGAGACATGGCTGAAATTTTTGAAATAATGAAAATAAGACAAATAAACGATGTAATATTAAACTTCATAATCTAAGTTTTTAACTAAATGGTACGAGAGCGTCCGTGATTCGAATTTATTTTATAAAGCGAACGTTGTCAGAAATTTCTTCGAAAAACTTTCTTTAAAAATTTGATAGAGAGTTTTATCGAGAAGCGAATCGCTATTAAATTTTGTTCGAAACTCGGTAAAAGAGCTTCAAAAACGAGTGCTTTGATTAAAGAGGAGTATGGAGATGAATTTTATAGTAGAGAAATTTTTCTAATTGGTTCGTCAACTATAAAAATGGAAGAATAAATCCTTTTAACAGAGTTCGACCTGGTTGACCGTGCATCATCAGAAACCAGGTAAATATCGAACAAACCAAAAGCCTTTTGCGAGAATACCCCAAAATGACAATCAGGGAGGTGAGCATACAATTAGATATATCGTACGGGTTGGTGCAATTAATAATAAGCGAATATTTGAATATGGTTAGAGTAGCATCTCGGTTTGTTCCTGAATTGTTCACAATTGGGAGGAGAGAGAGAACAACGAGAGGCTAGACTTTCAATTTGTAAAAACTTTTGGAAAACTACCAGAATAACCCAGATATGCTGAAACAAATAATCACAGGTGTTTAAACATGGTGGGTTTACGCGTATGACCCGGAGACAAAATGCCAGTCAAGTGATTGGGTTGAACGAGGACAACCAAGGCCAAAATTTCAAGAAGAACAAAATCAAAGATAAATATTTTGTTGATTTCTTTTTTTTTTTTGTTTTTATTTTAAGGGTCTTATTCACTTTGAATTTCTTCAACAAGGTCCAACAATAACATAATACGTATATTTGGATATTCTTCGTCGTTTACGTGAAGCGATTAGACCCAAAAGACCTGATATATGGGAGACGAAATTGTATCCTGTGACAGGATAATGCTCGACTTAACATGGCCCTTTCGTTTGCTCAATATTTGGTGCAGAACGTAACCCACCAACCTGCTCACCATCCCTATTCCCCTGACTTTTACTCTACCTTAAGATAAAATATCTTTTGAAGGGTAAACATTTTAATGATGTAAGTGCAATTATATAAAATATTCGAAGAAAAAATTAAGAGATATTCCGAAAAACGAACTTTCTCAATGTTTTGAGCAATTGAAAAGGAGAGGGAAACATTGTTGTGTAGCGCAAAGATAATAATTTGAGGAATATACGTTTTTATATTTGTATCTACTCTAATAAAATGTTAACAACCTTGTCTCCTTACTTAATGATCACACCTTGCATATAGATATACTAGCGAATGTACCCAGCACGGTTTCTGCCCGAGTGAAAGTTTGACTAACGAACATTTGTTTAAACATTATTCTGAGGTCAAATATCCACTACTTACTGCATCTATTCTTGTCAAGATAAACTGATGTTTGTTACTCTTCTCCACCAAAACTACCCTATAAGCAATTAGAGAATTGAGCATGTAGGTAGCTGAATATATAGATTAATATAGAAGCTATTAAAATATTATAATTAGACAATAAACAATCCGTTTAGCATATTTTATCATTTACTGACTATGAATGACTCTGTCCGGCTTCTCTCCTTGGGAATATTTGCCAGGGAAATTTTGCTATAACAAATGGTATTTATATTATAATTATGTCCATTAATTAGTAGTTGTCATGAGGATTCCAATTAATATGTGTCTTTATTACTAACATAATCATTCTGTATATTATTTTCAAATTTGTATTTTTCAAATGTGATTTCTCACTTTAGAATGATAAAATAATACAATCATCTATATATATAAAAATGAATGTATGTGTGTGTGTCTGTCCTTTATGCCTGACCAAACCACTCATTGGAACGCCATGAAACTTTGGGAAGTTATTTAGTATAGTACTGGGAAAATTTCTAGCAAATAAAATTTTTGAAATAACTTTTCGCCTAAAAATAATCAAGATAAATATTCTAATTTATCTTTTATAATTCAACAATCTGCTCTAAATATTATCATGATGATACAATGATTTTGTAATGTAGAAAATTAGGAAAGACAAAATGAGACAAGAATAATGAAACAATTCCAAGACAAGATACTATTCCTTTAACTTCCAATTACCGAAGGTACCAATTAATATTGATTTTATTCAACTTATCGAGTATTTTTCAAGGGACCGGGAAAAAATGTTCACTTTATCGAGAGATTCGTTAGACAAACCTTTACTCGGGTAAAACCCGGGCGAAGCCGGGTACATCCGCTAGTAAATAATATTTAATAAAGCATTCTAATTGGGAAAACATTCACTCGGGAAGAACCCGGGCAAAGCCGGGTCATAATATATAATTGTAAATAAATACATATGCGCTCGAGTAATTCCCGTCATTGCCCGAGTCATTCAGCTAGTTATCAAATAAAACAATTAACCAATAGATGGAATACTGGATAACAATTTGCTACTGTTCGCGGGCCTACTCTGAACAGAACGATCAGCAATAAGAATGTTATTCTGAACCCAGTGTATGAGTGACAGACAGACAAGAATCAACACTGAACATACAATCATAATAATTTTGTTGTAAGAATACAATTGTCAAATGTGAAAAGGAAGACATCTGATAGTAAAGATCCACTTAACTATCGAAGTAAAACCAGTGAAATACATTAAGGAGAGGTGATCGTAAGGTGAAGTGTTTCTTTTATTTCGAACAAAACCGAGCTTTCCAATTTAGATCTTCAACTTGCTAAAGAGCAAATGAGTGTTTTACCCTTTAGCCAGTTGATGAGCACTGTGCCCAAAAGCTCGAGTTTCTCCCGCAAATAAAATAAAAACTTCACATTACTATATAGCAGTGTTGTGCAAATATTAATTAAAATTATTTATTAAAGATTAACAATTGATTAATTGTTAATTGTAATTTTCACAATTAACAGTTAATCAATTGTTAATTGTATTTTTACAATTAACAATTAATTAATTGTTAATTGTATTCATACAATTAACAATAAATTAATTGTTAATTGCACTTTTCTAATTAACAATTAATTAATTGTTAATTGCACTTCAATTTAATTGAAAAATAATTTTTAATGCCCAACACTGCATTTCAGTACCACTCTCTTCTCGAACATGCTGTCCGACAATTTGTGACTCTTTGGCAGATTTGTCATTGTCGCAAAAGAAAAAAGGCGTTCAACTGTAGCTGACGATGGTAAAGGTGTGTTGTATTTAATAAAAACACTTTTTATCTCAGGCAGTGTTGGGCAAATATTAATTAAAATGATTTATTAAAGATTAACAATTGATTAATTGTTAATTGTAATTTTCACAATTAACAATTAATCAATTGTTAATTGTATTTTTACAATTAACAATTAATTAATTGTTAATTGTATTCATACAATTAACAATTAATTAATTGTTAATTGCACTTTTCTAATTAACAATTAATTAATTGTTAATTGCACTTCAATTTAATTGAAAAATATTTTTTTAATGCCCAACACTGCTATATAGTTTTTTTTTATCAAAGAAATAACCGAAAGAGAAAGAGAGAGTCTTTTCTTGAAAAAAAAAAAATTAAAAACAGTTGGCCTTCTCTTGAAAATTTGCACACAAGTGAAGCTATGTATTTTTATTGACAACATCTGATGTGAGGCGACTGGAATTGGGTCGGGGGATGGCTGAGCGAGGGGTCACATAGGAGCTGGTGGACCTCTGGAACCTGGCTGGGGACCCCACGGCGGGCGACGTGACAAAGGTTTTGGAAGCCTGGAGTCGCTGAGGGATCCTGGAGTACTTGGGCGGCGTCCCAGGGGGGCACCCCTCCTTCAGATGGTCGACAATGAACGTCGAGGTGGCCTCACTCCTACGGATTGGCAGCTTGCAAAATGTCTTCTCCCTGAACCTCTGGTTCCTAGGTACAATGACTGGAGACGGCTTGGGAGCTATCCTGACATCTTCTCTCGACTCTGTCGGCGTTCTTACTGTTCCTTCAGCTTCTATCTTCTTAGCTTCACTATCCTTTGAACAGGAGTAAAGCCATGTTTCTTCGTTGTCAATATTATCAAACTCTTGGATATCAATCAAGCTTCCATTCGATATATATTCCCAAAATTCAAGATCTTCTACGTTCTTTTTATTTACTTCTGGCTTTAAAATTATTTTATTAGAATGCAAAATTCCGTAGTTACTACTGCATGTATTATTTTTATTTTCCCTGGATAGATCAATTTGTTCATCACATTTGCTGCTTTGTAAAATATTATCAGTGTTATTTGAATATGATTCATTGTCTTCCTTATATATTGCTTCTTTTCTATTAGATCCAAATCTGCTTTCTCCACGTATAGAATTGCTTGCATTTGAAAATGGCAAATTCATCATGTGCTTGTCACTTAAAGGATTTCCTAAAATTGAATCTTGTATTTTTTCTTGTTTTATATCTATGCATTTTGAATTACCCTCATACGAGCTGTAAATTTTATATTTTGAAATAAATGATTTTATTGGCTCAGAACCTAACTTCCTTTCACGTTTGAATAGATTAATATGATTGCCATTTGCATTGAGAATTGTACTATCATGAATGTTATATTTCGGATTTTCGCTATTTGTCGGTGACTTGTTTACATTTAGGCATTCGTTGTTTTGCTTCTCATTATTTTGTATACGGCGTTTTCTTAGTTGCTCATTTTGAAATTGTAATCTTTTAACAACTTCTTCTAATTGTTTCAATTCCAAGATCTCTGCAGCAGACATTAGTGATGAAACATCCATTATTTATATGTAAACTTTGAACACATTGTGCTTACAAATTATTTGAATAGAATTATTTAATTAAATAAAGTTTATATGCTTATATATTTTATTTTAAAATATAATATAATAATTTTTTCATTTACCCCTTCAAAATTATGATTATACAATAATTTTTCAGTGGAGATTTAATTTAAATGATAAAAAATGTTTTATTTTGGATAATTACGCTCGGCTAAATGATCTCGAGATGGGTTAAGGAATCGTTTCTATTATAATTAGTCAAAATATTTTATTTTTAAAAATGAATATAAATCTTTCAAATACCGTGCAAAATACAGGATTACTCAACCAATGTATATTTTTTCTTTTTAATCATTAATATATAAAAAAAATTGATACGAAGATCACGCATATTTATATAGGATAATATTTAATTGAAATGACATATACAGGTCTATATATAAAATTTGAAATTTTAAGACGCATAACATTTTATTTTTAGCGATATTTTCGATTTCATTTAAACGGTAATTTGTTTTAACATTTTTAATTAAAACATTTATTTTAAATGAAGTTGGTCTACCTTAGTACTTTTCTTTTGTTGTTATTGTTGTTAAGGTCATTTTTAATTTCAAAAGCGCATTTTTTTATTCTTCACTAGAAAAATTTTTGATTTAATAAAGGCATTTTTTTTTTTATAAAGTATAATCTATATATAAAGTATAAATTCCACTCTTGACAAGCACATTTAACAATTTAATAAAGACATTTTATATTATAATATCAACATTTTATAGTTTAATAGCGAATATTTTAAACTAAACTTCGAAGTTTAACAACGACATACCAAAGTTTAACAGAAACGTATAGAAAAAGATGTTTGAAATAACATTTATTTAATATAAAATAACAATTATTTAGCATTTAAAAATAATATTTAGTAATTTTATACCAACAAATACGAGTTAAATAACACGTTTTTATATTTTTAAACCTCCACATTTTTAACACAACTTTTTATATCCATTTTATTATATTCAACTATTTCATATTTATCTCACAAATGATTGCTTCTTAAAATCGTATCAAAATGTTAAGTGCAAAAGAATTTTATTGAAAAAATAAAATATATATATTGGGTTGTAAAGAAAGTTCGTTCGGTTCTTGTATCCCTTTGTTTCATAACGGTTTTTGTTGTTATGCGATAAAGTGTCTATATTTTCTAAATAGTACTTGTTCTGTTCTACAAACCTGTATTTGTTTTTTGAAACACGTGATTTTTTGTTCTTTTTCCAGACTTGAAAATGGAATATCCAGGAGGCAAAATCAACATTTTAGACATCTGCTTTTCTTCGCTTTTCATCGAGGTCAAAAGCAGCCGAAGCAGCTCGGGACATATGCAACGTGAATGGAAAAGGTATCATAGGGGAGCGAGCAGCACAAAAATGGTTCGCAAAGTTCAAAAACGGGGACTTGGACCTTGAAGACACGCCTCGAAGCGGACAACCATCAGAATTCGATGAGGAACATCTAAAAGCCCTTTTGAAGGAAGATGGTCGCCAAACAACCCGTGAATTGGCTGAAAAAATGAAATGTAGTGCTGTGACCATCTCCTTAGGTTTTAATCAAAAACTTGGAGCTTCGATGCCTCACGAGCTTAATGAAACCAACAAAGAAAATCGCCTTCAAATCGCTGCTCAACATCTCGCACGCCATGAATCAACACGGGGCCATAAACATCTATTTTTATACCGAATCGTTACGGGAGATGAAAAATGGTGTCTATACGTGAATATGAAGCAAAGAAAAGAGTAGGTGGCTCCAGGAGATATGCCGAAGCCAAGAATAAAGCAAGATCTTCACCAACAAAAGGCTATGATCTGCGTTTTTTGGGACTGCGAAGGTGTGCTGTACTGGAAAATGCTAGAAAGGAATGCCACGATCAACAAGGACCTATACATTGCCCAATTGCATCGCGTGAACGAGGCTATTCAACAGAAAAGACCCGATCGACAAGGTCAAATCATTCTCCTTCGCGACAACGCTAGGCCGCATGTTTCACAAGTCATCAAAGCCGCCTTTTGTACTTAAAGAAAAGATAGGGAAAAAAAAGAATGAATTTAGAAAATTATGAATAAAAAAAATTACTAATTTAAATAAATAATTTTCGTGTCTAACTATTTTAGCGATAAGCAGGTGGTATTCTTGAGGTATTGAACGACAGGGTTTGGTGATTTTAAATATAATGGGCTTTATTTTACTATGATTTAACGAGATGCATAAAATATAAACTAATTTCTATTTCAGTTGGCGCAAGTATCCTGCTATTATGCCAATAAACTTTTTGCTAACTTTAGCTTTATCAGTTCTAGAATATTTGACTTCACCAGCCTCTTTAGAATCCTCAAATTCACTTACCATAGTTTCCTCTTCTGAATCCTTTACTTCATCAGCGCTTTCAGATGCCGCTCCAGAATTGTTTACTGATTCATTACCTTTAATTACAGTTTGAGGATCCTTTACTTCAAGCATGTCAAACTCGCGGCCCGCGGGCCTCATGCGGCCCACAACGAATAAATTTGCGGCCCACCAGACAATATATTTTAATAAAAAAAAATTATAAATTAAAAAAAATAATAATAAAAATTTGTAGCCTAATTTTTAAAAATTATAATTATACATAATTTATTTATTAATAACGAACCACTGGTCGCCATACATAAGTCGTAAGTTTTGATAATATTATACCTACATACATAACGTATGTACATCGCCATAAGTATTGTGTGCCTTAAAGTTTAAAGAAAATATTCTTTCGGAGTACTAGAAAAAAAAATTAAGTTACGTTCAATAATTTGTGCAGTTATTCTGTGTCTGGTAAGTTAAAAAATATTAATTTTTAAAATATTAATTAAAACGTTTTATTATTTTGTGTTAGCGATTACTAATTTTTTTTCCGACCTTTGTATTCAATATGTCTTCATCAAAACCAAATGGCAGTAAAACTAAACGAAAAATTGCTGTCGAACATAGGAATTTTCAAGAAAAGTGGGAATTAGAGTATTTTTGCTCTGAAGTAAAAGATAAAATCATCTGCTTGATATGTAATAATGCTATTAGTGTACCAAAATTATATAACATTAAACGTCATTATGAACAACATAAATCAAAATATGATACCTACGAAAGTTTAATGAGACAAGAAAAGTTAAAAGAGTACAAGTTGGGAATGAAAAAACAACAGTTTATGTTTACTAAAGTATCACAAGAGAGTGAGGCGGCGGTGCATTCAAGCTACGTTTTATCGGAGATGATAGCTAAACACTCAAAACCTTTTACTGAAGGTGATTTCATCAAGGAATGTTTAATTAAAGCTGCAGAAATTGTTTGTCCTGGAAGAGTGAAGACGTTTCAAGCAATATCTTTGTCTCGAAATACCGTTGTGGAAAGAGTTACTGATATGGCCAGAAATTTAAATGATCAGATAAAAGAAAAATCATCTTGTTTCGAAGCATTTTCCATTGCCTGTGATGAGAGTACGGACATTGGGGGCGTAGCTCAGTTAGCTGTTTTTTTTTTTTTTTCGAGCTTGCGACACGGATTTCAACATTTTTGAGGAATTATTGGAACTAGTACCGATGCATGGCACTACTACAGGAGAAGATATATTTAATTGCGTAAGTAGGAAAGATGGTAGCAGAAAAGAGATGCCAAATATCAGGGAGAAAATATTAACTTTACTTTCTTTTTTCTTATTAGTATTTTTTAAAATAAACCTACATAAATGTTACTATAAAATTTAATTACTTGTTTTCTTTTTTTTGCGGCCCTGTGTATTAGTATTTGTGGGTGTACCAAAATAGATATTCTCATCACTGAAGCATGTGTGAGTATAAAACATTTTTGTGAACTTTGTTATTTCTCTATAGAAAATAACGTCGTATATTTTTAGCTAAGCCTATCAATTTAGTAGCATAGCGCGTCTCTATTACTTTATTTTATTTTATTATTTTTTTTTTTTTGCCCTCGAAATAGAATAACCGCCAATTTAGAAAGAACTGTGAAGTAAATTGAAACAAAATGGATGCACACATTGCTTATCAAATATCGAACTAAAAGAAAACAACTTTGCAACATGGTCCATGAAAATGGAGGCAATTCCCGACTCAAAAGTCCTTTTCGAGGGAAGTATTGTAAATAATGAACTAGAATTTACAAAAAAAAAAAAGATAAAACCTGATGATATATGGATCAAAAAGAATCGGGAAGCATATAGCCTAAAATTATTATCACTTTCGGATGACTTAACAATAATCTTTAGAGGCGACAAGAAAGCCAAAAGAATTTGGCACGACATAAAGATTCGAAGGATCCTTAGAAAATAAAATCATAGACTTAATGTTGGATAAAGTGAAACTAAAAATGATCCGAAGTGAAAATGTTGACGTGTACATTGTGCGAGCACAGAAAGAGATCGCCCAGCTAGGAAATACTGTCATAGAGAGAGAACCAGTTAGATATTTTGTTGAAGGACTTTTCTACCTAACTTTGACATGATTATAGCAGCACTGTCAACAAACAGAAATATTTCATTTACAGACTTGAGACAAACTCTTCTGGACTTTGAAAAGAAGAAACAAGACAAAAATAAGAATCATGAAAATGCCTTTAGATATTAAGGCAATCAACTAAGAGGCCTTCCTCTGGACCTGTAAAATTTGCAAAAAAAAAAAGGCATAAAGACTGTTGGTTTAATTTTAATAAAAAATGAGCATAAGAAACAATAATAATGACATGGTCAGGAATTACCAGAAAGGTCAAAACCTAACAAAGACGCAGCCAGATCAGCCATCCAAGAAGATAAATAATCCCTATATATATAAAAGTCAGTGTATGTATGTATGTATGTAAACAACAAAAGCAATTTTTATTCAGTCATATAAAACGTCGTATGTTGTATGTATGTATGTATGTATGTATGTGGGTATCTATGTCGGCTATACACGTCCACAATACGTAACTAATCTGACTGAAATTTTAACAGTATATAGAATACAATCTGGAAAAACTTATAGTGAAAATTTCAGGTCTCTATCCCGAATATTCTTCGAGTTATTTGCAAATTGCGTTACAAATTTGCCTTTTCGCTCGCAAGCAGCGCCTCTAGCGGTGAAGATGGGAGTTAGGTAATATCAGCTGACCTAATGTACATGTAAAACGTGTTTTGACAGGACTTAGAGAAAAATCTGGAAAATATATTTATCGGATTTTTAGCCAATAAAAAATAAAATTGACAGGTTCTGGGCAAAAATAATTGTTTTTTAGTCAGAAAATGATAATGACAATATCGCTGTATTTTGTTTGATTATCAGATACAAAATTATATCGGGAAAAATTCCAAAAAGCAGAGACCACGGGTGAAACCAGTTCATTTTTTTGAACGCAGGAATAAAATTCTAACAGAAAAAACTTTATTCGAGCATAAAACAAAAGCCAGATCATCTATATATATATAAATGAATGTATGTGTGTGTGTGTGTGACAATTAAACAATATTTATTGTCATCTTAGACAATATTACATCTCACATGAGAGAGAGAGGAAGAGAAGAAAATTATTAAATATATACATAAATGAAACAAATTTACAAGAGGGACAAAGGTAGGAGTCCGCGGCGCTGGAGGGTCCTGGACCAGGCGATGAGCGGGTCCTCCACCGCTTCTCCGAGCCCAACCTGGACAAAGCAGCGATAGATTCGCAACTTTGCCGAGGCCAGGATGGAAAGGGCGTCGTCCTCAAGGCCGGACCCGCCGAAGATCCAAGCCTGCAGGTCAGGGGGCCGCCCTATGATGTTGAAGGCCTCTCTAATTAGAGGCCTGATGGAGGGACAGCACCAGTAACGGTGGCTGAGGGAGCGGTCGATGGACCCGCAGGCAGGACAGGAGGGGCCGACCGAGGCAGGATGGGCCGGATGGGGGAGGGCGTGGAGGGCCAACTTGAGGGCCGCGTCAGCCTCGTGGCCCGAGTAGGCGCAACGCCGCAATGAGGCCCAGTCGATCCTGGATGGTGGATTGATGGTGGGCGTCCATCTCGCCAGGAATCTGGAGATGGGCGTGGCGGCGAGGCGCGGGCGATCCAGGGCCCGTCGGGCTGAGCGGGTCGTGAGGCCGTTGAGGAACGGCGTAGCCGTCCCCCGCAGCACCACGGCCGCAGCTAAGGAGCTAGATGAGGGCGTAGACTCCGCCCCGAAGCCCACGGCGTTCTCGGAGGTCAGCCTCCGGCAGAAGGCGCCCAGGGTCGCGGCGTCAGCCAGGGCCGAGCGCGTTGGGCGGGCGATGAGATTTTCCTCCACGATGAGATCCCGGACTCGGGCTCCGCGCCAGCGGGCAGGGGCCAGGAGGTCGGGAGGGCGGAGGAACCGGCAGCCGCCGATGATGGGGAGGTCCAGCAGCTGAGCCGTGGGGACCGCCCGGTGGTTGAGGCCCAGGATGTTGGAGGCCTCCTCCCATAGCTTCAGCAACCGGAGACGGCGGGGCTGGAGACGGGTACCGTCCGGTGGAGGGTGGATCCAGGCTTCCCCGCTGTTGCCGCCGACCAGCCAGCTGAAGGCATTTCTGTCCCCGCGGAGCGCGACCTGCACCCCCTTGAGGCAGGCGAGCTGGAGCTGGGTCGCGAGGTCGAGGAGGCCGAGGCCTCCGATGGCAACTGGCCTCGCCATGACATCGGCGGGAAGCCACGCCGTGTGGTCCTGTCCCCAGACGAATCTCGCCAGTCGGGCCTGCAGCTTGGCGATGGTCGGGGGTGATGGAAGGTATCCATGCAGGTGGTGCTGGATGACAGACCCCACCAGCGTGTTCGCCGCTCTTGCTCGCCCGACGAGGGAGAGGCCGCGGGTGAAGGGCGTCCATTTGCGGCATGCAGTCTCCAGGAGGGCCAGGAGATGCTGCTCCCGGTGGATGACGGTGCTCCTGGGGGCGATGTCGAGCCCGAGGACCTGATGGAGGTGGTCGACCAGGAGGCGCCGAGAGGGGAGTCGCCGCGGTTGCGCCAGGCGCCGCACCAGAGGCCAGCGCTCTTCCCGAGGTTCACGCCGATTCCGGAGGCCTGCCTGTAATCTTCGAAAACGGTCGCCACCCGCTCGAAGTCTCCGTCGCGATGGAATAGGAGGACGATGTCGTCGGCGTAGGCGATGACATTGCCCACGCCGAGGGTCAACTCCAGGCGACGTAGCAGCGGCCCCGTGGCGATGCTGAAGAGTGCGGCGCTTACGGCGCAACCCTGCCTGAGGCCGTTGAGAAGGGGGAAGGCTGTTGTATGAAAGCCTCCGACCCGGATGGTGGCGTCCGCCCCGGCGTAGAGGATGTTAATCCAGGCCATGAAGGTCGGCGGGAGGCGGAGGGATGTTAGCAGGGACTCCACGAAGCCGCGGTCCAATGAGTCAAAGGCGGACTCTAGGTCGACGCCCATGACGGCCAGCGGCGAGCCCAGGGCGGTGGCCTCCTCGATGGCGTCCGTCACCATGGCGATGTTCCATGACGGGGACCTCCCGGGGACGGCGTAGGTCTGGCATTCCGGCACAAGGGTCCGCAGGTGGGGCTTGAGGCGCCGGTGAAGGATGGCGGCCAGGACCCTGTAGTCGGCCGAGGGCAGCGCGACGGGCCTGTAGCCATCAAGGCCGCGACCTCCGCGGGCCTTGGGCACGAGGCAGATGGAGCTGCGCCGCGTCGACGGAGGCAGGGCACCTCGGAGCCGTGATGCTGCGAACACCCTGGCCAGAGCTTCCGCGAAGAAGTCCTCGCTGAAGGCGACGAGGAGCTCGCACGGCAAGCCATCCCAGCCGGGGGCCTTTCCGCGAGGGAGGTGCTCGATAGCGTTGGCGATCTCGCTGGGGCTGATGTCCGGCCGGTGAAGCGGGTCCTCCTCACTCAGCTCGCGGGTGGTGGTGGGCGCGCTGCTAGCGATGAAGGCAGCTCCCGCAGCTGGATCGCTGGTGGGACGGGCGAAGCGGGGCTGGAAGGTCGCGAATGCCCTCCGCCGAAGCTCGGGGCCCTCGATGATGTTATCCTGCTCGTCCCTGATGACGCTGACCGGGCGTCGGAGGCGGATGGCGCGTGCTAGGTCCGGCAGCGATGGGTAGTCGGCCCGGATGGAGGAGGCCTCGAGCTGCGCCGCGATGTAACGTCTCGCCCTGTAGACGTAGCTGTCGTTGGCAGCGTGGCGTGGGTCGTGCAGGGATCTGGCCTCCGCCAGCAGCCCCGCCTTGATGGAGGTCCACCTATCCCAGAAGGTCCCGTCGTCGTCATCGTGCGCTGTGTCTTCCTCCAACTCCCGGATGTAACCAGCCAGATGTTCGAGAGCAAGGCCCGAGCGGAGCATCGCGGCCAAGCGAGGCTGGGTGGGGGAGGAGACGGCGGTGGTGGGCGGGCCCACCTGGAGCAGCACGAGGCGGTGGTCCGAGAGGTGGTAGTGGCTGGTCGCGTAGATGGACACGCGATCCAGGACTCCAGCAGGGACGAGGATCCGGTCCAGGCGGTTGGATTCGACTTGGTCGCCGTGCATGGAGACTCTGGTGGGCAGGTGGGCGGCGTCGAACTGGGTGGCCACGTCGACCAGCGCGGCCAGGTCCAGAAGAGCGGCGAGGGCATCCGATGATGATGATGAGGGGCCCCGATCCCTGATGTTAAAGTCGCCGATGATCCAACAGGCCCCCTCCTCTTCCTGTGCCGCTGTCGCCGCCAGGAGCTCCAGTTGTCGGTTTCTCTCCCGGGGTTTATGCGCCAGATGAACGGCGATGGCCGTCATTTCCTCGCCGTGGACATCTATTGTTGCCAAGGCGATGTGGCCCGGCCACAGGATACGCTGTTGTAGCACGGCTACGCCTGGTCCGAAGACGCAGGCGAGTCCGGATCCCGAGATGGCTACGGGATGGGCCAACACAACAGCACTGTAGCCGAGGCAGAGGTCTTGGCCGCTGCCCGGATGAAATGCGTTTGTCTCCTGGACAAACGCGATGTCCACGTGATGTTGCCTGAGGAGATGACAAAGGGCAATGCTCCTCCTCCGAGTGGCGAGCCCTCGCGCGTTGATGGTGGCGACGCGGTAACTCATTGGGGCCGTCCTTCACGCAGCACCTTCCTGGTCTTCTGGAGGGTTTTGCGGATGGTGGAGTTGGAGTCTGGGCACAAGGCCTTGATGGTTTCGTGCAATTTTTCGAGGGCGGTGAACTGTTCCTCTGTTAGCGTGGGCGCTCGCCTCTTCATGGTGGTCTCAGAGGTGAGGAGCTTCTGAGCCTCCTCGCAGTTCAGGTCGGGCAGCTTGTCCCAGTCGATGGAGGGGTTGGGGGACTTCCCGAGGTGCTCCAGCAGCTGTTCGAGTGCGGCCTTTCCCCGGGCAGGCGTGGCGGGAGGTGAGGACAGCTTCTCCACCGACATCTCCTGGTCGAGCGGAGGGATGCGAGGCTCGGGGGGCCGCAGGGCAGCCAGGGGAGCAGGGTGGGCAGCAGGGGCGGGGTGGGTGAGATCAATTTGTTCGGCAGGCTGGTGTGCCGAGGGGATCGCCTGAGCCTCGGCCGAAGTCTTCGCCGGTTGGACAGGGGACGCCGGTGTTGCGGGCGCAGGTGCCGGCTTCCTTGGTCGCTGAGGAGGAGGGAGGGGGGGCCTTGCGTCGGTGGGAGACGCTGCTTGCCTGGGGCTGCCGTTCCCTTGCCTGGCGAGCGCTGGACAGTTGGCTCTGCGGTGGCCCTGTTTACCGCATTTGGAACACTTGATTCCAAAGGAGAGGAAGGCCGACAGGGTGTCTCCCTTGGAGTGGATGGTCAGACGGGTGGGCAGCGTCTCCAGCCTTACGCCCTCGCGGAGCAGGATGAACGCCTCCCGGCGGCCGTCGCTGAAGGCGAACTCCCCCATTTTGATCATGATGGGGGCGATGGAGGTGATGTCTCCGTATTCACGCAGAGCCTGCACGATGGTGGCGTCCTCTACAAAGCCGGGGAGATTGGCCACGATGATCCTTTCGGCCCTCTTGCGGAAGGGGAAGACCTTGAGGAGTGTTCCCTCGATGTTCAGGCCCTCCTCCACCAAACGGCTCGCAAGGTTCTTGCTCGCGAGGCCCACGATGTAGTGGCCGTTCATCCTGCCAAAGTGGGCGATGTTTTTGGGCCCTCCGACCAGGTCGCCGATTGCCCGGAGGTAGGAGTAGTCCGGGATGTCTGGGCACAGCTCCACGAAGACGTAGTTCTCATGGTTGGTGTTGGCCTGCCTCGCCCTGGCGTCGGCGATGTTGGCGCGCGTCGCCTTGATTTCCTGGGGCGGCATTGACCTCGGCCCTGTTGTCCGCTTCTGCTGCTGGGGGCCGCGTTTCTCAGCAGGCCTGCTTGCCTGCTTTGCGGCCTGCTCAGGTGTTGAAGAGAGGCGCCTTTTCTTGCTCTTCACAACGGTGTAGTCGTCGTTGGCGTCGACCTCCGCCATCTCGCTGTCGGCCCAGTTGAGCGAGGCCGGGTCGGCTAAATTCTCGCTGGAAGAAGCAGCAGTCGGCGGCGCCGTGACGTCACCCCGCGCGGCAGCCAGCGTTCCATGCGCCTCGCGCGCCGGCGGGCTTGCATGTGTTCGATATTCCATAGAAAATTCTAGAGAAGAATTCTCTATGATTCCTTTTTTCGGCGATAACTCCTCGCCTGGTTGAGATCCAGTGCTGGGCCTTTCAGGCACTTGTTCAGCGGATCGAGAGGGTTCTTCTGGTACCAAACTCGTGATGGTAAGCGCCTTTTACACACACTCCAGAGGCGAAAATGGCGGAGCCCGCAAAAGCGTGGCCGCACGCTAGAGTGTGTGTGTGTGTGTGGTCTGTTTGTCCTTTATGCCTGACCAAACCACTCATTGGAACGCCATGAAACTTTGGGAAGTTATTTAGTATAGTACTGGGAAGGTTTCTAGCAAATAAAATTTTTGAAAGAACTTTTCGCTTTAAAATAATCAAGATAAATATTCTAATTTATCTGTTATAATTCAACAATCTGCTCTAAATATTATCATGATGATACGATGATTTTGTAATGTAGAAAACTAGGAAAGACAAAATTCAGGATGACACGGCAATTTATTTGAGACAAGAATAATGATACAATTCCAAGGCAAGATACTATTCCTTTAACTTCCAATTACCGAGGGAACCAATTAATATTGATTTTATTCAACTTATCGAGTATTTTTCAAGGGACCGGGAAAAAATGTTCACTTTATCGAGAGATTCGTTAGAAAAACCTTTACTCGGATAAAACCCGGGCGAAGCCGGGTACGTCCGCTAGTCTTTCTATAAAAATATCGCTTCTCAGACACGAAGTTTGGAGCGGGACGTTTCACAAGAGTGACATCCACGGAGCCAATTTATAATTGCAACGAATAGTATTTGAAAATCAAAATAATATGATTTTCAAATATCCTTGTGAAAATTTACATTTTTATTTTTATATTTTAAAAACACACAAAGTTTGGAGCGGGACGTTTCACAAAAGTGACATCCACGGTGCCAATTTATAATTGTAACGAATAGTATTGGAATAAAAACATTTAATCGGGTAAAACCCGGGCGTTTCCCGGGTCATTCGGCTAGTTAATAGATAAAAATACAATTTAAAAAAGCTTTTATTCAAATTCACTAAAAAGGAAAGAAAAAATTATCTTCTGTCATTGAGCAATTAGATATATCTGAGTGAAAATAAAAGCGGCGGGGGGCTATCATCATGAATTTCGAACCTTTTGAGACTTAATATGTAGCAGATGATTAGCGATTTTTATAAGTGTTTGCTATATCTTTACCTCTTCTCTAAATATTATCGTCCCCCGCCGCTTTTATTTTCACTCAAATACATCATATTGCTCAATGACAGAAGATTTTTTATTTTTTTTTTTTGCTTTTTAGTGCATTTAAATAAAAGTTGTTTTTTTTTTAAATGTATTTTTATCTATAAATTATCTAGTTAGTTTTTAGTCATGAATTTACAAAATTTAGAATCAAAAGTTCACTGGGGATTAGGCCTTAAATAGAAGGGATGTCTGCTCGCGGCGGATTGGTCAATGTAAACGGCGTTGTTGAAGTTGAAAAAAAAATGGGGGAAGGTCAATCTTACCCAGATTGAAAATAGATTCACCCAGTAGTATTTGTACAAGTTGTGAAAATACAAATTAACAAAAAGGGCATTAATATATTTTATTTTGCCTATCAAAAATTAATGGTGATCAAAATAAAAAATTAGATTAAAAGGGTGATAATCAAATTGGCCAAAAAATGTGTTATATTTAAAACTAGCCGAATGACCCGGGCAACGCCCAGGTTTTACCCGATTAAATGTTTTTATTCAAATACTATTCGTTACAATTATAAATTGGCGCCGTAGATGTCACTCTTGTGAAACGTCCCGCTCCAAATTTGTGTCTGAGAAGCGATATTTTTATAAATAGATGATCTGGCTTTGGGTCTTCTGCTCGAATGAATGTTTTTCTGTTAGAATTTTGTTCCTGCACACTAAAAATGAACTGGCTTCACCCGTGGGTACAGCTTTTTTTGGAATTTTTCCCGATATAATTTTGTATCTGATAATCAAACATGATACAGCAATATTGTCATCATCATTTTATGACTAAAAAAAAAAAAAAACTATATTTGCCCAGAACCTTTCAATTTTATTTTTTATTGGCTAAAAATCCGATAAATATATTTTCCACATTTTTCTTTATGTCCTGTCAAAGCACGTTTTACATGTACATTAGGTCAGCTGATATTACCTCCCATCTTCACCGCTAGAGGCGCTGCTTGCGAGCGAAAAGGCAAATTTGCAACGCAATTTGCAAATAATTCGAAGAATATTCGGGATAGAGACCTGAAATTTTCACTATAAGTTTTTCCAGATTCTACTCAATATACTGTTAAAATTTCAGTCGGATTAGTTACGTATTGTGGACGTGTATAGCCGACATAGATACCCACATACATACATACATACATACATACACTGACTTTTATATATTAGAAAAAACAAGTTATACAAAATAAATATACAGACAAACAAATAATGTAGAGAGCAAAAGTAACTAGGGTTGGAAAGGCAAATATTTTTCAAAGTTCACAAATACTTATCTAAGTTTCTTTTGAGTTTATAAAAATAAACTCTTGTTTCAATTCTTTCGATCAATCAGATCATGAGTTCTTATAGAATTCTTCACTTGAAATTATATCCGAATCAATTCTTCAGTTCCATAACAAGAAAACAATATCGCTACCCACTTAATTGGCGCGCAATTCTATAATGACGCTCTTCTCTTTATCTTCTTTGTTTCTTGTTAACGTAGCTACTCATTCCTTCTGAGGCAGGGAGCTCATATTTCCCCGAGCCTATACACCAGTGCTGCTGGTTGTTCCTTTTTCTTTTTCCTCTCGTCACCGCGCATGGGATGGGGGGGCGATGTCATTTTTGTCTTGTATCGTCAAACTCAGCTTGCCTCTCACCTTGGGACAGATGTGTATGTTTGATAATTTTCAAATTTTGCTCATTCCTTGTTTATTCCTTTTCACCCATTAAGAGAAGGAGGTAAACAAAAATAAAATTAAAAAATACATATATAATAATAATAGGGGGAAATCTATAAAATATGCAATTATAAATTATCTATTTTTAACATACTCCCACCTTTTTGTATGGGAATACAAAAACAGAAAAAAGTAATAAATCTTAATCAGGAAAGATTATTGGTGTACACCCCCAATCTCGTAGGTTTTTTCACCTCTCTTCCAGACCTAGTAAAAATTGACTGTTCTCCACCTGTTGGAATCTCCGGGGTTTTGATCCCTTCTGACTTGGGTAATTTCACCTCCCTGGAAATATCAGAACCAAGTTCCAAAGAGAAAAGTCTCTTTAACGGTCTTACAAATTCACCCGTAGCAGTCCTAACTCTAGCTACACGTTCTCTGCCATCCTTCCCGGGGTATAGTTCCAAGATCCTGCCTAGCGGCCCGAATATTATTTTTTGATCATCTCGACCAATCAGCACAACTTCGCCTGGAAGAAACCTTCTACCCTCCGTTTCATTCCCCTTTTGAACGACTATGGCGAGGTATTCCTTGTGAAATATTTCCTTCAATTCTTTCTTAATCTGCTGTAACTTTCGAAAGTGTCAAAAAAACTTTTGAAGATTGGACAATAATGCTCTTTTGGTTACTTTACCATGTCTAGTGGTGTCTTGTGGAATGTGGCACCTCAAGGTATCTCTTTCTTTGTTCCAATATAGCCCTAATACCCTGGAATCCTCCTTATTTTCTATTATTTTACCTCCATATTCCCATTCTCTTAAAGTCATTTTAGCCTCATCCATTATATTGTTAGCGACCTCTCTGATACGTTCCAATTCATCAAGTTCATCGACTGAGAATACTAAGTTATCTACTTAGAATGAACGTTTTAGAACATCTGCAACAGGTTTGCGATAATCCACAATGGACTCCAAATGATATTTAAACGCTGCGGCCAAGATGAAAGGACTGCAGGTTAAACCGAAGACCACTCGGGTGTGTCTCAATGTCCGTATCTTAGAAGGATCTTGTTCATCCCACCATAAAAATCGCAAATAATCTCTTTCCTTTTCATCTATACCTATGGTCTGAAAAACTTTGCGGATGTCAGCGATGTGGCTCCTATTTTATTTTCTCTAAATCTTATCAGGATTTCAGGTTAAAGTTCAATCAGATTAGGTCCAGTCTCTAAACATTCATTTAGAGACAAACTTCTCTTACTTGCTTTACATGATGCATCGTAAACGGGTCTAATAGGAGTAGTCTCACTCTGAACCTTATATATCAGGCGATGTGGTAGATAATGTCCAATAAGTTTGATGTCTCCCCCGTCAACTTCTTCTATAAGGTTTTCCCTGAACCAGGATCTGAAGTATTTATCATAAGGCTCAAACTGACCCTTTTGCATCAACCTTTGAGTCATAGCCTCCAAGCGCCTTTTGGCTATTTCCAAGTTATTAGGTATCGTACCAATCCATTCCTTCCGTGGATGAGATACAATATAACGTCCATCATGGCCTTGACAGATTTTCGCACGAAAATTTTCTTGCATGAGAAAAATTTTCTCTTTATCAGAGATGACCTCTGTAGGATCTCCTATCCCTATTGTTTCTAATTCCCATAAGGAAGCTACTCTCTGTTGGGTTGCAAGTAATGTGATAACCATTTGAGCACTTGTCTCTAGTCTCTTTGATGAGGTATTACCTATTAAAGTCCATCCAAGAACTGTTTGAATTGCGGTCAATCCTCCTGTCAGCTGTTCAATTTTTCCTGTGAGAAGCTGCCCATAATAGGTCCCACTGATTAGGATGTCTATTTCGGTTTTATTATTGTCTACCTTGGTCAAAGTGATTCCTTTCTTATCCAATTCCCATTGCCTGGGTCCTGTTTCAACGGGTGAAATATCGCCACAAATTATCGTTTCCTCTAACGCTTCCATCTTGAAAGCCTTTCCCTCATCAACATTGTCCAACTGGAAATAAAATATTGAATGAGCTTTTTCTCCGGTGGTTTGCCCTCCAAACAAAAATTAATTCAATTTAACTTCTCCCACCTTGGGTAAATCTAACTCCTTATCTAGAGACCTTCTGATGTGAGACTTTTCTTACCAGAGTCTAAAAGCACTCTTGTCATTTTGGAACGTTTCGGTCCTTTAATTTTTACAATTAGAGTCATTAACGAGATATTATTTGTGCATACTTGATTCGTCATTGCTGTTACAGGCTCATTCTTCCCCTCATTCTGCTCTGCTGAACTATTGTGAGATCTGTTATCTGACCTCCAATTTAAATTTTTCCCGACTATTTGAGGTTCCTCTGCACATTATCTCAAATGAGGTCCTTGGCAACGCTTGCATCTTACAAAAGATCGACAATCCTTCTTCAAATGATTCCTTCTCAAGCATTTAAAGCAAACTTTCGCATCCTGTACCCTCTTTAATGTCTGATTCCAACATCTTGGCTGCCTTAAAACAGTTTTGGCTAGGATGGTTATCTTTGTCACAAAATAAACACGGTAAGTTGGTTTTTCTAACAAATAATGCAGACGCTGTGTGGATCTTAGGGGGATTATTTTCTCTCTTTCCCTGCTTTAGAGGAAGGGAAGGTTCAAATCCTTCAGCAACGAAGGAAATGCGTTCTGCATTTTTAACTTCCTGCTTTAAAAATTCTATCAGACCCTATAATTTATTAAAAGCTTCAGGCCCACTATGTTCAATTCCCGCTTCAACCTCAGATTAATCTTCTCTTTCTTTGAAAGGTGTACGGGAACACGTTACCATATTTTGATAAGTTCAAGCGGCAAACTCTACCCCCAGACTTAGTATCAACTCCCAGAGATCCCAAAGAATGGAGATGTGCAACCAAATCATCATAAAGTTCAGCTAAGTTTCTTTTTTCAGGCCTGATATTGGCAATGACTAACTTTAAAGTTTGCGCACATACAATTCAGTCAGCATATCTTTGTCTCCAAACCTATCTTTTAAATCTTCAATGACTTTGTTGTAATTTTTTTCTGTAAGAGGGAAGCTAGTCACAAGTCTGTGAGCCTTTGACCCAACAACCATGGATTGTATTAAGTTTCCAAATTTATCAACATCAGACAGCTACCACGTTACCCTGTTTTTCTTTGAATATTACAGCGTGGCGATATGATGTCTCACCTAAATGTATTTTTTTGTAAATGACTCCACCATGATAGCCATTCCTCTAAATCACCTGTATACTTTTTTAGTTCAAATTGAGGAAGTTTAATTTGTCTTTTAACACCTGAAGTGCTAGATTGTGACATTTTATCATCACAGGGTGCTGCCAATTTAGACTCATATTCTTTCACCTTCTGTTCGACAATTCCTATTTGTAGGCTATAAGTCTCACATTGTTCGATCTCATCGTTGATTTGAGCTTCTGTGGACCTCGGATCATCCAATAAGATCTTTTTTATTTTATCATCAATCAACATCAGTCTATCATTAAGAATGGTTAACCTTTCAAATTTGGCCCTTATTAAAATTATATCCACTTCCTTTAGACTTAGACCTGATTTTATTTCATTTGTGGTACGAGTGATAGTATTCCTTAAGGGAGTTCTTTCTCTTTTAAGCTTATCCATCTCCACAAATTGTACAAACACCACAAGGTGAAATCACGTCCGGCTCACCAAAAAATGTTGAAGTTGAAAAAAAAAATGGGGGAAGGTCAATCTTACCCAGATTGAAAATAGAGATTCACTCAGTAGTGTTAGTCACAAGTTGTGAAAATACAAATTAACAAAAAGGCATTAATATATTTTATTTTGTGCCTATAAAAGATTACTGGTTAACAAAATAAAAAATTAGATAAAAAGGGTGATAATCAAATTGGCCAAAAATTAGTTATATTTAAAACTAGCGGATGTGTACCCGGCTTCGCCCGGGTTTTATCCGAGTGAAAGTTTGCCTAACGAATATTATATATTATGAAGTATAATAAACAATGTTAAAGATTAGTTTTAATTATTAATCAAGATTGTGTGTGAATATGTGAGAAAGATGTAATATCGTTGTTGTTTTCTTGGCCGACTGTTTTACATATGGTGTTATCTTAAAATTGCTTGTTTTTAATATTTTTTTAGATTGATATTATTAGCTAGTATGTAAAAAAATTAACTCTGTTGAATTTTTTTTTTGTATTTATATATAAATAAAATTAACTCTGTTGATTTTTTTGTATTTAATCGATAACAGCGAAGTTACGCATGTTAGTGTTAGGAAAAAAATTTTAATGTTAAGCAAAACCTGCTCCATCTCGTTTTACATAAACGTTGAAAATTTGGTCGAAATTGATGCATTGTAACGAAAGTTTTTAGCGAACAACACTTATGAAATTTGCATTTTATTAATATAGATTAGAAAAAACAAGTGGTACAAAATAAATATACAGATAAACAAATAATGTAGAGAGCAAAAGTAACTAGGGTTAGAAAGGCAAATCTTTTTCAAAGTTCACAAATACTTATCTAAGCTTCTCTTGAGTTTATAAAAATAAATCTTGTTTCAATTCTTTCGATCAATCAGATCATGAGTTCTTATAGAATTCTTCACTTTATTATATCCGGATCAATTTTTCAGTTCCATAACAGGAAAACAATATCGCTACCCACATAATTGGCGCGCAATTCTATAATGACGCCCTTCTCTTTATCTTCTTTGTTTCTTGATAACGCGGCTACTTATTCCTTCTGAGGCAGAGAGCTCATATTTCCCCGAGCCTATACACCAGTGCTGCCGGTTGTTCCTTTTTCTTTTTCCTCTCGTCACCGCGCATGGGATGGGGGGGCGATGTCATTTTTGGCTTGTATCGTCAAACTCAGCTTGCCTCTCACCTTGGGACAGATGCGTATGTTTGATTACAAATTTTGCTCAATTCCATTCTTTATTCCAATCCACCCATTAAGAGAAGGAGGTAAACAAAAATAAAATAAAAATAATATATATATAATATTAGGGGAAAATCTATTTAAAAAATACAATTATAAATTATCTATTTTTAACAGGCGTAACACAAGACTTAAAAAGAAATATAGAAATTTGTTCATTTCTGACCACTCCGACCACCCAGAAGTCTGAAAATTTTGTACACTTGCATTGTTCATTTGAACTGAGTAAGTCTTAAAAGTTTCATACTTCTATGTGATCTGGAAGTATATTAAAATTAAATCACAAAATTTGAAAGGCAATTTGGAAATTTGTCGATCTCCGGCCATCCTGACAACCCAGAGGTTTAAAATTTTGTCGACATGCATTGTCATCGGAGTCTGAGAAGTGTACCAAATTTCATAATCATACATGCTCTAAAAGTATATAAAAATTGATTGCAAGATTTGTGGACAGACAAACAACCAAGTTAAATAAAAGTTTTTAAAAATAGGAACCATCGCTACCCCAGTGAAGTAGCTCCACCACGATCTACATGCAAGCGAAAGCGAGGTACATCTGACGACCCAGAACGTATGGATAATGGATTCTACATGTGCAAGCCATATGACCTCCCATGAAGAATGGATTGAGAATAAGACGGAGGAGATAGGAGGATACAGTGGCGGAAGAAGAAAGATACATCAAATTTGCCTCAACAGGATCAATCCAAGCTACGGTACAAGGTAAGGACAACCTTGACAACGTCGCAACCCTACATGATGTATTCCATATATCACATCTAATGGGGAATCTTATGTCTATTCCAAACATGGTAAGAAATGGGAACTCTGTACTTTTGAATTTCGAAGTAGCATTCATATACTCTTCAGATTACGAACTAATAGGAACAGGTTACTTTGATGGTAACAGGTACACATTGAACCTGCCATGCCTACCTAAAGCAACTGATGTTCTAAATGAAAATTGACTAATTACAAAGGACAATTCTAGAACTGCATGGCACCGAAGGTTAGGAGACATCCTAGTTACAACAAACTACACCTGGTCATAAAGAACAATATTATAAAAGGCTTGGACACTATAACTGGTACCCTTGACCAATATGATACTTGCTCTTTTTGAAAAATGACCAAATCATCTTATGTTGACAGAGAGGTCAACCGCGAAAACTATCCGAAAAAACTCAGCCCTAATCCTCGTGCTACCTTTGCCAAACCTACCAGCACGCACAAAAATTCCTAAACTATTACGTCTAAACAAACAAAGAAGCAACACAACATAAACCTGACTTGAGCCTACAAATATCGGCGAAATTATAAAGCAACTATTGAAATATTATTGTGAATATAATAAATATAAAATATATATGTGAAATATTATTGACAAATTATGTACTGACTTCAATCACAGAAATATTTACTACCTCACACTGAAGCTTGCATATTTCCCTGACAGATGGAAAACGTCGATTATCTGTCCAATTCTAAAAAAAAAAAAAAAAGGAAAATCCAACCATGTGACCCTGAATAGCCCTTTAAGACCTGAACAATTCGGTCACCAACTAAAACTTTCAACATTTCACTAACTGGCAGTTGTTACCATAAAAATAAGATAAGCCAAGGCGCTATGCCAATTAACTGGAGCTGTGTTTTGACATCTCCAAGGCATTCGGCATAGTATATGATGAGGATCTTATTTAGAAAATGTCCGAAAATAACCTAAGGAAATCTTTAAAAATAAGAGAGATAGGAAACTTCCTACCAAACAAAAAATTTCAAGAAAAGGGTCAGAGAGCTAGGAATATTCTAGCTGGGGTCCCCTGGTTCAGTCACCGGTCCAATATTATTTGATCGGTTGATGAAGAAGCATCACTGCACTTATTTGCCGACGAGGTCTCCATCTTAGCCTCGGCAAATACATTCGATAGAGTTCACTTAGAGTTCCAAGAGGCCTGCATCCTTGCCAGTATTTTCTGCGGAAATGGCATGTCACAATGAACCTTAAAAATTGAAGTCATTATCTTTTTCAATAAAAAATACTAAATTAAGGAATCTGTGGATGAACTAGTAATTTAGATGCCGATATTAAATGTTCGGAACCTAGAGTTAATCCTGGACCAACATCTAACATTCCAAAATCATATTAAAATAATAAATTTGGCCAAGATTGCACACAAAACACAAACTAGATAAACTTCTAGGTCGAAGGAGTAAACTATCTGAAAATTTTAAAAGGACAATTTAAAAATCAATACTGGCACCGATTCTCATATATGGTCATCCAATTTTTATTACACACAGCATATTGAAATATTTTAAAATATTGAAACATTCGGAAATGGCAACATTGGGTGCTCTGATCTACATTTTCCGAGACTTGTTCCAGGATTCCATCGTCCTGGCAAAGTCTAGACTTCTCTACAAAGAGACGATGTCCCTATAGACGATACGACGCCGAAGCCGCTCTTCACTCCGCAAAACAAAAGATGCGAGGCTACTAGGGACAAATTTCCAAGACTCCGAGGGAATCCTTGGCAGAAGCACGTCAGTATCTAAATACATTATTTGCAAGCTGTGGGTCACAGCTCCAATAGGGAAGGAGCTATTTAGCAAAATATTGATTATTTTATGTACAGGGCAGATCCACAATTTTCGGGCTCGAAAATCATACACTTTGGTTAGTAGCCCGTAAAACCATATATTTCTCTTTTATATACAGATTATCAATTTTGATATTTTGCTACTCTGTAAACTTCCCTCATTGCTTATCTTGTATTTTGTAAACGTTGATTTTGTTTTTTCTTTAAATAAATTTCCGTGTCATTCTGAAGTTAGTCTTTCCTAATTTTCTACGTGACAATATAGTAATATAAAATTGTAAATTACCCTTTATGTAACCTCCCCTTCACACACATATACATTATTGTAATTATGATCCTAGGTTAAAGTGGTACGTAATAAAGTTACCTTGAAATGGCGCTGTAATTCCAATACAATCGTAGAGCAGTCTGAAGATTAATTTGTCGAGACCGCTGAGAGGGTTCCTCACTGATAAACCAAGCCTTTCATCTAAATCTCTTTAATCGCAATAAAGCTTTCAGAAGTCGTTTTTATTGATTTATTGGAAAAGTGAGTATCAAGGTGAAAATGGTGAAAATTCCATGCTATAAGTCGTACCTGTGCAATGTCAATAACATGCTGAATGTATCTGCGGATGTGTATTTAAATAAATGTTTCGCGTGTGCAGGAATAGCTCTGGTTCTTGGGAAAGCCATCACTCGGGTACGTACCTGTTAGGCCTAAGATTTAAAAAAAAAATCACTATTCATATAATTTTGAACATACATATTTTTGTCACACACGTTTGTCTTTTTTTTTTTTTTTTTTGGTGTACAACATTAAAAATGACTTCGCTTGTTCGTCTTCTTATAATGCAGAGGAGAGAACAAAGAGAGAGAAATAAAAATTTTAAAGAGCGT
The DNA here is from genome assembly GCA_030710605.1 of Cordylochernes scorpioides. Lineage (NCBI taxonomy): Eukaryota > Metazoa > Arthropoda > Arachnida > Pseudoscorpiones > Chernetidae > Cordylochernes > Cordylochernes scorpioides. Next base: position 54,809,518 of record CP092871.1, read on the forward strand.
TTGATGACGATTCTGATATGTGATTTCAAAAAACGTTGACAATTTATTTTTGACTAGAAAACGAGAAAAGCCTCAATTCGTTAATAATTCTATTAATAAAAATGCAGATGCTTCGAATGTGTGGCTATGGGCAGCGTTAAATTCCTACCAAGAGGCCGTTCGCGGCATTATCAATACAACCATCATTCTAAAAGCATGTAGTTCAATCCGAGAGGACCTGATCAACGACTGAAGTAGTCTGCAGGTTTTCCTGGAGAAAC
>CP092871.1:54809877-54825400 GCA_030710605.1 Cordylochernes scorpioides
AAGTAAGAGTCGACAGAAAGAACAACCTCAAGAGAATGGGCAAGGCAAAGAGACAAGCAGGCCAGAAAGAGGCCGAGTTAGTTCAAGAGAAGAAGTCGGTGATAGATGCACTAACAGCGATGATGAGAAGACTAGGGCGGGACGCGCCCACCACCGTAGCCAGATTTGACGGATCAAGTTCCGCGGAGTCGTTCTTAAGGGAGCTTAACAATCTGTTAAGGCGCTCATCCGAAGATGTGCCGCATACCCAGAAGCGACCAGGAGGATCTCTCTCCACCCCGCCTACACCATGCAAGCACTGCCAAGGGCCCCACTGGAACAATCAATGCCCACAACGGTCAACCTTGCCTGGACAGCGTGCCGATCATCCTCGACTATCGACACCGCCGCGGTATTTTCGTGACCCAAGAGACAGCGCTGCCGAGTAACAAGAAGTACAGCCCACAGGCCATTAACGGCGTAAGTACCCCGACTCTCAAGTTGCTACTAGCCAACCATTTATGTTCATTTCTAATAGATACTGGCGCTAACATTAATATTATTTGTTTAAAACAATTCAAAACATTAGGAACTAAAATGTTACCTTCAAATATTGATGTTACTATTAGGACTTTGTCTCATAATATCCAGCCTGTGGGATTTGCATTTATTTTGGATACTGTAGGATCCATTAAGGAACACTTGTTATTATATATAATAGATAATGATCTACCACTTGGCATTTCATCTTTAAATTCATTGGGGATATTTCGATTAACTATTGATTTTTTTCAAAAAGAATATATCAGGATAATATCATGTTAGCACAGTCACAATATTGTTTTAAAGATTATTTTACGCCATCATTAAAAAACTTTACAATTCAAACCGACCGTAATAACCATACCATGCCCCACACTACTCAATCTTTTCCTCATGACAACCTTAATAGTACCATAAATGTACCTCATCTAATAAATGAATGTAAAAATCTTATTAGAGAAAATATTGGTTTGTTTCCTATCGATAAGTTTTCAGTACCTGCTTTAAATATCGACCCGGTTAAAATTATACCTAACAGTGATAAGATTATAACTCTAAGACCATATAGAATACCATATAGCGATTACCCTGAAATAAAATATCAAATAGATAAAATGTTAGAAAATGAAATAATAGAACCATCGAATAGCCCATATGCCGCTCCCATAACACTTGCTAGAAAAAGGGATAGCTCGAAACGTTTTTGTGTAGATTTTAGAAAACTTAACGAATTAATGTCTATAGATAATTATTCCATACCACTAATAGAAACAGTACTAGATCAATTATCTAATTACAAATACTTTTTCACCATAAATATAACCTCCGCCTTCTGGCAAATTCCTATCCATTCCGAATCTAGGCCCCTACTTTCATTTGTAACCCACCTGGGGCAATACCATTTTAATAGACTACCATTTGGACTCAAATTAAGTCCCCAAATATTCGAAAGACAATTGAATCAATTGATACAGAAACACAAATTAACATTTGCTAATCATTATTTTGATGACTTCATAATACATTCTAAAAGTTTAGAGGAACACTTAGGACACTTACAGGAATTTTTTCATTTTTGTAAATTAGAAAATATAAAATTAAATCTCAATAAATGTCAGTTTTTCAGGACATCTATTGACTACCTGGAATATAAGATTAGTTCAGGTACCTGCACTCCACATGTTAGGAATATAGATGTAATTAATGCCATAAAACCCCCTACTTACGTAAAAACCTTGCAATCATTCCTAGGTGCCATTAATGTTTACAACAAATTTATTCCAGATTATGCGCGCATTAGAAATCCTCTAAATCAACTTTTGAAAAAGAAGGTTAAATGGGAATGAACGTCAGACTGTCAAAAGACGTTTGACAAACTCAAACAACTACTTTCATCAGGTCGCATTCTCCATCTTTATAAATCAGATTTGCCCTGTAAAGTGTATTCTGATGCATCTTTGAAAGAGATAGGAGAAGTGCTAAAACAGCTCCATCTCCAGATGGAAACTCATATCCAGTACAATATTATAGCCACACTCTGCGTAAATACGAGCGCAATTATACCATCATCGAATTAGAGTGTCTGGCCATAATTTGAAACAGTAGATCGTTTCAAGGTCTATCTAGCGGGAAATTGTTTTACTATTTTTTACCGATCATTGCGCCTTACAGTGGCTGAAAAACATCAAAAATCCGACAGGGAGTCTCTTTCGATGGATTGCCAGTCTACGACTATCAGGTGAAGTTCACCAAAGGCACCAAACAACTAGAGGCTGACCTGTTATCCCGAAATCCGTTTTGTGGCCTTCTTGACGTCACGCAATTAAAAATATACCAAAGTGAGCTTCGTGATAATTCCAAGTATGTTCACCAAATCACAGGTCCCCCGACTTTGAGGTAGGCGATCTAGTCCTTACAAAAATTTACCAACACCCCAATACGGGCAAACTAGTGCCTTACTTCAGTGGACCATATGAGATAATTGAGGTGATATCTCCCTATACAGTTAGAATCAATAGACCTAATCAAGCTCAAAACTTATACACGGAGATTATCCACGTGAACAAATTGAAACACTATTCCGAAGACACTAAGTACATCTTCACACCTCACTCAACGAACAACAATAGCGCGCCAAAATCACATTTTATTTACCATCATTTCCCTCCTGAAATATTCCATGGTGTTTATAAGAATTATGTATCTACATTAAGTAACCCATTTAATCACATGAACCCCGATATTTTCTTAAATAATGACGAACCAACATTAACAGCCAGATACATTTCTACTCCTGACACCATCCCAAAGATTGATATCCAATTAGAACCTTTCCCGACAACGAAGATAATGCTCCCATCCTCACCAACACGTAATCATACTCCGCAAATTAGCCCTCAATTAAGTGCTCTCCTTATCAACTGTGACAATGCGAAGTTGGAAAATAGGTCATTCATAAGCAAAAATACGTTAGTACCGTTGCCCATAGTTAAATATTTTAATAGGATTAAACAAAATCCAATTTCTTTTTCTATCCCTCCTTACAATGGCGTATACTAACCCAAACGTATTCATGACGATTATACATTTGCTGATTTATTTATTGCTGTCGTCCCGATTAAGACAAATTCAATCAATCTTAATGTTTTGTCTTGAAGAGCTTTCGATGGTCCTTTGGAACACTTTCAAGGACTTCATTAATCACTCAGAAAAGGATGGTCACCACGACATTAAGATTGATGACCCCCATAAGATTATATCGTCAGGGAATTCCTATATAGAATGGCAGAAATCTATTTTGAATTAGAACAACACCACCTGCCTTTCCCATTGACCACCCTGAACTGATAGTTTTTCCCAAATTCATTTCCTTTTAAGGTGTCAGCAGGATTACTAGTCACAGACCCGTCTTGTAACGATCCGTTCAGGATGTACGTCACAGAATTCAGTACGTTGCCCTCTGACCATTTGCAATAAACCATTATGTTCACACACCAACATCAAGAGATAATCTCCTTGCGCTACTTCATTGACATGACAACCGACCCCTTTTCTCTCCATCCCAAATTAGAAACCTTCCGAGGATTCCAGTGGCCCAATTGGGATCATCCTACCGAATTGTTCGCCACGAACCAAGTCTTCATTCCTCAAACGTACCTACCTTATCAAACATTCATTCCTTTTCATCCCTGAGCACCTTTTCAACACCCCTTTTCTTACGATTCCTATGGAGAGTACGGTACAGAGAACGATGCTCAGCCCATCATCACCAACACTCCAGCGCAGGAGTTCCTCTCACACACAGAACACTCTCACAAACAGATACTAGTAGATACGCAGTCGTAACCACATCACACAGGTTCGTATCCTGCTATAACATTTAAAATTTACTATCTTATGTATTATATATCAGACTTAATTTTGTTTTAATATCTACTTTTATATATTTATTAATATAATATCACACAAAATTTTAAATTTGTACATAGTATCAGTAATCAATTTATAAAATTGCCTCTCAGTCTCAACTAAATAATTTTAAAATCATTTCAAATTTATTTATCTCACACAGGTTCCATCTGTCATAATTTGCCTAATGCCCAAGAGAAATAATTTATTTTCGCCATAATTACAGAGGGTGTTTCCTTTCAAATGAAACGATTTCAAACGTCCGTTAGAACTTTATTTTTCGAACGTGAATTTTTTTCATGTGTTCTATGTGCTTCCCCTTCTTCTTGGCTATCTCCCTGCATCGGACTTTCCAAGCTGCGAACACTTCCTTGACTTTGGAGAGCGAAACATTCGACCACTCCTCTTGTGCGGCTTTCCAAAGTCCGGCCTCAGTTTTGGGACGTCGGTTGAAGAGCCGTTGTTTCAACATACCGAACCCGTAAAAATCCAGTGGGCTGGCGTCGGGAGACTTCACTGGAATGTCCGAGTTCCTGATAAAATTTAGGCCTAGGGTGTCCTTCATTTCTTGTAGGAACTGTTGGGTTTTGTTGGAGGTATGGGAAGAGGCTTTGTCGTGATGAAGGAACACTTTGTCCATTTCCCCTGGGTAAAGGTCCTTCAGTTGTTCGATGACAGGTTTCAGAACGCATTCTATATAGAATTCTGAGTTCACCTTCACCTACGATGGAACCTTTATGAGCGGAAGGACTCCACGGCCAGTCATTACCCCGACAACCATGAAACCTTTAGGGAAAGTTTCGGAGCATTGGTGAACCCAATTATCCGGGACCTGATTGCCTCTTTTGATGTAACAGATCTTCCGGATTCCATTGCAATACGTCACATACATCCATGCTTCGTCCAATGTTGCAGTATATTCCGATCTGGAACCGGCCAGGTGTTCCTCGTAGAGCTTCCGGGCATTCGTTGCACGGTTTTTCATGTGGAAAGGGGTGAGCTTGTGAACCTTGCCTTTTCGTCGGGTATCCAGTTCCAAATCTTTGTGAATGATGTTATTTATCGTTTTTAGCGATGTTCCACACATTCTGGAAAGTTGGCGCTGAGATGGTGGATTTTCAGTAGTTGCTAGCCGCTTTACCTTGGAAACCGTGGCGGGGGTCCGCACCGGACGTGGTCGATCGACTTGAAATTTTTGCCCATTGGATTCAGCTTCCCTTTTCTTTCCGATGCCATTTACTACCCTACATATTGTAGCTTTGCCAACATCTAGTCCTTCTGCTTTTAGCTTTTTCACTATGACGCTATAACTGTTTCCTTCTTTGGAAAGGGTCCGAATTGTTTGTTCGACTTGAAGCGTTAGACAAAGTCAAGGAAGTGTTCGCAGCTTGGAAAGTCCGATGCAGGGAGATAGCCAAGAAGAAGGGGAAGCACATAGAACACATGAAAAAAATTCACGTTCGAAAAATAAAGTTCTAACGGACGTTTGAAATCGTTTCATTTGAAAGGAAACACCCTCCGTAGAATGTTAAATTGTGATAACAAAAATTCATCCATCTATAAATATAAAACGATACTTGAAGTTTCACCGCATGAGTTTCTTTTAAACGACAAATTAAAATTTATTTTAAGGTGAAATATCGACTATTTCTAACCCTTTATATGAGGTATGGAAGGATGAATTATGAAGAGTAATGACGAACGGAAAAATAAAAGTGTCCAGGGGCGGGAATCGAACCCACAACCTTCTGCTTACCGGGCAGGTGCCATGTCCACTAGGCTACCCTGGACGTATTTTTCCGTTCGTAAATGATACATAAAGCAACTTATAATACAATATAATACACTGCGGCATGTAATTGTAAAACGATACTTGAAGTTTCACCGCATGAGTTTCTTTTAAACGACAAATTAAAATTTATTTTAAGGTGAAATATCGACTATTTCTAACCCTTTAGATGAGGTATGAAAGGATGAATTATGAAGAGTAATGACGAACGGAAAAATAAAAGTGTCCAGGGGCGGGAATCGAACCCACAACCTTCTGCTTACCGGGCAGGTGCCATGTCCACTAGGCTACCCTGGACGTATTTTTCCGTTCGTAAATGATACATAAAGCAACTTATAATACAATATAATACACTGCGGCATGTAATTGTAAAACGATACTTGAAGTTTCACCGCATGAGTTTCTTTTAATCGACAAATTAAAATTTATTTTAAGGTGAAATATCGACTATTTCTAACCCTTTAGATGAGGTATGAAAGGATGAATTATGAAGAGTAATGACGAACGGAAAAATAAAAGTGTCCAAGAGCACATGTGCTTTTTAGATGGCAGAGAGCCATCTAGTGGAGCAAAAATGAACTAAACGTTTATTTAACTTGCTCCGTGATATTTTAAATCCGTGATAAGTTAAACAAACGTTTAGTTTATTTTTTGCTAGATGGCGCTCTGCCATCTAAAAAGCACATGTGCTTGTGGTCAGGATATGCTCTCTTTATTTTTAATATAAACACCACTTTTTCTATTTTTTTTTCTATTGTTTTTTCATATATATATAGTATGTTTTGAACTGTATAATAATGACACTTTCTATTTACTACCACCCCATGTTTTGTATATAAACTATTTGTATTTTAACCCCCTATTTGTATTTAAACGTAAAATATGACGTAAAAATAAAGATCCAAAGAGTGTTCGGTCAGCTGGAGGCAGGGACAGAGGAGAGAAAAAAAGCCAACGCCCAGCCCATGTGGGGCCCCCAGGGACTCTTTATAGACGACCCCTGAAAAACAGGACAGGTTTTTGCGGGGTGCCAGCAGCAGATGGTTCTAGGGCGTGTTTCTCGGCAGGCCGCTCGAGTCTGACTCTCCATGTCTCGGTGATAAGCATCCAAGTTTGTGTCATGGCTTCTACCTCTGTCCCGTCGGCTGTCCCCGATAACTCTCGGTGCTAACATCTAGCCCTGCCTCTGCTTCTTGTTGTCCGCGTGTGGGAAGAACATCAACACTCGCCTCACGTACACGACTGCCAGCTTATCAAAACGTCGGCACATTTGCAACAATATTATATATATATATATATATATATATATATATATATATATATAAACGATAGGTGTATATATAGGACTATATATAAGGTTAAATAAATAAAATAAATAAATGTATATCTTCTTATATATAAAAGTCAATGTCTGTTGTCTGTTTCGCGATAAACTCAAAAACGACTGAACCAATTGGTACCAAATTTTGCATATAGCTTTTTATAAACCTGGGGAAAATTTTCGGCTACATTTTGATTAGTATTTTGGGCAATTTTTTTTTCATTTGAAGAATTTTATTTTACGCGGAGTAAATACGAGGCGAAGTAACAACACCAGGCCAATTAAGCGACCGATGAGCGTTCTGCATTTTTTTTTCAAGTTGTTTGCGTACTTTTTTTGAAATATCCTTTTATACGAGTGTTACTTTTTTTTACAAAAGTATTGAGTATTGAGAGATAAATTTATATTACTAACTAATTTACGGTAAGTGTACACAATGCTATTAAAAAAAAAAAACTTTACAAAATTAGCGTTACTGTCTGTAAATAATGGATTTCGTGTTTTTATTAATTTTTGTTCTGGCCTTTGTTTTTTTATCTCTTAAAAAAATCGTTTAAAATGCAGTCGCAGTCATTAGCAAACACATATGTTTGCCTAATTTCCATGTGCTCTTATTTTTTACAGAAAAATATTTACATGCCAGTATTTTGGATTAAATTTTTTATGAACCTATTTTTTCTTATTCTTACTGAGAAGATGGGAATCGCAGTCAAGATCTATCGCAGTCACTTACTCATCTCAGGCAATTTCAAGGGTTAATGCGCTGGAGCGGGTACCTCGGGGGGTTGGGTGGAAAAGCTGCCATCTATTTAAACTATATTGATTTTGAAACAACTAAATGGATTGCAAAAAAATAATTATATCAAATATCTATTCACTAAAATAATACAATTTTTGCCATCACACACTTTTTGCTTGTGGGTTTTGTATTACTTATGTATAACTATTCTATGGCCCTTCTACTATTTATTATTGATGTACTTTCAGTATGAAGGAAATTGGATTCGGCGAAATTCTCGGGCGAAACCGGGTCGTTCGTCTAGTATATATATAAATAAAAATAAATAAGATTATATAATTATGAAAATATATTAGTATAAATAAATGTAAATATATATAAAAATAAATAATTGAGAGAGACAGGGATTAGTTAAGTATATGACAAAGCACTCTAATCCTTAAGTTACATGTATGGAGTATATACTGTATGTCCGAAATATGTGTCAGCGTGTTCAGTCAAAAACTTTATTAGGGATTATACACGAGAGAATTAACCGACTTCGCCCAGTTTCTTGCCCGTGCTTTGTTTTAAAAAAGTCACATATGCGACGAAAACATTCAAAAATATTTATACCGAATTCTGCTTTTAAAGTAACATTTCAGTATTCAATGCAAACAAGTACTTATTCACATTAAATGTTGATATTTTTTATAATTCTACCTAGTTATTAATATCAAAGAAGAAAGTAGGTGTGATGAAAAATTAAGAACATACGGTAGTGTTTGAAATTGTTACATATTTTATAACGCTATATTTTCACGATTAAAACTATGGAAGGGCATGGATAATAAGTAGAAAACCTTGCAGAAGGTTCTCCGTGCGATAGATATTCGAGGATATCTAAATAAAATTAAACATATCTCAAATAACACAACAAAAACATTTTTAAAAATCATTATTTCAGTATTCTCATCACAAACATTGCTTATTCCCCATCATAGATCTTTCCAACCTGTAATATATATAAATGCGTGTACCCTGACAAATCTATATTTCCGCAATTACACATATTTGAAAATCGAAAATAAAATAGGCTATTTTTATATATCGATATATATTATTTTTAGCATATAAATGTAACAAAAAGAGGCACTTCTCCCATTAAAAATACAGTAAAATAATGAATTTTGTTTATCCCCTCGGCAAGAACGTAATGATAACGAATATGCCACGATACTAGTTTTGGCAAATTCAAACAAAAGATAAACTGTATGCCCCCCCGGGCTATGGCCTTCAACAGTACAGGAATATTCGTATGCCAAAATAGGCACCCTTATTTTTTAATTATTTTAATACATTTAAAGGATTTAAAAGCGCGAATGTTTCTTTTATAAATAAAACGAACTTCTGCTGTCCTTACTGCGATGAAAAAATATATTGGGAGGGCTTGGCTCATCAGTGGTGAACCCTCCCAGCGGTTTCGCCAATTTAATCCACCAGACCGCTTCTCAGAGCTCTAATACTGTATTGGATCATTCTGCTTTTATATGCTACACTGAAGGATGGAATCTTAGAAATGGTTTTCAAGTAAACTATGGACATAAGCTTATAGGACAGTAGAATTACATTCAAATAAGCCTATAAGCTGTCCTGTCCTATAAGCTTATATCCATAGTTTACTTGAAAACCATTTCTAAGATTCCATCCTTCAGTGTAGCATATAAAAGCAGAATGATCCAATACAGTATTAGAGCTCTGAGAAGCGGTCTGGTGGATTAAATTGGCGAAACCGCTGGGAGGGTTCACCACTGATGAGCCAAGCCCTCCCAATATATTTTTTCATCGCAGTAAGGACAGCAGAAGTTCGTTTTATGTATAAAAGAAACATTCGCGCTTTTAAATCCTTTTATTTTATATGTATAGATGGCGCGTTATTGCTTTGTGTTAATTTAAAGGGGAGTACATGGTACATGAAAATCACGCTCCCGCAACTTTATGTTATATATACATACACCGACAAAAGGAAGTTGTACATTTGAGCATGTATATCGGTATTCAGACAATAACTCTGATAGAAATTTGATAGACAGTGACCTTCATCAAAGACACACGAGATAACAAAGTTCTAACAAGATTGACTCTGTCTCCTTCAAAAACAGACATCAGGCGACATCTAAGACTTTCCATTTCCTTTAGTTTTGTCCATAAGTGCAAATTTACATGAAATATAATCACTTTCCATATTCTATGAAAGTAATTCCCCTGCTTTTAGAGACAGATAGCATTCCTAAAGCAAGTTGTTGTTTCCATCATGTACTGGCATTCTTTAAATGCACATGCGCTAAATTTCGTACTAATTTGTTGAGAAGTAAATTACTTTAATTTATTTAATAATTTTTCACTGCACGCCGACTTTAAGGACACTCAGTAAAAAAGAAAATAAGTGGAACCTTTAAAAAAAGACATTCGCCTATAAATACATTTTTTGCCACACACAGACTTTTTAGACAGTGCCGCACATAAGTTAACAAAAAGGCCAAGGTCAGCTATTAGCCCCATTCTTTCCATTAGTTAGGGTCTACTTGAATGAATGATTTGACATAATGTGGCATCGATTATTGAATGATATCGAATATAAATTATCAATTGAAAAAGCCCTGTACGATTTATAAATGAATAAAACAAAGCATCAAGGGCTGCGTATCTTTATTAGAACAAATATATACGAGCTTTCGGGCACATACGCCCTTCTACAGGAATTAATGAAACAATAATCCAACTAGTTTGAAATAAGATTTATATATAAATTTAACGTGCATATCCACGATACACGTGCATATCAACTTGTAAGGTATCCCATCAGACATGTGATATCTTATACTGTGAATGAATTTGTTTTATCTTATTTTATTTAAGTCTATTGAATTATATGCTTCTGGTAAATCAATTCTGCGATTTATACTGCTATATTGTTTGGACACTATTGCTTCAATTATTAATCTTTGATATTTGTTATTGATATTGTTGTAATATACTTTAGGTTAATTTAAGTTAAATGTGTGTCCTGTTGAATTGGAGTGCTGTACTATTAATGATAATGGGTCATTTCTGTTTATGTTTCTTCTGTGTTCAATGATTCTATTATGTAATTTTCTTCCCGTTTCTCCCACATATTTGGCATTACAATTATTACATTCTATAGAATAAATTACCCCTTTTCTGCTTGATATCTATTCGGTTTGCCTCTTTTTTTTGTAATCGGGTTTCTTAAGATATCTGATAAGTTGGGAGAGTTGCTATAAAAGGTTTTTATTCCATATTTATCTAGTGTTCTAGAAATGTGGATGGATTTCGGGGAATATGGGATGTAGCAATTCTGCCTGTATATTTTAGTTTTTTGTGCTGACATGTTAGATGTGACCTAAATTATCCTAAAATCATCTATATATGACTTACGCGGTGATTGGAGATAGACATAATGTTAACTGTTATTAATTAGGATTTGATGGATGAAACATTTTATTAAATAGTTTGAAATACTAGCAGTCTTAACTAGGGAATTTGCATCTTTTTAATGTGACATAAAATAAACCTTAGTTAATCGGGGCTAATTTTTACCTATCCCCTGCGAGTATCAAGAAAAGAAAACTGAGACCATTAAAAAGAACTGTGTTCTGTCACTTCACTCGAGGAGTAATACATTACCTGAGCAGACGAAGATAGCGACCAACATCCGTGACGCCATCTTGAACCTGAAACATCCCGCACAGAGGTGGTCGAACCAAGAACCAACAATAAACAAGAGAAGATCATCTCAAGGTATCGTTCTGAGTTTAAAAACCGATTGTGTTGGAAGCGCAGTTGAGACAAATTGCATCCATATAGGATGCACTAGAGGGACGTCAAGGGTTGTGTGCCACGGCTGTACAGACCCTACAGCGACCTGTACACTTCACTGTGTTCATGAGCTTGATCAAAACGGCTAAGGAAGCGAATAAGCAATCTTATAGTCCTTTTCGTGTGTTCTGTCTTTAAAATCCCAACACAGGCGACTTGGATCACAGAGGTGTCAAGCCCGACCATCTCAGAACCCCACTTAACGGTGATCACTCGTGATGAAAGCCGCTTTGTGCTGGGGTCAGATGATCAACTATTTATATGGGGCTCGTTACATTTTGAAATAAACCAATTGTCTGCCGCCCTTACTGCATGGTAACAATTTTAAGAGAGTCTAATTCATTAGTGCTGACTAGTGTTTGGAGACCCCCAGATAATTGGCACAATTACACCTTTAGTGTCGAACGCCTCACAATTGCAGACATCATGGTATAAGAGTTACCATTCATGATACCTGAACCTATAACACATTAGAGGCCAGCGCTATGTGGATGTCATCCTACAGAATCACGTTCTTCCTTTCCTGTCTGAGTTTCCTGAGGCGACTTTCATGCAAGATAGGACGGATAATGCAAGGGTTTCCAAGACGGCCTATTTAATGTTCAGACTCTTTCATGGCCTGCTGTGCATTAAAAATCTGACTGTATTTGTCGTTGATATTTTATTCTTTTTCATCTATCATGTGTTTCTTTTGATTACCTGAGTAAATGCATGAAATTCATTTTAATTCAACGTTTCCTTCTCTGTGCGCAAATTTCATTGCCCGTAAATTTAAAGACAAAATATTTTGATGTTTATTCAAGAGAAGCATATGTGATAAGTTATTCAATTAAGAATATTAAGAATATCTAATAAGTTTTTTTTTATAATTTCCCACGAAGACATTGTTATATTGTATAAAGTACACACATGCTTGTAAAATATAAGTAATTTATTTGATCTCCTTTCTGATAGCACATAGAGTCTTGACTCCTGAATCAATCCGGATGTAGATGTTTATTTAAATATGTATGATAAAAATATCCAAAGATGAAAAAAATTAGATGCCACCTATATTCAGAGATTACACATGAACCTTTATTTATACTATTTGTGCTATTTTCTAATTAATTATTTAATAGGATCAATATAGACAAATTATATCAGAGCACACATCGCCCGGGTTTTGACCGAGACAATTTTACTCGAGTGTATAGAATAAAAAGTGTTTTTTTTTTTAATCTTTCAAAACTAATTATATAACACATTATTAAAAAATCAAAGAAGGCATATCCTGACCATGTTCACATTAACTTTTAGATGGCGATGCGCCATCTGGTAGAACAGAAATCAACTAAACGTTGATTTAGCCTGTTCACTGATATTTGGCCAACCCATTTTCTTGACAAATAATTTTATATTTTTTCACACAACACATTATATAAATATATTAGTCAAATATTTGAAACTACGATTTATGTTACCCTACTGTTGCTTTTTACCCGCAAAAACATTTGCAAAGAAATTTGATTTCTAAGCAAAATAGCGTTAAACTATTCCTGGGGTCAAAAAAAAAAAACTATCCCCTCTCCTAGGATTACATAGCAAATTTGGTGACAATGGCTTCACTAGTTTAGTCATAAACAGACAGACAAATTTTGAATTTTTTTAATTAATAGAGATAGGTTTAGTTAGAAGTATATTTTTCTCTCTCTTCGTTTTACCGAATCATCTGCGTGCGCTATCAAACCTATATTATTTTTTTTTGTATTTCAAATTACAGTCTTGGGAGTTGATTTCTAAATGTAAAAAATAATCGAGCGTGACTAAATTTGTGACAAATCTCTAAGAAGAATAGTTTTAAGATTTTCAACTGAAATATCGATATACGATATTTAATAGCGTTATGTAATCTAAAAATTAGAGCAATCTTTCTTTTTTTTTTTTGCTTATTAGGGAATGTAACTTCTGATTGCTCAGGAAAACATTCAATTTTTTTTTTCAATAAGTATATTTCTTAAGTTTTGTAATGGTGTACCTTTTTTCATGATTAAGGATAGAACATATAAAATATTGGCCTTCAAGAATAACATTAAGGACACCTTCCGAAACTAAAAAATCTGATATCGATTAGTAAATTTACGATATCGAATGATTTTTTTAGAAAACCAAAACAGAATATTTTCAGAATAGCCCATAGAGTTTCTTGAGAAGCAATAACCCTTCAAGAGGGTTAGTATAATACCATCTATAAATCAGAGAAAAAAATAATAAAATATTTGGGCGACCGACTCTTCGACAAAGGGATTTAAAACTGGTTGCTAAGTAAAGTGAAACCTCTCAACAGCGGTCAGGTCAATGGAGTCACTTTCACCGGCCTCTCTTCAATACGTGAACTCTCAGGAGAGTCTGTATCACGTTTATAAAATTAGAATTTGAAAAATTTCAGGATATTTTAAGAACGACCCTTTTATGTGTGTGCTTATCAAATAAAAAAATAATAATCAAAAGTTAATTTTTGCTAAATTTTGAAATATTGGTTAAAATAGTTTTGAAATAGAAGGGTTGTACTAGTATCTAATAGGAATTAGGAATCAATTTCTGTAACCTCTGGATACTTTGAAGCAATAGCGGCTTTAGTGCTTGATAGAAAAAAAAAGGACGTTGATTTCAAATTTGTCAGGTGATAATTTTTGATAAAATTTGCTGTATTTCCGACGATTTTAAATTCAGGCGGAGTTTTGAATACCCTACCTTCCGAATCTCTCTGGTCACACCATGGATAATTTTTCTCGTGCACGGAAATAATTGGAATTCTCACCTCGTTAAACCGGCCAGGGGACTTCTGAGGTCAATTAAGGACAATTTTGGAATTGACTTAAGGCGCCGAATCAGGCAATCAGGAGCCTTGAGGTCATTTTTAGAATAAGACAGGTCATAGGGCCAAGGTGTTCTGTGATTGATGGGTCTGCCAACTGATGGGTGGATACAGCGCCTCCTTATTGATGGCACCAGACCTTACTAAGAAGCCCCTTGTAAAGGTGATGAGAAGACCAAGGACTCTGGGAAAACGTCGTCTATAGAAATTATTCGTAGTATTATTCTATGCTCCCCCAATGGAAAGCAACTCTTCTACTGGACCATGTATATTCTTTCCTATTTTCTTATCACAGTGAAACCTCTTTAATGCGACCATCTATTCAGAATAAAACGGCATTTCTGCTTCGCAAGAGGCTTCGCCTTATAAAAAGAGGTAGACCCCCCACAGTTACTTCTATATTCATATATTACGATTAAAATATAAAGCATGGTACATACTCCTGTTCTCTGCGTTACCTGTGAACTTATTATCTACCCTTCGCAAATATTTTATCATTCGATGAATTTATTATTTTATATAAACAATTTGTGGAGGGTAGTTGGCGTGACGCAATAGGTAGTTCGTCTCAAATTACGGATACGAAAAGTTTAAGAGGTTCGAATCCTGGCAGGTTCGTCTTTTTAAAATCGATGTAGAGCTGCTCATCGAAAATATTTTTCACAAAAAATTTCATTATGCTATTTCGTGTGACATAATGACAATATTTTTGCTTGTTAACCATCTCAAAGCCTGTAGCACGCTAAATATGGCACGACTAAATGACGCAATCCCCTATAATATCTCATTTCTCGAAGTTTACCTCACAGGGGCCTCATCTATTACATCTACCTTCTGTTAGGGTTAGATTTCTGATGAACCAAGTAGAAGACCTTAAAATATAGTGAAAACTCCTCTAGGGCGAAATTCTGAACTATAAACTCTTTAAATTTTCAATAATTAAGATGAGAGACGTTATTAACCACAGTGAAGTCAACAGATGATATCTCTTAATAATTTTCTTTATTA
>CP092871.1:54825500-54853912 GCA_030710605.1 Cordylochernes scorpioides
GAACTTGGCGTCTTTGATTTCAATTTTAGCTTTTATGTCTATAGTTTTTTAACTTTGCTTTTTTTACTTAAGTTTTAAGATTGAACCTTGTTTTTATCTTTTTTTAAATCACGTTTAACATTATCTCGAATTTTTCCTGAAGAAAGGGGTTCTTCCCTAAAAGAGAACTTGCCAAATTTTAATTTTAAAATATTTATTGGAAGGTATATCATCTGATGTTTCTCGCTATGGCTCTGAAAGCTCTTTCATAAAAGATTTTAGTTAATTGGAGATGTATTAAATCTAAGGATGGTCAAAAAGGCATACCTAGATCTGTGCGAAGAAACACAAATATTTAATATATATCGAATGGTCAGTTTATTAACCAAGTTAAACGGTTGGTTAAGAGGCGGAGCAATCCCATGAGATATTCTAAATAAATAAAAAAGTTCATACATAGAGAGACAATTGACAAAAATAATTTGACATATTTTCAATTACATTGGAGCATTGAACGCACAAATAATATCTAGAAGATTTTTTGCGATTGAAATAATAATGATGTGATTATAGGAAAAATTTACATATACATGTTATGTACAAGGTGCCACCGATGCAGAGTACGATGGAATACCGCCATCGGATCACCAGCAATACCGCGCATTTCTCAGTCGACGAAGTATATAAATTTCGTCGACTAGGTGATGGCGTGATTTGCGAGAACCACTGCGAAGATCTAGGACTGGAGGTTCGGAGGACACTCGATGATAGAGAAGACCTCTAGGATGAGAGGACGGACGACGCTGCGGACCAGTAGCGGTGGGTCAACGACAAGTTGCTGGAGTCGTAGGCGAAACAGGCAAGCTGGGTCGACGCATGGGGCCCCAAATGAGGCAGAGCGATGTCTACCGCATGGCCCCTGAAGGAACAGTGGCGGATAGATGAGAAGTGCACGCTGGTAGACGACACGTCGACCACAGGCGTCCAGCGCTGGCGATAACATGTGTATTTATGTCTGTATGTATGCATTTACGCATGGTCGGTGCAGCTGTCTCGCGCAGTACCATGGCTTCCTCCAAGGGAGAGTATTTTAACCAAACCAACCAAATCTTACTTTCTTAAAAAGAGAAAAAGGCAATAAAAAATACAACAAATAAATAGATTATGACAAATAAAAAGAAAATAAATATTATATGTCATTAATATGTTATACTAAATAATTAATATTGTTGACTTTGCTTAGTATTATTAATGAAACTGATTCCAATAATTATTAATTAAACATTTTATTTATTGATTAACAAGAGAGATAACAAAATATAAAAGGGAAACTTATATTGAAACAAAGGAACTCTTTCTTCTTGTTTTTTAGCGCCTATTTACCCGTGAGCTTACACACACTCTGTGGTAACAAATAATTAAAATATGTACAACACACGCTCCCCTGTGTGTAAGCCCTAATCAGCAAGTCGAAGGCTATCTGCACATTTCCGTAGTTTGTCCTTAGGTAGACTCTTCGTTAGTATATCCGCCTCCATGTCTTCACTTTTAGTGTATTCCAGCTTGATTCCATTTTGAATTTCCTCTTTCACAAAATAATACTTTCGGTTTATGTGCTTTGTTCGTGAAGTAATCTTGTCAGATTGTATCCAGTTTATTGCAGCCTGGCTGTCACTTTTCAAGGTAATTGGGAAAGTTAAATTTCCACAAAGTTCTTCTAGTAATCCCTTTAACCATAATACTTCTGAAATGCCTTCACATATTGAAATAAGTTCTGCTTCACATGTAGACAAGGCTACTAAATTTTGCTTCTACTTCTCCAGTTTATTAAGTTGTCGCCAAGTTTGACTGTATAGCCTGAATAGGATTTTGCGTCTCGGGTTGTGCACCAGCTCGCATCAGTACTTATTGTGATATTGTTGTCTTTTGACTTATATGCCAACATGTTATTTCTTGTTCCCTTCAGATATCTATAAATCCTTTTAACTCCAGTTAAGTGTATTTCTCTTGGATCATTACTATACTGTGATAAATTGCTGACGTTGAAGGATATATCCGTCGAGTACCCGTAGAAAGGTACATTAGTGATCCAATCATTTCCTGGTATATAGTTTTATCTACTGGCTTAGAGTCCAAATATTCATCCAAATTTTGATTTTGATCTCCAGGTGTCTGCACACTGTTGCATTCTTCCAGTCCAAATCTGTGAAGAATTGTATCAATATAATGAGTCTGAGATAGATAAAATCCATCTTCTTCCCTTTTTATTTCAATTCCAATAAATGGTTCGCTATCTTTCTTTTCTGTTAGAGTAACATATTTTTCTATTTCTGAGGCTAGGTTGTCATTAATTTCCTTACTAGTTCCAGCAATGATGAGATCATCTACATATAGACCCAGTATTGCATACTCTTCTCCTCTCTGGAGTTTATAGACACATGGATCACATTTGGTTCTAATCATTCCCAACTGGTATAAAATTTCATTGATCCTTTTGTTCCAACATTTTCCTGATTGTGGTAGACCATACAGGCTTTTTTCCAATTTACACACTTTGTTTTCTTCTCCTTTTTGTATAAAACCATCTGGTTGTCTCATGTATACTGTCTCTTTTAACTTACCATAGAGATAAGCTGTCTTCACATCATAAGTCTTTATGGTTAAATTCTGTTGTGTTGCAAGAGCTACTATTGTTCGCAAGCTTTCCTTTTTGAGTACAGGTGAAAAAGATTCCTTATAGTCCACACCATATCTTTGATTGCATCCAACAGCAACCAGTCTGGCCTTTCGTTTATATATGCCGTCACTTGGTGTTTTCTTCGTACTGTAGACCCATTTACTATTGATGACTTTCATACCATTTTCCCTTGGTACTAGTGTCCATACTTTATGTTTCTCTATCTCACTGAGCTCATCTTCCATTGCTTTGTGCCATTCATTTCTTTCTCCACTATCCATTGCTTCTTTAAAGTTCTCCGGAATATAATGATCAATTTCCATAATTAAGTTTGCATCATTCCTATCCTTTATTCTTTGTGAGCGTCGAACTCCTTCTTCAATCAATTTCCTTTCTTGTTCTTCAAGTCTTGCTTTGTGCCGTTCTTCTAAGATGCTCTTTGTTTCTCCTTTCTTTCTTCCTCCTTTTACACATCTTTCCTGTATCGGTTCAGTTTGTGATGAGTCATTTTCACAGTCACCACCTAGTTTTACTGAAGTATCTTCCTGAGACTTCATTTTACTCTCTATGACAGGATTGTCTTCTTTCAAGATAAGGAAGTCTTCAGCAACTATTTCTTTACAATTTCCTTTATAGGTCAAATTATCACAATTAGTATCTTCCTGAATATCATTTGCATAATCAATTCCTTTCTTATCTTCACTAAATTTTACTGATCTGACTTCATGGATTCTCTTTGTCATTATATCATATATTCTGTAGGCTTTTCTTTTAATGGAATAACCAATAAATATTCCCTTTCTACCCTTTGGTGAAAACTTGTTTCTTCTTGGTTTGCTCTCAAGCCAATGTGTCAAACATCCAAATATTCGAATGTGTTTGACCGATGGTTTCCTGCCATTCCATCTCTGCATAGGTGTATTTTGCTTGATAGACCTGTGGGGTGTACAATTCTTAATGTATGCAGCTGTAGCAATTGCCTCTGCCCAAAACATCATGGGTAATTTTGAGTCAATTAGTAAGGTTCTCGCTGTATCTATAAGAGTCCTATTCACTCTCTCTGCGACTCCATTACTTTGTGGTGAGTATGTGGTGGTAAGTTGGTGATGGATCCCACTTCTCTTGAAAAGTCCTTCAAATCTAGAGTTACAAAATTCAGTTCCATTGTCCGTTCTTACATCTTTTATTCTAAGACTTAATTCGTTTTCAGCTCTTGCTTTAAATTCTTCAAATCTTTCAAAGGTCTCATCTTTAGATCTCAGGAAATATACAAAGATTCTTCTACTGTAATCATCTACTATAACAAGGAAATACTTAGATCCTCCTAACGATTGACATGGCATTGGTCCACATAAATCCATATGAATCAACTGCAGGGGCTTAACTGTATAATTTTCTGTAATATTATATGGCTTCTTCACCAGTTTTCCCATTATGCATGCTTCGCACTCTGGTAATCTTTCGAATTTTAGATCCAATCCTCTTACAATATGTCCTTGAATCATTTTTTTCATGTATTCTTCATTTATATGGTTTTCTCTTATGCCATAAACTTATATTGCTATTTTTATTTGATAAATGTGTATTTATAACCATGACATTTTCATTTTTTGCTATTGGTACATTTCTTTGTTTTGTTTCCATCATAAACATTCTATCTTTAATATATGCTTCAGCAACTAAATCATTCCCTTCATTATAAATTTTTGCTCCATCCTTATTGAAAATAACTGAATTTCCCTTGTTGACTAATTCGTATACTGACAAGAAATTATTCCTTAAACTTGGTACATGTAATATATCTTTGATACGAATATTTTCTTGGCCTTCACTTGTGCATGTAGTAAGTCTCATATCTCCTTTGGCTATGGCTTGGGTAGTTTTGCCCTTTTCAGCTAGGTTGATTTCACTTTCATAATCTACCACATTTTCCATCAAAGTTAGGTTTGGGGTTAAATGTGCGGTGCATCCTGAATCTATACACCATATTTGTCTATCATTTCTCTCATCTGGTGAATCTTCAAATTCTTTTACATATGTTTCAAATGCTTGCTCATTAATTCCACTTTTCATAGTATCCACTAGGTTATTTGAATGTTCCCTACTGTATTTGTGATTTCTATCACCAGGAGTCCATTTCTTTTGGTATCCTTGTTTCTGTTTATCTCGAAACCAGCAATCATTAGCTAGATGTCCCTTTTTATTACAAACAAAACATCTTTTTGGCTGAAATTGTTGGACTTTTCTATTTTTAATTCTGTATGCTTGTTCATGCCCATTCTTAACCGATTGATTTAATCTCATATTTCTTCTTGACTCCTCTTCTCTTAGAGTTTGTTGAATCTCTTCAATTGTTGCTTTTCTCTTTGATCGTAAGACAATAGCAATATTTTCATACCTTGGATGTATGCCTCTGACAATATGAAATGAAAGTTCTCTTGAGGAAAATTGATGCCCTAATGATGAACTTCTAGCAGCAATATTTTTTGCCCTTGTTATATATTCATCTACAGTTTCATTATCTTTAATTCTAATGTTCTTTAATTCTAAGCCTATATCAATAATTTTATCTTCCAAATTGCCTGTGTATGTTTTTCTCAGTGAGTCCCATACTTTCTTAGCATTTGTTTCTCCTATGAACATTCCAGCATGTTCATTTGTCAACGTAGTGATGATTATCCCAAAAGCTTCATCATTTTCATCACTCCAAATCTCCCAAGAACTTTTGTCTTCCATATCAGGTTCTGGATCGGAAATTACACATTTAAATAATTTTCTTCCTCTCAGAACTGCGCCGATTTTCAACGCCCATATTTGATAATTTGTTCCTGTTAATGGTTCAATTTTTGTTTGGGATAAAACATTATATTCAGCCATTTTCGTCTTTTGAGCTAATATAAACAAACCAATATATAATTTAAAACAAATATATATTTTAAATTTATTTAAATATTGGGTAGCTTTTAAACATGCAATATATAGATATAATTTAACTTAATCTATATAAATACCTTTAATCTTCTTATAAGTGCTTCAGTTTACCGATCAGAATAAACTTCTTGCTTAATCTTCAGATTGAATATTTTCTTTTTTGAGCTTTATTTTAATAAACCACCATCTGCTACCAATTGTTGACTTTGCTTAGTATTATTAATGAAACTGATTCAAATAATTATTAATTAAACATTATATTTATTGATTAACAAGAGAGATAACAAAATATAAAAGGGAAACTTATATTGAAACAAAGGAACTCTTTCTTCTTGTTTTTTAGCGCCTATTTACCCGTGAGCTTACACACACTCTGTGGTAACAAATAATTAAAATATGTACAACAAATATTCTTTTCTACAGCATTTATAAAATTAGTAAAAGGGTTTGTCACTTATTAGCTAGACATTTGCAGCCCAAGTAAATGATGGATATTCTTTTCAAATAACAGAATTTTTTATTATCCTATTTAAACCTAACTACACACAATATTTTTCCCACCTCCTTCAAACTATTGCAACATGTGACACGAGCTACCAGTTTATAATGCGGGTTGTCAACAATACGGCCATTTCATCCCAAGGACCTGATGACTTTATGAAGAACCTGTCCAAAGTAGGCCAGCCAATACATCAGCTTGAAGAGCTTTTCTAAATAACAATAATAAAAACATTGAGTAAAAACACGTCAAAATATAATTGGGCAACACGTCCCCGTTTTTTACGACCCCTTTTTTACAATTGTGGGATTGGGCAACCTTTAATTATAATTTTTGTTTTCTGTGTAAAAATCAGAAGATTGATTTTCCTTTCTTATTTTCTAACTTAGCTTCTCGAATTAAAAACTATGAATTTACCAAATTTCTACATGGTAAGGTTGACTTATCGGCGATGAAAAAAAGGGGGAGATTATGGATGAAATTTGTAAATTCGTATGAATCTATCCATACTTCTGATTTTTTACATGACTACCATAAACCACTACCTTCTTAACATACCGTGTGTTAATATGCCGTGATACCATAGTATAAATATCATTCTTGCGTGTTTACTGATGTTGAATAATAGAAATGAGCTACGAAAGAGCAAACAGTTATAGATATAGAAGGCAAATTCACAATTCTATAAGGTTTGTTTCTAACCTAAGTCGCGTAGTTAATTAGTTGAATTTTACATCTTATTTGATGAATTTTACTCTTTCTCTGAATACATAAATTGTTCGTTTTAATGATGATATATTTATATATTATGTTGTCTTATAAATGATGTTATTTTTATTTAAAAGAACCGTTTTTTAAATGGAAACAAAGGTAACTTTGAAGTCATTCAAATACTCATGCAATTCTTTCACGTACATTTATTCTTTCAAAGTTCCATTCGTAAGAATACAATTTAAATGAAAATATTAATCTATGGAAAGCGATAGAAATTTTTACATTTACTCCCATTTCCCATTTTACTTCATGATTTAAATTAGGACGTTCTACCTCCCAGGCATTGAGGCATAGGGTGAAAATTGTTCCGAAGGAACCACAATAAATTTAAAGCTGTTTATTTCGAACTAGATCAAGATTGGTCTTAGGTCAACCTTAAAAAAACAAACTGAGGTATATTTTTTATTCTAATAATTAAGTAAAAGTGTTAATATTTATATATCATTAGTTTAAAAAGGCATATATTGGATTTAATAAAATATTTATTTTGCCAATATTTCGGTTGGCTGAACGCCAAACCTTTATCAAGGCAATACATTTTTGTATATATATTAAATATGGATTGCTCTATTTTCAAAATAGTTATATATATAAAGAAAGAATAATTAATAAAAAAAATAACAATAGGTATATTTTTTCCTTGTTAAAAAGTGAGATTTCTCGCTCTTCTACTGGTTTATCAAAGTTGAGTGTTTTTTTTTTTTAAACTTTGAATCAAATGATACCCTAACACAGTGTGTGAAGTAGGGGTAGTTGATAGACCTCTATTTCTATTATTAGAAACCATCACCAAATTGGAAAATCAAAAATGTTTCGGCAATGATGCCAAAGATGCTCAACGGCAAAGGTGACTGGAAATGTGCAGCTTTTGCTAACAGGCAACTATTTTACACCTTTTGTTGAAACGAATTGTTGCATGTGATGAAAGGTAATCATTTTTGACAACAAGAAGAGGCAGTGGTTATACAAATTGAGGACCTATAATATTTCGCCAAACCAAGCGTTCATACAAAGAGGTTTATGCTCCTTGTTTGGTGGTGATTATTCGTTGGGCAAACCTTCCCTCGGGGAGAACCCGGGAGAAGCCTATATGGTTATTCTATCCATTCTTAGTTCAATCCGACCTAGAGCTGTAAATGTGCTATTTTCTTCTTGCGTATATAATATTAATTAATATCGGATTTTCCATGGATTTTTCTGCTGAGAGAATCCAAGTTTCTTAGATTTGTCGTGGACAGCAGGAGATGGATGAATGATCATAGCACATTCCTTTCAGGATATCTACTACGCCAGAACACACAAAATATAATATTTAGGCGGTATCACATCCGAAATATTCGAAAGGATAGGTGATGATGATCGCAGGACTTACCTGGCGCTCGGATCGTCTGTTGTCCATCCACTGCGTCACGTGATTTTATGGCCGCAGCCAAGGTCAAAACCTCTATTTGGTCATTTACAGCTGATGTGATGTAAGTGGACAGCGTGCGTTGACATCGCGAGTACAATTCCCGAAGATAGACAGCAAATACAACAGAGTATTAACTTTCGTCCTCAATAAGAAAATGTTGAAGTTCCGTTATTTTTTACTAAGGTTTAGGTACAACACACACCTTAGCAACAGAATGAAATTAGTTTTTAGATTATCAGTGTCTGTAATATTTTTATTGAAGGGCCATTTAGAGCTCACGTAGCACTATTGAATATAATTCGGCCTCATTCGGGTTCACCCCGAGTGAATATTTATCAAGTAATTATTGTTTTATTAAATGTTATTTACTGTAATAGTGAGGATTTTTATTCTTCAAATATAACACAGGTCTACAAAAAAATTTTTTTTTTTTGCCGGAGAAAACCTGATGTTGATTCTAATGTAACTTTTCATGCTGAATTCAAAAATGAAATCAGAAGTTTTCCATCACCCATATTTCTTGCAGGATAACCATTTTTTCTATAAATTGGTATATCTACTTATATAATTGCCTTATTCTGTCTGTGTGAAGTTCACTGTGTGGAGTTTACGGATAGATTTTGGTCATCAACGCGCGCATCATCATTATGATCATTATCATTATCTAATGATAATTATTATTATTATCTACTTATATAATTGCCTTATTCTGTCTGTGTGAAGTTCACTGTATGAAGTTCACGGATAGATTTTGGTCATCAACGCGCGCATCATCATTATCTAATGATAATAATAATTATTATTAATCTACTTATATAATTGCCTTATTGATTCTCCGCCAGGTGGCCAACGAGACAAGTCGCAAACAACATCGTCTCCGTGCTACAATTATTTCTCAGATAAGTAAATACTTTCTCTTCTTATTACTCCTTATCTATTTAATTTTGGAATTTATTTCTAACTTGTTGGATTACTTCAGATAGGTTCTGGTAAAATTGCTTAAAATGAATTTTTTATTTTTGGTAGCCATAATTTGCATAGTTTTGAAGACAAAAGAAAGTAGTTTCATTGTTAGTTATTCAAATTTTAAGACGCAAATTCTCCCGGCAAAAATTCCTGATATGAAAGACCATGCTTTTGTTGCAAAAACTAATCGAAGATCTATTATTCTTATGCTATTGTTAATTTCAGGAATAGAGCAAAACCCTGGCCCTAGGTCAGCTAAACAAATGACAATGGAATCTTATAGAGAGAAAGATCTAGCTGAAATGATAGCAACTTTAGCAACTAAAATAGACGATCTAAGTCAGAGATTGGAAACCCGACTATCTTCGCTGGAAAGCGGGATGAAGGAATTAAATCAACGTTTCCAACATATTGAGACATCCCTTGAGAAAACTGCTAAAGCAGTGAGTATTAACTCGGAGAGGATAGACAGTTCTGAAAGAAGACTAGATCTTTGCGAGATGAAACAAAGAGAAAACAATTTGATTTTCTACGGAATTGAGGGAAAGGAGTGCGAGGCTCCAACGGATACTCGCGCAATAATCATGAACCTGTTTTCTGAGAAAATGCAAATTCAAGAAAACATCACGATCCAGCAATGTCGCAGATTGACAAAAAAAGCAAACTCGCCGATTCTGATCGAAGTGCCGGAACACAACGAGCGTATTATGCTCTTTAAAAACATGTTTAGACTAAAAAACACCAGGATCTATTTGAATAAAGATTATTCGGTAAAGATCAGAGAACAACGGAAACTACTTATCACAAAAAGGAAAGAACTCATGGGAAACGGTATTGCCACGAAACTACGGGATAACAGGCTCATAGTTGGTGGGATTGACTATTACGTTACAAATGGTAGAATAATGAGCCAAAGTGGCGACAATGCTTTATAGCCACTGACAAATCCACAATCCTCTGTAAATAAAAATACTTATGGGCAGACTACTGTAAATAGACAATCTTGTTTTTCGTTCAAAGACGACACACAAGTGCTGTGTTGGAATGTTAATGGTTTGGAAAGGATGTTGCTGCAATTCGACCTATTCACACATTTAGAAAAGTGCAGCATTTTTGCACTCACAGAAACATGGAAGGATCAACATCTGAAGATTAAACCAACAGGATTTCATCTCTATGAATCACTTGCTCAGAGAGACCACAAGAAGGGTAGATCATCGGGGGGAATTCTTGTTGGGATTCGAGAAGCTATAAAAGACAAGATTGAAGGGACTGAAATTGGAAAACAATGGATTATGATCTGTCTGAGGTTGGACGGTGAAATGCGAGTGTGTATGATCTTTGCTTACTTGCCACCAAACGAACACTATTTGACCAACTGCAAAAATTTACTCGACCAAATAGAAGGGAAAATAGTTGAAGGATATGAAGTCTTACTGGCTGGTGACTTGAATACACGAACGGGTGCATTGGGAACTCTTCATAATACATTACATCTTCCTTGCTACTTAACTACTAGACGCACTTCTAAAGATCCTGTAATATCTACGCATTCAGAACAATTCATAGATAGATTGGATAATAATACTCTTACAATTCTGAACGGCAGAACAAGGGGTGACAGAAATGGTAACTTCACATATATATCAGCACGGGGATCCTCGGTGGTGGATTACTGTATTGTCTCCCATGGGCTGTTAGGTTACGTACATGACCTATACATCGAGGGTTTACCACACTCAGATCACTTACCTCTAAATATAAAAATGGATATGAGATGGGGACCGAAACAAGTGTCGAACCCGACTTCACGGTTTAAGAAAAAATATATTTGGTTTCCCGAAAGAGCAACGCTATTTGTAGAGGACTTAGGAGGAGCTTATGGATTTTGGAATAACTCGATTGAGAATATAATGAACAACATGGTTAATCAGATTAAAAGCGCAATGGTACAAAATGGTATGCAAATTGAAACAAAAGCGAATAACTTACTGTCGAAGCCTTGGTTTGATCATGAGTGTTACATAGCGAAAAATATTATGAAAGCAACTTTAACAAAATATATTAAATCTAATAGGGATCTAGATCGTTTGGAATATGTTAAAGCAAGGAACAAATATACATCGATTTTGAACAATAAAAAGAAAAAATATTTTTGTGAAATACAAGAAAAATTAAATAATACATACGATTCAAGTGAATTCTGGAAAACAATAGCTCGCTTCAGAAAAAGAAACTATACACAGGGCAATATCTCAATATCAGACTGGCAGCAATTTTACAATAAACTCCTGGATACAGAATCAATACCAGATTACGAACCCGTTACTATGACTTTCCTAAATACAGATAATGAGCTAACTAAATGCATAACTCTTAATGAAATAAGCAAAGAAATTTCTCGAATAAGGCATGGCAAGGCGACTGGTTTTGACGACATAATGAATGAAGCGATAAAGGCCCTCCCAAAAGATTATTTAATTTCCTTAAAGGATATATTTAATCGAATTTTGAGAACGTCTGAATTTCCGACAACATGGTTGAAATCAGTTATTCAACCAATTTTTAAGAATGGTGATCCAGACGACCCCTCTAATTATCGAGGCATTGCGCTCTTAAGCAATATAGCAAAATTATTTACATCAATACTCAAATCTCGTCTAGGCAGTTGGATCGAAAGGAGAAATATAGTTCCTGAGAATCAGGCGGGATTCAGGGCTGCCCACTCTTGTCAAGACCATATATTCACTCTATTATCCCTGATTCAAATGACTCTAAGCCGAAAGAGAAGAAAATGCTACATGTTCTTCGTGGATTTGAAAAAAGCCTTCGACACAGTGCCCCACTCATTATTATGGAGAAAACTGGTAGATGCAGGTCTCAACCACCGTTTTGTTAACTTAATTAAAGATTATTACACAAATATGACAGCGGTAGTGCGATGGAATAATTCATTCACTGCGCCAATAAAGGTGCGTTCGGGAGTTTTACAAGGGGAGCCGATGTCACCTTATTTATTTATACTTTTTTTGAATGATTTAATCGGTCTCTACAATAATTCAGATTTACCGGGAATATACCTCCCAAATTATGGATATGTTCATATTCTACTATGCGCAGATGATATTGTCTTGATTGGAGAATCCAAAAATAACCTTCAAATAAAAATCAATATGCTAAGAAAATATTTTGAAACAAATTTATTAACCCTGAATGAAAATAAGTCAAAAATTGTAGTTTTCAGAAACGGCGGTCGATTAGCACAAAATGACAATTGGTTTTGGGGTGAGAGGCAACTGTCTGTTACTACGAAATATCTATACTTGGGATATCCGCTTACAAGTGGAAATTCACTAAACAAGGTAGCGTCACACTACAAGGGCAAAGCCCTGGCAGCAATTGGCGCTGTGTGGCAAGTTCTGACAAAATCCAAGATGAACTCTCTAAATGCGACAATGAGATTACTTGATTCGACGGTCTTACCTCACATGCTATACGCCGCACCCTGCTGGGCACTCAACCAAGTAAAGGTAGTTGACCAGGTTCAGAATATTTTCTTAAGACGCTACCTAAATTTACCAAAGTATACTCCGGGCTTTATGCTAAGAATGGAGTGTGGACGAGTATCACAGGAAGTTATCATAATTAAACAGGTCCTGAGATTTTGGGTGAGGATTATGAAAATGGAAGAGAGTAGGTTGCCCCGGGCATGTTTGTCACACCTCTGGACATTACACAACAATCAAAGGGCTGGTTTAACCTTTGTCGAAAACCTGTCAACCATTTTAGACTCAAACGGCTTTTCGTTCCTGAAGGGTTGTCCGGATTACGCTGCAATAATGACTGAAATCCCTGGTATTATTCGAATAGCAACCGAACAAAGCATCCAAAACGACATGGCGAAAATCCTAAATACTTCACATTACAGTCACTTCAAATACCTAAAAAATTCAATAACAGCAGAACGATATTTATTCACAACTATTCCTCTAGCAATTAAAATATTTTTTGCACAACTGAGACTCCTTTGGACGATCTTCCCAGAAAATCGTTCAAATCGCTGGAAAATTGATTTGACTCTAACTTGCGATCTGTGTAAAAACAGAATCCAAGACGAAATTATGCATATAATATTTGGATGCTCTTGCTTAGAGAAACAGAGGAAAGAAATTTTGGGTGACTTACCCTGGTCTCAACCTGACTGCCAACAAATTTGCAGCTGGATGAACACACTGATGGTTGATCAGGGTCTCTCCCTCGGTTTATATAAATTCTACAAGGCCGCAGTCAATGTCCGTTGGAGAACAATGGATGCGCCGAATGTCGTGGTTTGCTTGGAGGAAGAAAACGAAGATTGAATGCGGCTGATTCAACACTAGCCCTCTCAATGATATCCTAACCTTGACATATTTTAAACATTGGTACTTTAATTTAAATATTTAATCATGTATGGTTCCTTTTGCTCTGTATGTTTATTTTTTGTATATATGGTCATATCTATTTTTTTTCCCTTTCTTCTCGGTTTTCTTTTTCCTTATTACTTCCTGTATTCTAGTTTTTACTTTCGAAATATCTTCCTTTGCTAAATCCTGTAGAGGGGAATCATGTATAGGGCTGGATGCCCCAATAAAAAGGCTTTTGTGTGTGTGTGTGTGTATATAATTGCCTTATTCTGTCTGTGTGGAGTTCACTGTGTGAAGTTCACGGATAGATTTTGGTCATCAACGCGCGCATCATCATTATGATCATTATCATTATCTAATAATTATTATTTATTTATTATATATTATCTACTTATATAATTGCTTTATTCTGTCTGTGTGAAGTTCACGGATAGATTTTGGTCAGAATGGATAAAATAAAAAAAGTGTCAAGGGATGGGAATCGAACCCACGACCTTCCACTTACCGGGCAGATACCATGACCACTAGGCCACAAGTACAATACTTAAATGAAAATATGTTTCTTATACAATCTAAAATTATAAAATAAACTTTTAAATCGGTAACCTTTATATATTATATATATTATATATTTTATATTTTTATATATTTTATATAAATTATCTACTTATATATTTGCCTTATTCTGTCTGTTTGTCTGAAGCTCACGGATGGGATTTTTCATAACCATCGGTGGTTCAGTGGTAGAATGCTCGCCTGCCACGCGGGCGGCCCGGGTTCGATTCCCGGCAGATGCATTTTTTTTTTTACAATTTTTAAAACTCATTTATATATTATACAAGAATGACATCCACGGCGCCAATTTATAATTGTAACGAATAGTATTTGAATAAAAGCATTTAATCGGGTAAAACCCGGGCGTTGCCCGGGTCATTCGTATATGATATAAAAAGCCAACAATGAAGAGTGAATGTAATATAAAAAGCCAACAATGAAGAATGAATGTAAGATAAAAAGCCAACAATGAAGAGTGAATGTAATATAAAAAGCCAACAATGAAGAATGAATGTAAGATAAAAAGCCAACAATGAAGAGTGAATGTAAGATAAAAAGCCAACAATGAAGAGTGAATGTAATATAAAAAGCCAACAATGAAGAATGAATGTAAGATAAAAAGCCAACAATGAAGAGTGAATGTAATATAAAAAGCCAACAATGAAGAATGAATGTAAGATAAAAAGCCAACAATGAAAAGTGAATGTAAGATAAAAAGCCAACAATGAAGAGTGAATGTAAGATAAAAAGCCAACAATGAAGAGTAAATGTAATATAAAAAGCCAACAGAGTGAATGTAAGATAAAAAGCCAACAATGAAGAGTGAATGTAATATAAAAAGCCAACAATGAAGAATGAATGTAAGATAAAAAGCCAACAATGAAGAGTGAATGTAATATAAAAAGCCAACAATGAAGAATGAATGTAAGATAAAACGCCAACAATGAAAAGTGAATGTAAGATAAAAAGCCAACAATGAAGAGTGAATGTAAGATAAAAAGCCAACAATGAAGAGTAAATGTAATATAAAAAGCCAACAGAGTGAATGTAAGATAAAAAGCCAACAATGAAGAGTAAATATAATATAAAAAGCCAACAATGAAGAGTGAATGTAAGATAAAAAGCCAACAATGAAGAGTAAATATAATATAAAAAGCCAACAATGAAGAGTGAATGTAAGATAAAAAGCCAACAATGAAGAGTAAATGTAATATAAAAAGCCAACAGAGTGAATGTAAGATAAAAAGCCAACAATGAAGAGTGAATGTAATATAAAAAGCCAACAATGAAGAATGAATGTAAGATAAAAAGCCAACAATGAAGAGTGAATGTAATATAAAAAGCCAACAATGAAGAATGAATGTAAGATAAAAAGCCAACAATGAAGAGTGAATGTAATATAAAAAGCCAACAATGAAGAATGAATGTAAGATAAAAAGCCAACAATGAAGAGTGAATGTAAGATAAAAAGCCAACAATGAAGAGTGAATGTAATATAAAAAGCCAACAATGAAGAATGAATGTAAGATAAAAAGCCAACAATGAAGAGTAAATGTAATATAAAAAGGCAACAATGATTAATGAATGTAAGATAAAAAGCCAACAAAGAAGAGTAAATATAATATAAAAAGCCAACAATGAAGAGTGAATGTAAGATAAAAAGCCAACAATGAAGAGTAAATGTAATATAAAAAGCCAACAGAGTGAATGTAAGATAAAAAGCCAACAATGAAGAGTGAATGTAATATAAAAAGCCAACAATGAAAAATGAATGTAAGATAAAAAGCCAACAATGAAGAGTGAATGTAATATAAAAAGCCAACAATGAAGAATGAATGTAAGATAAAAAGCCAACAATGAAGAGTGAATGTAAGATAAAAAGCCAACAATGAAGAGTTAATGTAATATAAAAAGCCAACAATGAAGAATGAATGTAAGATAAAAAGCCAACAATGAATAGTAAATATAATATAAAAAGCCAACAATGAAGAGTGAATGTAAGATAAAAAGCCAACAATGAAGAGTAAATGTAATATAAAAAGCCAACAGAGTGAATGTAAGATAAAAAGCCAACAATGAAGAGTGAATGTAATATAAAAAGCCAACAATGAAGAATGAATGTAAGATAAAAAGCCAACAATGAAGAGTAAATCTCTATATCTCTATATATATATAAAAGTCAATTTCTGTCTGTCTGTCTGTTTCGCGATAAACTCAAAAACTACTGAACCAATTGGTACCAAATTTTGCATGTCGCTTTTTATAAACCTGAGGAAAATTTTCGGCTGCATTTTCATTAGTATTTTTGGCTATTTCTTTTTTTCATTTGAAGAACTTTTTTTCACCCGGACTAATCCGGAATGGAATGAATACCTAAATATGGCCATTTTTTAAAGCATCGGTGGTTCAGTGGTAGAATGCTCGCCTGCCACGCGGGCGGCCCGGGTTCGATTCCCGGCCGATGCATTTTTTTATTTACAATTTTTAAAACTCATTTATATTATCAACATATATAGTCACGACCGTCATGGGTTCTGTCACGGGTGCGCGCGCATCATCATTATGATCATGATCATTATCTAATGATAATAATAATAATAAAAATAATTTTAATTTTAAAAAATAAATATTATTATTATTATTATTATTATCAACATATATAGTCACGACCGTCATGGGCCGGCCGGCCGGTTCTGTCACGGATGCGCGCGCATCATCATTATGATCATTATCATTATTATTATATTATTATTATTATCCATCCATCAACATATATAGTCACGACCGTCATGGGCCGGTCGGCTCTGTCACGGATGCGCGCGCACAGGGAGGTCACCTGCTCGCCGGCAGCCAACGGGCGCGCGCCGCCGGCATTACGTCATAGATTATAAACACAAGGTAATAAGGCCAAATAAAAAAATAGTGTGTGATAAGGCACAATTTGGATTATCTACTTATATAATTGCCTTATTCTCTCTGTGTGAAGTTCACTGTGTGAAGTTCACGGATAGATTTTGGTCAGAATGGATAAAATAAAAAAAAGTGTCAAGGGATGGGAATCGAAACCCACGACCTTCCGCTTACCGGGCAGATGCCATGACCACTAGGCTACCCTGGACATATTTTTCCGTTCACATTTTTATTTTTATACTTACTTCTACTGTCCTTACTGCGATGAAAAAATATATTGAGAGGGCTTGGCTCATCAGTGGTGAACCCTCCCAGCGGTTTCGCCAATTTAATCCACCAGACCGCTTCTCAGAGCTCTAATACTGTATTGGATCATTCTGCTTTTATATGCTACACCGAGGGATGGAATCTTAGGAATGGTTTTCAAGTAAACTATGGACATAAGCTTATAGGACAGTAGAATTACATTCAAATATTTGCTTCGAGCAATGCTCTTCAGCAAACTATAAAGCCAAGACCATTAGGAATAAATTAACACAAAGCAATAACGCGCCATCTATACATATAAAATAAAAGGATTTAAAAGCGCGAATGTTTCTTTTATACATAAAACGAACTTCTACTGTCCTTACTGCGATGAAAAAATATATTGGGAGGGCTTGGCTCATCAGTGGTGAACCCTCCCTGCGGTTTCGCCAATTTAATCCACCAGACCGTTTCTCAGAGCTCTAATACTGCTTTTAAATCCTTTCATTTTATATGTATAGATGGCGCGTTATTGCTTTGTGTTAATTTATTCCTAATGGTCTTGGCTTTATAGTTTGCTGATGAGCATTGCTCGAAGCAAATATTTGAATGTAATTCTACTGTCCTATAAGCTTATGTCCATAGTTTACTTGAAAACCATTCCTAAGATTCCATCCTTCGGTGTAGCATATAAAAGCAGAATGATCCAATACAGTATTAGAGCTCTGAGAAGCGGTCTGGTGGATTAAATTGGCGAAACCGCTGGGAGGGTTCACCACTGATGAGCCAAGCCCTCCCAATATATTTTTTCATCGCAGTAAGGAGAGTAGAAGTTCGTTTTATGTATAAAAGAAACATTCGCGCTTTTAAATCCTTTTATTTTATATGTATAGATGGCGCGTTATTGCTTTGTGTTAATTTATTCCTAATGGTCTTGGCTTTATAGTTTGCTGAAAAGCATTGCTCGAAGCAAATATTTGAATGTAATTCTACTGTCCTATAAGCTTATGTCCATAGTTTACTTGAAAACCATTCCTAAGATTCCATCCTTCGGTGTAGCATATAAAAGCAGAATGATCCAATACAGTATTAGAGCTCTGAGAAGCGGTCTGGTGGATTAAATTGGCGAAACCGCTGGGAGGGTTCACCACTGATGAGCCAAGCCCTCCCAATATATTTTTTCATCGCAGTAAGGACAGTAGAAGTTCGTTTTATGTATAAAAGAAACATTCGCGCTTTCAAATCCTTTTATTTTATATGTATAGATGGCGCGTTATTGCTTTGTGTTAATCTAATGATAATAATTATTATTATTAATAATAATTAATCTACTTATATAATTGCCTTATTCTGTCTGTGTGAAGTTCACTGTATGAAGTTTACGGATAGATTTTGGTCAGAATGGATAAAATAAAAAAAGTGTCAAGGGATGGAAATCGAACCCACGACCTTCCGCTTACCGGGCAGATGCCATGACCACTAGGCTATATATTATATATAAATTATATATAAATTAAATATTAAAACTATATATTCAAATTATTCTATTTATCTCACGAACAGCGCCCTCTATCAAGGTTATAAATACGTTTAATATCGAAATCTTTTAAAAAATTTATTAATAATAGTTCGCTTACTAATTAGAATACTTGATCTAAATCTAAATATTTATAGACGCTCGCTCGATTCGAAGATTTATATCGTAACTAATCTGACTGTAAAGTTTGGAGCGGGACGTTTCACAAGAGTGACATCCACGGCGCCAATTTATAATTGTAACGAATAGTGTTTGAATAAAACATTTAATCGGGTAAACCCGGGCGTTGCCCGGGTCATTCGTCTAGTACAGTAATAATGCAGAAAATGTTACGTAAGCATTTTTAAAGTAAACATCATTACATTAGGTAGCACTTTATTTTTGACAAGAAGAGTTGATATGTAAGCCAAAAGCTTTATTTTATTCGTTATTAATTAAATTTTTCTCTTTAAGAATCATAAATAAAAATTTAAATAACAAATTATTGAATTTTTAATTAAATATGTTTATTTTAAAATGCAATCTGTTTTGCTTTCAACTCAAAAATAACGACAAGCTCTGGAATGCTATTTTCGGAATAACAGTTTTAATATATATATTTAAATTGAACCTAGCGATTTGTTTAATAGATTTGCATCAGAAGTGACAGGTAAATTTGAAGTGATCAGTTTATTCTTCTCTATCGATTTGCTTTTATAAATAGTGGGCAATAGACTGTGTCAATATGCCGAGGCGTTGCATTAATATTCCTGATATTTTCTGTTACATTTGTGGGGGATTAACTTTCAAAGTTCAAAGGCGAAACTTTACACCGCTCATCAAAAAGTGCAATCAACTTTATTTTGGCTGTAAAGTCGTTGACCAAGATAAGACTATATAGCACATGCATCCAACATGAAAGAGACTTACGAAAACATGAAACTGCTTTTGAAAAAAATAGAATATGAAAGATACGGTTGAAAAATATGCAGCGATTTGAAAGTCATTGCTCTCTTGCGTGGATTACAGCTTGGATATACAAAATGTTGTTGTTTTCTGTGTGAGTGGGTTAGCAGAGATTGGGAAATGCATTACATTAAAAAAGCTGGCCAAACCGTGAAATCTTTACTCCAGGACATAAAAATATTGTAAATCCTACCTTGATCGATTCAGAAAATATTTACTTATCACCATTACATATTAAACTGGGATTAATGAAGAACTTTGTCAAGGCAATGGATCGAAATACCAGTGGATTTGCCTACCTAAAACAAAAATGTTCTAGCATAAGATGCGAAAATTAAAGAAGGCATTTTCGTTGGACCTCAGATTCGAGAATTGCTGCAGGATGGAAATTTTCGAAATAGTTTGAATGAAGTTGAAGAAGCAGCATGGAATTCCTTTAGAAATGTTTGCAAGAACTTCTTAGGAAGTGTCAAGGTTGAAAATTACCGAGACATAGTTAATGATCTGTTGCTTTCCTAAAAAGCACTGGTATGTAACATGTCTCTCAAGATCCATTTTCTGCATTCACATCTGGATTTCTTTCCAGACAATCTTGGTGCGGTTAGCGATGAGAATGGTGAGAGGTTTCATCAAGATATATCAAGCATGGAGAAGCGGTACCAAGGTAAATGGAGTCCCGGTATGCTTGCTGACTACTGCTGGACACTCAAGAGAGATGTACCACAAGCAAAGTATAGAAGAAAATCCACTGTCACTACTTTTAAATAAAATAAATATTTTTCGTTCATATAGGCCTATATATTAAAAAAAATTCCAAATTTTAAGTAGGTGTATCTCAAAATTCTTGCGTGATAGAAAAAAAGGAAAATTTGTATTCAGCACAAATAGTTAAATTTAGATAAGATGCTGTTTCTTTTGGGACAAATAAAAATATTTTTTGATAAACCAGTGTAATGTAATAAGGTTTATGCAAAAATGCTTACGTAATATATTTTGTATTTTTTACCTGTCTTCTATATATATAAAAATGAATGTATGTGTGTGTGTGTGTCTGATTGTCCTTTATGCCTGACCAAACCACTCATTGGAACGCCATCAAACTTTGGGAAGTTATTTAGTATAGTACTGGGAAGGTTTCTAGCAAATAAAATTTTTGAAATAACTTTTCGCCTAGAAATAATCAAGATAAATATTCTAATTTATCTGTTATAATTCAACAATCTGCTCTAAATATTATCATGATGATATGATGATTTTGTAATGTAGAAAATTAGGAAAGACAAAATTCAGGATGACACGGCAATTTATTTGAGACAAGAATAATGATACAATTCCAAGGCAAGATACTATTCCTTTAACTTCCAATTACCG
This sequence comes from Cordylochernes scorpioides, assembly GCA_030710605.1. Taxonomy (NCBI): domain Eukaryota; kingdom Metazoa; phylum Arthropoda; class Arachnida; order Pseudoscorpiones; family Chernetidae; genus Cordylochernes; species Cordylochernes scorpioides. The sequence goes on from CP092871.1 coordinate 54,846,705, forward strand.
AGGGAACCAATTAATATTGATTTTATTCAACTTATCGAGTATTTTTCAAGGGACCGGGAAAAAAATGTTCACTTTATCGAGAGATTCGTTAGACAAACTTTTACTCGGGTAAAACCCGGGCGAAGCCGGGTACGTCCGCTAGTATTATGTATAAAAGAAACATTCGTGCTTTTAAATCCTTTAATTTTATATTTTTTACTGCATTTATCCCAATACCAAAAAAAGGCTATCACGCTAAAACCATGGGTGTTGGAAAATTTCTGATTAGATTTGTGAGTTCAGCATGAAAAGTTACACTAGAAACACCATCAGGTTCTCTTGGGCAAAAATGTTATTGACCAGTGTGTAATTAGAGGAATTGATAGAAGCTTATACCTATATGTGGTATCCGAGAGGGTGAAACCTGTAGTAACCGAGAGGGACAGACAGGGTGTGGAGAGTTTTCCAGTACCTCTCTGCATCTTGGAAGACCTTTAACAGTTCTCACAGAGTACAGGCAGTCGTGGTCGAGGCAGAATGGAAGACTTGGGATTGTCCACGCACAAAAACGAAGGGACTCAGTTGTACTAGGAAAGTTTCGTGAACAGATAGAGTCGAGCTAAGCGAAAGATGTAGAGAATTGAGAAGAGTTTTTTTTACTGGTCTACATGGTCGAGCATCAAAAGATGAAGTGACGAGGGCTCCCGCGGATAGTGAAGTGACTGTATACTTCCGGCCCTGGCGGGGGTTTATATACCTTGCCAAAAGGAAGTACTGGGTCTTCAGCTGATTCAAATCGGGGCATGGATAACGGAAGAGATGTCATTGTACACTCTTAACGACTTCCTGGCAACCTCCCGACATCTTCTAGGCCTCGTTATTACTTGTTGGACTTCGGAATCTCAATCTTTTTGCTATTTAGCTCAACTCTTAAACTATTACAGAGTTTCATTTTTATTATTTTCAGTTTGTAAATAGTACATTACATATGGTGATGTAATGACACATGTCAATCCTACGTATTATTATTTACAGAGATGCTTATTATACAACACGACAATCTTGTTATATTATACAATAGGGGGTTGTTGGTTTAAATTATCATAAATATATAATATGAAATTATATCGTGTAATATGAAATTTCGGGGGGATGCTATTTGTGTACCAAAAGAAGCACATCTCCCTTTAAAAATAAATTAAAACAATGCATTATCTCTCTCTCTCTCTCTCTCACCCAGTAAAAAAATGAACCTAAAGGTTGTGATAAATAATGGACTAAAACACCAGTTTTGGAAAGCTCAGACAAATGATGGGATCATAGCACTAAACTATGGTATACTGGTTCACTTTTGTCTATATTTGTTTAAAATGGTGTTGTGGCTCATTCTTTATCACCACCTTTAAGTTTTGTTACTGAGGCAATAAACATGATGCATTGTTCTAATGCATATTTAAAAGGGAGAGATACAATTTTGGTTTAGAGTTATATATTATTATGATTACCATATTCAACATTTTATGTCGTTTTCCGATCCCAAAAAAAGTACCTATATATTCTCTTAAAATTGTATCCAGATAGGTTCACAATTACTGTGGGGAGACGTATGAGAAGCAAGCGCGAACATTTCTATTGTTAAAATTATATTTATTAATATAAATATTATACAAGTAAATGTGTATATATATCTATTTGTATAAATTATTATCTACTTATATAATTGCCTTATTCTGTCTATGTGAAGTTCACGGATAGATTTTGGTCATCAACGCGCGCATCATCATTATGATCATCATTATCTAATGATAATAATAATTATTATTAATAATAATTAATCTACTTATATAATTGCCTTATTCTGTCTGTGTGAAGTTCACTGTATGAAGTTTACGGATAGATTTTGGTCAGAATGGATAAAATAAAAAAAAAGTGTAAAGGGATGGGAATCGAACCCACGACCTTCCGCTTATCGGGCAGATGCCATGACCACTAGGCTATATATTATATATAAATTATATATAAATTAAATATTAAAACTATATATTCAAATTATTCTACTTAGCTCACGAACAGCGCCCTCTATCAAGGTTATAAATACGTTTAAAATCGAAATCTTTTAAAAATTTTATTAATAATAGTTCGCTTACTATTTAGAATACTTGATCTAAATCGAAATATTTATAGACGCTCGCTCGATTTGAAGATTTATATCGTAACTAATCTGACTGTAAAGTTTGGAGAGGGACGTTTCACAAGAGTGACATCCACGGCGCCAATTTATAATTGTAACGAATAGTGTTTGAATAAAACATTTAATCGGGTAAACTCGGGCGTTGCCCGGGTCATTCGTCTAGTACATGTATTATTATTCTGAAAATAGAGCAATCCATACTTTAATCATTAGATAGTAAAAATGAATATATTGGATTGAATAAAAGATTTATTTGCCAATATTTCGGCTGGCTGAACGCCAACCTTTATCGAGGCATTACATTTTTGTATACACTGTTGTATAGTTATTATTTAATTAAAAATTACTCACCAGATGAAATTATTATTACTAATTGTTTATTACACTTTATATTTATATTTTTACATTAACACGTTGTTTACATAATACATCGTATATTATTGTTTATGATGATGATCTATTCTATATTAAAAAACACAGAATACTACATTCCCTCCTTCCTTTAGATGAAAGGAATCATGTCTTTATATCTTGATGATGGCTTGACGACTCTTCCACTCCTGGTGATCACGGGTTCCTTGGTAGTCGGCAAGGGTGGAGAAACCTCTGGTGGCAACTGGTGAAGAGCCTCGGCATCAAGTCTATCTGAAACAACTGGGTTAAATGTAGACCCTGTTCTACTTGAACTTGGTCGGTTTAAAGAAGTGTCCTTGTCTTGGTTTGAGGAATTATCATCTGGTATTTGTACATCAGAAGAGTTGAGGTGTTCAATTCTTATTGAATCTGAACTAAGATTTTCCTGGCTCTCTTCTGGAATCAAGTCAGAAATGTCTTGATTGGTCTCTTGAGTAGGAACATGTTTCAAATGTTTAGCATTTCTATGAATTATTTTCCCATTTTTAGTGTTGACTAATTTAAAAGAATTTATTGAAGTGTTTTCAAGAATGACATGATGTTCTGATCTGAAATTTGAATCAAGTTTTCCATTATTTGGATTTGCCACATAAACTAAATTTCCAATTTCAAAATTATGAGGACTAGCTTTCCGAATTATATCATTATATGTTTTTATTTTTTCTTTGTAGACCATATTGAATTCTTTGATGTTGGATTCATCTTCTTCTGCATCATTAACAAGTGAGCTTAATTTAGTTTTCATTTATCTTGAAAATAATAGGAATGCTGGAGTCTTTCCTGTAGATCTGTTTGGAGTAGTTCGGTAAGACATTAAAATTCTGGATAAATCTTCTTTCCAATCTTTCCCTTCTTCAGAACTTGAATTAAATTGTTTCTTTAGAAATCTATGGAATCTTTCTATCTTCCCATTACTTTTTGGGTAATAGGGTGAGGCTTTGATGTGCCTGATTCCTCATTCTTTTAAAAATCTTTCCATTGATGTACTTACAAACTGTAAGCCATTATCTGTTACAACTTCATGTGGATAACCATGTCTTGCAAAAATCTCCATCAATTTTTTAATAATTGTCTTGCTGGAAATGTCTTCTATTATCATTGCTTCAGGATATGAAGAATAGTAGTCGATCACTGTTAAAACATAATGATGGCCAATTGGACCAACTATGTCAATTCCAAGTTTCATCCAAGGTTTTGATGGTAACGGAACTATTTGCAATGGTTGATCATTTATCAATGGTTGATTCCTTACACAAATTGGACAGTTTCTTATCAAGTTTTCAATGTCAAAGTCCATGTTTATCCAAAAATATTTTTCTCTTAACAGTTGTTTGGTTCTTGTCATTCCTTGATGTGTTTCATGTGCAATTCTCAAGACTCTCTTTATTAGTTTTGAAGGTAGCAAAATTCTACTTCCTTTTAAGATAAGATTATCAAAAATTGAGAGTTCATCTTTAAACTTATAAAAACATTTGAATTCTTCATTCAAAGGATATGGCCAAACTCCCTTTTGAACCATATCTTTCAGTTTTTGAAACAAAGGATCTTGCTCTGTACAAACTTTTATCTCTTTCAAAGACAGTGCTTGAAGCTCTTCAGAAGTGATGGATAAGACTTTATGAACATAGTTCTCCAGCCATTTTTCATCACTTGTGTTAGAAAGAGGTTGTCTTGAAAATATATCTGCAATATTTTGCTTTCCTTGAATGAATTCAATTTCAAAGTCATATGGTTGTAATCTCCAACTCAATCTTTGAATTCTTGGAGGCAAAACAGCTCCATTTTTAGGATTCAGCATATAGATTAGAGGTTTGTGATCTGTTTTTAACACAAATTTCCTTCCCCAAATATAGGTGTTAAAATGTTCAATTGCTCATACACATCCCAATGTCTCTTTTTCTATTTGTGAATATCTTTTTTCAGTATCAGTTAAGGATCTGCTGGCATATGCAATGGGTCTTTTAATGCCATTTTGTTGTGTTTGTATTAATACTGCTCCAAGACCAATAGACCTTGCATCTGTGATTAATTCAGTTGGTGAGTTCAAGTTGTAATATGCCAAGCATGGCTCTTTTGTTAGTGACTCTTTAAGATCCTGAAATGCCTTATTTGTTTTCAAATCCCAATTCCACCTAACATTTTTTCTAGTCAAATTATTTAGAGGTTCTGCCAATTTAGAAAAATTAGGTATGAATTTTCTTTAAAACCCACAAGTTCCTAAGAATGACCTTAACATCTCAATATTTTTTGGTATTGGAAAATTTAAGACTGCTTCTATTTTCCTATTATCAGGTTTAATACCTTCACTACTAACAATGTGACCTAAAATATCCAATTCTTCCATGGCAAATTTGCACTTATTCCTGTTGAGCCTAATGCCTACTTTATCAAATCTTTGTAAGACTTTTCTAAGCCTTTCTTCTAGTTCTTGTCTATCTTTGGCTTAAACAACGACATCGTCCAAGTAACAAATTACACCTTTCAAATCAAGCAAAATTGAATCCATTCCTTTCTGAAATGCTTCTGGAGCACTTGATAGACCAAAAGGAACTTTACAAAATCTGTAACAACCACGGTGCGTGATGAAAGTTGTAAGGGGTCTTGATTGAGGGTCTAAGTCAACCTGCCAAAACCCTTTTTTTGCATCCAGCTTTGCAAATACTTTAGCACCTTTAAGGGCATGTAACATATTGTCAATTGTAGGAAGTGGATGTCTTTCTCTCAATATTGCTTTATTCACTTCCCGAAGGTCTATGCATAGTGTAATTTCCTCACTATCCCTTTTTGGAACAACTATTATGTTAGAAACCCATTCAGAACCTTGATGCACTTCTTCAATGATTCCATTCTCTAGCATCTTATCAAGCTCTTGATTTACTGCTTCTACCATTGCATAAGATATACGACGGCATCTCTGGGCAATGGGCCTATAGTTGTCTTTCAATGTCACTTTATGACTATAGCCTTTTATAGTTCCAAGTCCATGGAAAAGATGTTCATGTTCTTGAAAAAGAGTTTCTATATTAGTAGACATTGATTCATTTACATGATTTACCCTTTTAATTATACCTAGTTCAAAACTAGCCTTGCCTCCCAACAAAGATTCAACTTTTTTATCAATCACATAAATTTCTTCTGAAATTGAATTTTCTTTCCAAGAAATCATAGCATTGAAATAACCATAACATGGAAGAGGTCTATCTTGACCATAGGCAAAAAAGGTTCGGGTGGTGTCATGTAATTTTGGCATAATTTTATGGCCATATAATTCAAGCATCTTATTATAGCTTATGAAAGTTCTATCACTCCCTGTATCAATTATCATATTTATTTCACTACCATCTATTTGCACTTTTTCTTTATTTTCAGCACCTGTATAGTAGGTATATTCATCTGAACTTTCACCTACTTCAGTCTTATTTTCTTCTTGTATGGTCTTAACTTTAGTTTGATTGAAACTTTTGTGGTTTCTATTATTATTTTGATTTGGGCGGTTCCTGCAAGCTCTAAAAAGATGTCCTAATTTATCGCAATATGAACAAGTAATTTTTTTAGCACCACATTCTTGTGCTGAATGTGTATCTAATCCACAGCGATAACATTTAGGCTTTGAGGCACCTGAAAATGATGGGGTACCTTGATTAGTGAATCTACCTTTGTTGAAATTATTAGCATTATAGTGCTTTTTAGGTTTATTTTGAACTCTATTTAGTGTTTGATCATTTTGAGGTTCAAGAAGTCTAATTTCTTTTCTAGAAATTTCTAACATTCTAGCAATATCAATGGTTTTTGACAGTGTCAAATTTTCTTGTTGCAACAATTTTTCTTTAAGTTTTTTGTTGTTACATTTTTCAAATATTTGGTCTCTTATCATATCAGCTTCTAAATTCCCAAATTCACAAGATTTAGAAAGCTCTCTTAAAGAAATTAGGTAGTTGTCGATCGATTCATCATCTTTCTGGACTCTTTGTCTAAATTTAAATCTCTCAGTGACCACATTCTTATGAGGTGTGAAATATTTATCTAAAGCCATTTTAGTTTGTTCATAATTTTCCTTTTCATCTGGCAAGTTGAAAAATATACGCTGTACATTTGGCCCTAAACAATGCAATAGAGTTGCTCTCTTAATTTCATCCGATTTTTTTGAAATTCCAGATGCTATTTCAAAAATGGCATAGGATTCCATCCATTGCTTATATTCCGCAAATAAATTGCTTGCATTCATATTCATGGGTAACGGTGGCGTCAGGTTGGCTGCCATACTTATTTTTTTTTAGGGCTACAGTTATATTTTCAAATTCTCGTCGCCAATTTATGTTGTATAGTTATTATTTAATTAAACATTACTCACCAGATGAAATTATTATTACTAATTGTTTATTACACTTTATATTTATATTTTTACATTAACACGTTGTTTACATTATACATCGTATATTATTGTTTATGATGATGATCTATTCTATATTAAAAACACAGAATACTACATACACAAACTCAGCGCCGCGTAGCGTTATAATATCACAAGTTGAAATTATTTAAAATACAAAGTATGTGGAGGGAATTTGTGCATGAAAAAAATTATAAAAATTACAATCAAATATGTTAAATATCTTAAAATAAT
>CP092871.1:54858356-54893632 GCA_030710605.1 Cordylochernes scorpioides
ATAGAGGGAATCATGCTGAGTTGGATCAGCAACTTTCAATCCAAACGCACCATTCAAGTTAATTTCGATAGCAATACATCACAAACTGCTCGTATTTACCAAGGTCTACCCCATGGGTCAATCCTAAACCCTATTCTCTTTATCATCTACCTAATTAATGTACACACCTTCATCAAACCACCAGATAAAATTGCCCTTTTATGCAGAAGACATAATCATTTGGGTCTCCGAAAACAATCTCTCCCATGCAGAACACTCTCTGAACAAGGCTATGAAAATCTGCAAAGAGAGTAACCCAGAAACTGAAACTATATTATAACCAAGTATTTATTCATTTTATTATTTTTATTAACAGAGTGGTCATTTTCATATTTATATTTTGCTACTCTGTAAATTCCCCTCGTGGCTTATCTTTTGTTTACCTTTCATAGTTGTCCTTGCCTGAAATAAATTGTTGTTTCCTCCTGAAGTTTTTGTCTTCCCTAATTTTCCACGTGGCATTTTGGTGGAGATGCCGGGTAAGTTAGGGAAGACAAACTGAAGATCGCCGAGAAGACCTTGAAGCCATGGGTGCTGTGATCTACATTTTCGGAGACTGACTCCAGGATTCCACCGCCGTGCTAAAGCCAAGACTTCCCTCGAAGATGACGATGTCCCTATAGACGATACGACGACAAAGCCGCTCTTCACGCCGCCAGAAAAAGGACGCAAAGGTACTAGGGACAAAATTCCAAGACTTCGATGGAATCTTTGGCAGAAGCACGTCAGATCCATGTCAGTATCTACAATAATTGCTAGCTGTGGGTCACAGCTCCCATAGGGAAGAAGCTATGTAATCAAGTATTTATTCATTTTATTATTTTTATTAACAGAGTGGTCATTTTCATATTTATATTTTGCTACTCTGTAAATTCCCCTCGTGGCTTATCTTTTGTTTACCTTTCATAGTTGTCCTTGCCTGAAATAAATTGTTGTTTCCTCCTGAAGTATTTGTCTTCCTTAATTTTCCACGTGGCAATATATTAACATAACGAAATCTAAAAATGTCCTCCTCACTATTAATGTCCTGAAAATGACATCTGAAAATGTCCTCCTCGCCACTGGACCCCAAATATTATTCGAATAACTCAATAATCCAATATTCAGTCTCCTCAAGATATCTTGGTATCACAATCGACCCTGCGCTCTCACCTTTAAAAGTATTGACACAATAACACCCAAAACTAAAAATAGACTCCCATTTCTAAAAAATAAATATAGGGCTCACACTGGGGTGCAAATGCCAATATCTTACACACAACATACTTTGCACTCGTAAGGCCTATTTTTGAATATGCTGGCCCCCAGCCTGGACCAATGCAAGTAAAAGCAATCTTTCCAAAATATACCGAATCCAAGCAAGCGCATCTAAAATCATTAGCGGGCTCTCAAAGCCTCAAGATCCTGCCCAAATAACATTGCTGAACTCGAATATAATCTTCTTCCCCTGTACTTCAGGACTAAAATATCTTTTTATCTCAAAATTCATATTTATAAATATTAATTCTTCCAAAGAACATCTTACAGGAAATTTTATTCGAAATTTGGTCCCAAATCAAAGACTCAAACGCCTCACTCCTCTCAACATTTCTTACAATTCTCATCTTTCAGATATCCCAATTAATCATGAATACAGAACTATACCCTCCAGATAGAACTCGCAATAAACTCACCCCATCAACAAACCTCATCTCCCAACCAATCCTCACAAACATGATACTCAGCCAGAAATGCTCAAAGATCTTGAACTCCAAATCACGGAAGAAAATAGCTTCCTCTTTGACATCATAATTTACACTGACGGTAGACAATTTTAAACTGGACTGTCTGGCAGTGATAATTTTCTCTATTTACAAAGATAAACCCTTGAAAAATCTCCTTTTCCCACCCTAGAAACCTTTCAGTTTGAAAATAAGAACTCTCTGTATAGATACTGTTCTCAAAAACAATCAACATTAATTTACCAATAAAATAATAATCTACTCCGACTCAAGAGCAGCCATTTATACCCTTTAAGCCTGTTTCTCCAACCAAGAACCTTTTCTAAAGATCAGTGATAAATCTGTAAACCGACTCCCAGCCAACAGCTCTGTCACAGTACAATGGCTTCCAGCTCATGTTGGAATTCCTGGAAATGAACTGGCAGACTCTCTGACAAAATCTGGAGCTCTTTATCACCCTGAGGCTATAAAATCAACCATCCTACTAGACGAAAAAAACCTCCTACGTACCATCAAGGCCCAATGGCAACAATAATGGAAATCTACTGCTGCACATGGCTGGTACAAATAAAGAGGGATAAGCACCAATTCTATTCTTTCAAGGGAACAGCAGTCCTTGATTTCCAGACTTAAGTGTGGTCATCTACGGACAATGACTCTCTATAATGGTTGAAAGGTTTTCGCATTATGAACTAAATGCAATTCTCAACCTGCAACCCCAAACGACATTATTGAGTGTTTCTCATCCATTGATGAGCTCTACTGATCCCCAGCAGACATCATCAAATATCTCAAGCTCTACAGGCTTGATACCCTAATATTATTGAGTGTAGATAAAGCAGAAGAAGAGTAGAAGGATTAATATATTTAACGCCACTAGTCACACAAATTGTTATAGACTTTATCTAATTTTTATTAGAGCCAAATCTTTCTTAAGAATATTATTTATTAAATAGAGATTTAAATTTGTGTGTATATATGAGCATAGATAATATTTCTCTAAAAGCAAAAAGATTGGTAACACAGATGCTAAGGTTTGATTAAATTTTATAAGAGCTTGTGCTCTGTTATATCTTGTTTTCCATAATTTACGCTTAATGTTTAAGAATTGTTCGGTATTATTATTTCTAATGAGATAAAAATGCTGCATCTCTCTCATAATGCGACAAAATGTTTCGATAAACAGTAATATCAGCAGCATTAAAAAAAAACACAATGTACACATTTATTGTCATTTCACGACCCAGATCTTCATTTATCTACTTTTCTTTTAATTATTCTGACTTTTAATCAATGTAATTATTTAATGTAAATTATTGAAAAATGATTGATTTAAAATAAAACCTTTGTCTAATGGGAAATTTAAAGATTGAAAAATACTAAGGAACCTATATATAAAATAGGTCTTCACAACTTTCTTTTAATATTTTTTTTATTTTATCAATTTAAAGCGCTATGTCTCCCTAGGGACACTTGCGCTGTCATACATGTATACCTTTACATTTCTCTATACATATATATACAATAATTTTAGGTCGTGAATAGAATAGTCATATGATGTTAACAATGAGAAAGAGAGAAAAAAAAAACGAGAAAAAAGAACTGTGTACAAAAGAAAGAAGTGCCTGACAATATGTACAATCAGCATAATATAAATTATCAATTTCTTAAAATATATTTGCTATCTAATTTAAAATATATATCTACAAAAGGTATTGGATTTTGTATACATTTCTTTACTGGAAATATAAATACTTGGATCTGTTACTATTAAATTATTTTCGATTCTGTAGTCTTGAAAAACAGGACAATCTAGTAAAAGATGTATTGAGGTTTGTTCCTCATGTCCACAAAAACAACTCGAGTTTTCCACCGCTTTAATTCTCTGAAATTTGAAAAGAATTTGAGAATTATGAAAGTTTGGTCGGAAATATTTTAGTATGTTGTTAGGGAAGAAGCTTTGAAAAGTTTCATTTGTGTTGTTTTTAAAGTCGCTATTTTATATTCAATAAAATCCGCTATTATGCTTGGAAAATCTAAATTGTATTTTTGTTTATCTTCTAAATTCAGATTTTTTAATTGTTAATCGTTAAGCAAAGGCATCTTGGCTTTGCTATGTATACAATTAGAACTCGTCATTTTATATGATTGCGTATGGAATTTGGTATGGAAATGAATTTAATTCAATAATATTTTTCTTTTTTACGAATTTATACCATATCTCCGATCCATAATGAAGCATTGGCCTAAATATTGTTCTGTATAATGTAAGTCTCTTTTGGGTATTCAGACCCCAAGATTTTCCGCAAATTGACAGTAGCAGAATTTTTAATCTTTTTGCTTTATTTAGTATAATATCTATGTGAGGATTGAAATTAAGTTTTTTCTTTCTAAAAATATTTGAAAAAGTGACTCCTAATATTTTAATTTCTTATACTGGCATACTTATTTTGTTTTTAAACTTTAATGCGGACATGTCTTTATTGTGAAAATGAAGAATGTTATTTTTCTCAAGACTGATTTCAGGCTTTACAACTTTCTATGGGATGTTTATTGTTTGTCAATTTTAACATATTTTCTTTTTTTTAAATATAAGATAATATATATTGAGACGTTACAGAAACAATTTTCAATTGTACATAATTTCCTTTAAAATGTTATTTTAATTTTTCATGTGTTTATTTTCATTTTTATTTTCCATTCATTAAAAGTCAATGATGTACATACTAAATTAGTAAAAAAACTCAATAAAAACGATATGTAAAAATAGACATAAACAAATGGCTTGTAAAAGAAAGCGGCAATAAAATGAGTTTAGGTAAAATATCTTTTTCATTAACAAACATTTCACTTTTAAAATAATAAACTTTAAAATTAAAGTTTCACAAAACTAAAATTAGCGTTTTAAAAATAAAAACGTGGCATTTGGCGCAGTCGACAGGATACGGAAAAAAAAAATGGCGGAAAATCCAAACAACCGGTTGCAAAAATTCAACGGCTCGAAGTCGGCAATTAGGCCTGAGTCATGGATCAAATTATATGATTTTGAAAATAATTCTTTAAAAGAAGATGAAAAAATCAAAAATCTTATGTACTACTTGACAGATTCAGCACTTGAATGGTGTGCAGATGAGATTATTTCAAATCCTGCAATAAAAAGATGGGAAGTTGTAAAGGAAAAGTTGATTCAAAGATTTGGTTCATACAACGCAAATCCAATTGTCTCAGCATCATATCGAAGATAAAAACGAGAAGAATCAATAGAAAATTATTTTAAAGATAAAATTCGCCTGTTAAATCAAACCCATCTAACGAAGGAGGAAAAAAATCCTTTATTAACAGACGGACTTCCAAATGATTGGAAAGATTTAATTGTGGCTGCACAGCCAACTGACACCACGAAATGGTTCCATATCGCAGCTTCTATTGAACAAAATAGGGCTTCAATTCAGTTTAAGCCTAAAAACGAAATACATCTCGCGACAAAAAATAATGATAATAGAAAAAATGTTTTACCATTCTGGTGTCCAATATGTTCGAAAAAGGGAATAAAAATTAAACATTGGGTCACAGATTGTGAGGATTATGATCCTAATTATAAAAAGGATAGGCCTAATCAAAACACTTCAGTGAAACAAGTATGCGGAGCCCCGGAATTGTTGAATGTAAGTACTTTGACAAATACCCCTACACAAGGAGCTTTCAAGCTTATCAACATAAGTGTTGAAGTAAATGGAATTCCTGCGCAAGCATTTGTGGATACTGGTGCAACAGTATCAATAATCAATTGGCGATTGTTCAAGCGAACCCGTCTTCAACTACAACCAAATTCAGACATTCACATCAGCCAAGCGGATGGTGTTGCCAGGACATGTGGAAGCCTTCAGACCAAGGTAAGAATAGATAAACTAATTAAACCTGTAACTCTCCATGTAATGAAGAACTTTAAATATCCACTCTTGATCGGATTAGATGTTGCATCTCTTTTTAATCTTTTAATAGATGTCAAAGACAAAACAATTTACACCAAATTTGATGGATTACAAAATCCAATTCTTGTAAATCATCTAGAAGAGATAAGAGAACATGAATTAAAAGAATTACTTGAACACAATAGGAATGTATTTTCTCAGCATGCTATTGATTTGGGAAAAGTAGCTATACAACATAAGATCATCACGAAAAGTGAACAACCAATTTCTCTTAGACCCTATCGTCGTCCTCTAAAAGAGTATGAAGAGATAGCTGAACAAGTTAAAGAACTTCTCGAACACAAGTTAATAAGAACTTCAGATTCTCCTTGGGCATTTCCTGTTGTTATGGTTCCCAAGAAGGATGGAAATAAAAGGATGTGCATTGATTACAGACGTCTTAATGAGATCACACTGGATGACAGGCAACCCCTACCTCACATACAGGACATGTTTGATCGATTGCATGGATCCAGTTTCTTCTCTACCCTTGATGTTGCATGGGGTTATTGGCAGATCGAAATGGACCCGCAATCTATTCAAAAAACTGCATTCGTCACAAACGATGGTCATTATGAGTTTTTAGTGATGCCCTTTGGTTTAAAAAATGCTGCTTCAACGTTTCAAAGGATAATCCAACATATTCTAGGTGAATTATTATGGAAAGGAACTTGCTTTTTCCAAGATGACATATTGGTGTACACGAAAACATGGCAAGAGCACATAGAGCTTCTTAGTAAAGTTTTTGACAAATTAAGACAGTACAACATGAAATTAAAATTGTCGAAATGTATTTTTGGAAGAACTGAAGTAAAATACCTCGGACATATCATCAATCACAATCAATTAAAACCTGATCCAGGAAAAGTAAAATCTATTCAAGACTTTCCAAGACCTGATACTGTAAAGAAAGTTCGTCAGTTCATGGGATTGGCAAATTATTACAGAAAATTTGTGAGGGACTTTTCTAAAATTTCATTCCCCTTGGTTCGACTCACTCGGAAGAATCAGCCCTTCATCTGGAATGAGGAAGTAGAGGAGTCATTCGCTAAACTTAAAATGGCACTATCTACAAAACCTGTCCTTGCTATTTACAACCCGGACTACCCCTCTAAAGTTTATACAGATGCCTCCAAATATGGAATTGGAGCAATCCTAACACAAATTGGTCCAGACAATGAGGAACATGTAATTGCTTATTACTCCAAAACACTGCAACCACACCAAGAGAATTATTCTGCTTATGAGATGGAATGCCTAGCCGTAATACAAGCAACTGATCACTTTCATGTATACATAGAAAACCAACCATTTGAAATCATCACTGATCATGCGGCGCTCCAATGGCTTTTCACCATGAAGAAACCGAAACCCAAGTATTTTAGATGGATTCTTAGTTTATCCTCGAAATCATGTAACATCGTTCATCGTTCTGGAAAGCAACAAACTCATGTTGACGCCTTATCAAGACTCCCAGTTGTTAACATTGCAACTCAAGAACTTCAAGAACACCAACAAAATTCAGATTTGAGTTTCTTGAAAAATTCCCACACTCACGACGGTGTGGTAATGATCAAACAAAAAGGAGTTTTTAAAGCAGTTGTCCCAAACTCGCTTACCAAAAAAATATTGGAAGAATATCACGATTCATTGAGTCACCCATCAATAACCAAAACATGCAAACTTATAACTCAATGTTATTGGTGGAAAGGAATAACAACTGATATCAAGAATTATGTTCGATCTTGTAAATCTTGTCAACTAGTGAAGGTCAGACATGAACCAACTTTAGGAGAAATGATCACTCCAACGTCAAATATCCAACCATTACAAATGATCGGTTGTGACACTATTGTACTGGGAACAGCAGCAGCTAACACAAAGCATAAATTCATTCAAGTTTTTGTTGATCACGCAACTCGTTATCTATGGGCATATCCCACAATAACAAACACTGCTCAAGCTGTCACTCAATGTCTTGATAAGATAATCAAATCTGTTAATTCGATCAATACTATCTTAACAGATAATGGCAAAAACTTTATATCAAAAGAGTTCAACAAATTTCTTTCTTTACAAGGAATTAAACACACATATACTTCGCCTTATCATCCTCAGTGCAATGGCATTTGTGAGAAATTAAATGATACGATAATGACAAAACTGAGAATAGCTGTTCTAGAGAAACCTAGATGTAAATGGAGCACATTGTTACCGCAAGTTGTCAAAAATTATAATTCCACACCACATGACGTGACTGGTTTTTCACCGCTTTTCTTAATGTATGGAATCGGTAATGTACCCGAATTTGCCGACCAAACTCCAATTACAATTGAAGAAGCCAGGAAGAAAGCTAGCCTGCGGACAGAACAATTTAGAAGTAAGTGGAAGATTAAACACGATAGCCATCACCCCAAGTATGTCTTTAGAGAAGGAGACTTAGTCATAAGAAAAATTGCCTTCAACGACCCTCGTCTCATCAAGACATCACCAAAATATGAAGGACCATTTGTCATTCAAAAAAAACAATGGTTGCCTGTAAAGTCGGTTTTACGGGCGAATATTTTACGTGACAACGGTAGAATATTTATTGATATGAATATAATTAAATTGCACAATAGGAACAAGGAATTGAATGAAAATAAGAATTGCACAAATTTTAACTATAGAAATATATTTTGTTTACTAAAACATTGTACATGTAAACTTAAACTTAACTAATTCCTATTTGAGTGATTTTGTTGAGGATAGGACGATGATAGGAGAAATATGAAATGAAAGGAAGTGTTTCTGCTGTAATGTGTCTTGCGAAAGTCAAGTCGATAGTTGTTCCTTTTAACGTAGTTGACTTAGAAACGTTTGATACGCAATTTTTTAATACGCCATTTTTAATTTTAAAGAATCAATTTGAAAATCAAAACACTTATTCAGATCGAAGGTTCAAATTTTTGCTAAATAAATTTGAAATTAAATAAAATTTGTAATTGTAAATGATGAAGTTGAAAATTAAAACATTTACTTATATTAGATGTTAAAATTCTTGCTCAACACAGTTTAAATAAAGTTTTCTTATATCTGCCACTTTTTCTTAATATTTGTAATTTTAAAGAATCAATTCGAAAATCAAACCATTTATTCAGATCGAAGGTTCAAATTTTTGCTAAATAAATTTGAAACTATTTAAAATTTGTTAAATAATAATTAATTAATTAATTAATTTCAAACTAATAATTTACTTAACACTATCAACATTTATCAATAGTATGACATAACCTATAAACTCAGTTTCTCAACTTTCGTGTCAATCTAACAATTAATCAATCAATCATAGTTTACGATAATGAAATATCAGTGTACAATTATTTACCTTTATTGTTGTAGTTGTTGTAAATGACGAATCTAAGCACTCCACATTTTCACTACAGACACAGCTGACGATACTTTAACCACACGTGTGAACTTGTATTATGACGCTTTCTTGTTTTTCCAACGCCAAGAACGTTCGAGAAAGACAAAGACAGAGACAAGCATGCGCCGATTCAATGCGCCTAATTCTCTAGCGCTGCGCGCGCAGCACTCTCGTTCGGTGACTCATCGTAACGTTACCGGGCGTTACACTTTTTCATAAGTGACTCCCAGCCGCAACCTAATTTAAGACGTTGTCACGTCAAAAAAGATATCTGATGTAACCTACGACATCTCTCTGAAAGACCAAAAGCAAGCAAGACGCGTTCACATATCTCAACTTCGACCATTTATTACCCGAGAATAAATGCTTCAAGAAGGGGAATATGAGACGTTACAGAAACAATTTTCAATTGTACATAATTTCCTTTAAAATGTTATTTTAATTTTTCATGTGTTTATTTTCATTTTTATTTTCCATTCATTAAAAGTCAATGATGTACATACTAAATTAGTAAAAAAACTCAATAAAAACGATATGTAAAAATAGACATAAACAAATGGCTTGTAAAAGAAAGCGGCAATAAAATGAGTTTACGTAAAATATCTTTTTCATTAACAAACATTTCACTTTTAAAATAATAAACTTTAAAATTAAAGTTTTACAAAACTAAAATTAGCGTTTTAAAAATAAAACGTGGCAATATATTATAAAATATTGTGATTCACTTAGCAGGATACACGCGCTTGAAGTATACCAGACCCATTTAATATTATTTGCTTACATATATTTTTATAAGGATTTGTCTAATCAAACGAAGCGTGTATTTTGTATGTCATTTTTAAAGTTAGTAAATTAATAGCATAAATTCAGCATCAAACTGAACGGAAGATGACTAGCCCCAAGGATCCCCCTGCACCGATTAATAAACAAGAGGTAGAATTTATCGGAATGCATGTACGGACTGCCATTCCTAAGGCACTTTTGGCCACCGCTTTGATTCGGATTGTAAATCCCCAGGGAAACGGGGTATTAGCACGAGCATTGCTGGATCAGGGATCTCAGTCGTCATTTATACAACGAGATCTTCTACAGCATTCAAATGTTCCGACATGCGGAGTAAATGTCCAGGTTTATGGAATAAATAGTGCTAAAGGAGAACTTGTTAAAGAATTAGCTTCGTTTACGTTGGAATCTTTGACAGAACCAGGATGGACCTTACCGATGAAGGCATTAGTGGTAGGAAGAATGACAGGGTTATTGCCGACTTAAGGCCTATGTCTGGCTATACCGTCCAGTTGGAAGGTCCTACCTCTGGTTGATCCCCAATTTGAGAAATGTGGAAAAGTGGATGTCATCCTGGGTGCGGATGGCTATGGAAGATTACTCCTCCCCGACCTTAGGCTTTGTGAAAGAACCCATCTATGTGCCCAGAACACCAGGTTGGGATGGGTGATTTCTGGGGAATTGCCAAAAGGAGGTCAGACGACTGCGCATTTGGTGTATAATATTCGTGTCAAATATGAGGACCACCTGGATAAGTTGCTACAGCGATTTTGGGAAGTTGAAGAAATCCCCTCAAAGCCGACAGAATCAGAAGAAGATGAGTTCTATAGGAATCGATATAAAAGGGAGGTTCAGCGAACACCAGGTGGACGATATATTGTTCCCCTGCCTTTTGATCCTAAGATTCCCAGTGAAAATTTGTTTGGAAGATCGTTTCCCACTTGTGTCCAACGACAACTCGCCTTGGAACGACGGCTGGTGAGGGATGCACCTCTTCGAGAGCAATATTGTTCTTTTATGAGGGACTATGTGGAATTGGGACATATGACTCCCTTATCTGAATCCTCCGCCATCGATACAGAAGGATGTTGTTTTATACCCCATCACGCAGTAAGAGGAAATCACCAAACGCCAAATTCTCTCATTCGTGGCAAGATTATATGATCCTGTAGTCTGGTTGGCACCTGTTGTTATAATTGGGAAAATATTGATTCAACATCTATGGGTTACGGGTGAAAAGTGGGATGAATCCTTGGATGGTTCTATAAGGGAATTAGGGAGTATATTTCGTATATACTTTGTGGGAGCCGCCAAACAATTACGTTTGGGATTTTATATGGCTCGGGACCAGATGTCGGAGAACGCGGAGATATTGGCCAATGATGGAACGGAGTGGAAATTTAATCCTTCGGGTGCTCCGCACTTTGGTGGTCTATGGGAAGCCGGCATAAAATGCTTCAAGTATCACTTTCGCCGCATCCTTGGAGAGACCTTGTTGACATATGAGGAGTTGCTGACCCTGATTGTCTAAATGGAATCTTGTCTTGATTCAAGACTTTTGGGACCAATTATTAGCGACCTCAATGATCTAGAAGCATTAACCCCAGCGCATTTTCTACTGACATCGTCATCTTCTTGTGTCCCTGAGGAAGACTTAATGAACGTTGGGATCAACTGTTACCTCGGTGGAAAATGGTTCAGAGGATGGTCTAACAACTGTGGAGGCGATGGTCTACGGATTATATTCATAATCTGCAATAAGGACATAAATGGAGAATGTTGGGGCCCGATGTAGCTACTGGCTCCCTGGTTCTAATCAGAGAGGAACATGTGCCCCCCGCCAAGTGGATGATGGGGCGAGTGGTGGAGGTCCATCGGGTCAAAGATGGATTGGTACGAGTGGTATCAATCCGCACCAGGACCGGAATACTCACAAGACCCCTGGTTAAGCTGGCGTTGCTACCTGTTCCCTCCAGTTTGTCTTGATGGTTCCCATCAACTCGGGGAGAATGTTGAGTTTTCTAGGATATTATTTTATTTATTAATTTAATTTTTCTGTGATTATGTAAATATTGACCGCTGACTATCTTTGTATATAATTGAGTTTTTTTTTAAAATAAAGTGAGTGTGTGAATAGTAATTTGGTCGTGCTTTATTCTCTCTTTGGCCGAGTCATTATCGGCACCATTGGGATGTCGCCTGGACATTGGAATCACCATTGGGGTGTCGCCTGGGAAGTTGAAAACCTATACAGTCCTCTGAGGTACGGCTTCTAATTCGTTATGGACAAAAGAACCTTAACAGCCATGTTGAGGAAATCTCGCAGAATTATCTTGTTTTCTGTCGAGAGTGTCTCGGAGAGTACATCCCTCACATGCTAGTATAGGACCGTGTGCACTACTTCAAACCTACAAACCACCTCATAGGGGGGGATATAGGAATGAATCAGCGTTCATTTGTTCAAAAATACCCTCCACGCGCCCTATGAGGATCTCCCGAGATTCCTGAAGAGGCTGCATGGGTTGGGTCATGGAGGTAGAAGACTGGATGGATGGGGCAGTCTTATTATGGGTCGTTTTCTTGGGAGCCTTTGTTGGATTAATAATGGTCAGAAAGAGATTTGGTCGTGGCAGCAACTGGCTAGTGCTCGGCGCCGGAAAAGGAGGTTCAGGAGTTGGAGTCTCCTGGGGATGCACAGGGATGTTCGCCCCGGGCGAAGACGCGGCAGGGCTGGAGGGTATTGAGTTGGTCTGCTTGATGGGTGCAGACGATTCCGCAGCTGGTGTTGAGAGGGCGGAGTTGTTGGAGGGTGTCGCGTTCAGCGGCGCAGCGCCCAGGCTCTATTTTGCCCAGACGCCCGAAGTCTCTTATTCTGGTCCCGGGGAGGAAAAAATCCGTGGAATCTCAAAGGTAGAGAAGAGCGATTCCCAAGAAGTCAAATCGGCGGAAGTGTCTAAGGCAGGTATCAACCAAGGCGTAGACCTCTCGAGAGCGGGCCGAGAAACCACACGACTCTAACCAGTCAACTACTTTATTTTTTGTCACGAATATATATACATATAAATATTTACATATGGCAAATATGTTTCTTATAATGGATTAAATTTACATATATTTAAAAAAATATAAATCTATAAGAAAAATAACATTCTTTTCCCAACATACTCCCACCTTGAGTTTTTCTACAGAAACTCAACCAATAGTTGGGAAACGACCGTTCATTCCAGTTCTTTAGGATTGGGCTATCTTCGTAGGGTCCTTACTGGCTTCTCCTCGGGAGCCTCCCCGGCGTGGTTCCGACTGTATACTCCTCAAGGTACTCCCCAGATCGGCGGGTATCTCTAAATTGTAAAGCCGTTGAACCGGCCTAATCGGGACGCCCTTGCTGGTTCTCAACTTGGCGACCCTCACAGGTCCATCTCGGCCAGGGTAGACCTCCACAACTCTCGCCAAAGGCCAATTGACTCGCTTAGCATTATCTTGTCCAATCAAAACCAGATCTCCCACCTTGATAGGTCTTGTCTTCGAGCGTCTTCTAGTCTCTTGCCTTAAGAATCCAAAATACTCCGTCCGGAATCTCTTCCGCAGATCTTCTCTTAACCTTTGTCTAAATCGGTATCTCTTCTGAAGACTAGCCCTTTCAATAGAGTCCAGATCTGGAACTCCTATTTCTTTGAGGTCGTGTAAGAACAAGGCAGGGGTTAATAGACCAAGATCTTCGACATCTTCAGACATGTAAGTCAATGGACGTGAGTTCATCAAGGACTCTGTGTCACAGATAATGGTGTAAAGTTCCTCAAATTCCAAACGAGCTTGACCAAGAATCTTCCTAAGGAGTTGTTTCAGCAAACCAATCAATCTTTCCCACCATCCACCCCACCATGGAGCCGACGGAGGGATAAACTTCCAATTAATATTTTGCTTGGTACTCTCTGATTGGACTACCGCATTGTCTAGATTCCCTAGAGCTCTGCTCGCACCACGAAAATTGGTACTGTTGTCCGAGTACACTACATAGGGGCGTCCTCTCCTTGCTACAAAACGTCTGAAAGCTTGCAGAAAGTTCTCGGTTGAAAGAGAAGTCACCAGTTCCAAATGGACCGCCCGATATACGGCACAAGTAAATATAACAATCCACACCTTTCGCCTGTTCCTTAAAACAAGTGGTCCAGTAAGGTCTATCCCCACTACCTCAAATATTGAGGCATCCCTTACTCTATTTTCAGGTAATTCCACGGATTCAACAGAACCCGATTTAGCCGTGAACCGTCTACACTTAACACATTGATGTATGACCCTTCTTACAGTCCTCCTGAATTTCAAAATCCAATAATCCTCTCTTAATAAATTCATCAGAGTTTGAAGTCCCACATGCCCCCAAGTTTCATGCTTCCATCTAATGAGTAAATATACCAAGTCATGATCAGAAGGCAACAATAAAGGCATTCGAAAACTTTCCAGATCTTGTCTCCTACTTATTTTAGTTTTGACCCTCAACAATCCCAAAGAATCGCAGCATAACTTGAAATCCTTCAACCTCTTGTCCTCTGGTCCAGTGAAGGATTCCCGTTGGATAACTCTCACCAGCATCAGTTCCGCCCTTTTAATTTCATTCACAGTAAGATCACCTTTCACTCGCTGACCTATTGTTCCTCTCGCATTTGTTAAAAACCGGTTCATCCAGGCAGTTACTCTCAATATCTTGTAGTAGTTTGAAAAGCGATAGTAGTACTGATCTTTTTCCCTTTCAATACATGTTGATGTTAAAATAATCTTTCTCTTTTCCGAGTTCACAATATCTGGGTCAGGGTATATTTCCCTATGGGGCCAATCTCTTCTTGGTCTTCTCAACCAACTCGGGCCCTCCCACCACTTCGATCTCTCCAGAGAATCGGCTAAGCACCCCCGTGATGGTAAATCCGCTGGATTCAAACATCCTGGTACATGATACCAATCCTCTGTCTCACTGAGAGATCGGATCTCCATAACTCGATTCATTACAAAAGTCGCCCAGTTATCTTTTCCCTTGATCCAATGGAGTGCATTCATGGAGTCTGTCCAATAAAATCGCTCCATGCCTTCAAATTTTAGGTCTCTCACAACGTTGTTCACCAAGCGGGCCCCAACCAAGCATGCCAACAGCTCCAAACGAGGAATGGTAGTCCCCTTCAAAGGAGCCACTCTCGACCGAGCCTGTACTAGTTGACACGTTACTTCCTGTTCGCTCTCGATGCGTAAAAAAATACAAGTGGCGTAGGAGGCCTTAGACGCATCACAAAAGACATGAAGAGTAGTTCCAATCCGGTGTTCTTCTCTATAGCAAAGCCATCTCGGTATGGCAATAGATTTCAGAGACTCCAATTTGGCCAGCCACCTCAAAAACTCGCAAGACAAGTTTTCAGGCAGAGGCTCATCCCACGACAATTTTAACAGCCACGTTTCCTGTAGGATAAGTCTCGGAACGAGGGTCACTGGACAAGTGAAGCCCACCGGATCGAAAATACGGCTTGCCAAGGAGAGTACCTTTCTTTTGTTTATTGGCCCCTGTATTTCCAAATTCTCCAAAGAACAAGCCAAAGTGTCCTTTTCTTGATTCCATGTCATGCCCAACAACCTTCCTCTATCAGACCTAGGACCATCACACATTATACTGGTAACATTGCTTGTCCAATCACGCAAGTTGAAATGAGCAGAAGCCAACAATCTCTGTGCTTCGTCCACAAATTTTTCCATATCTGTGACTTTTGAGAAACTAGCCACACAGTTATCGATGTATAAAGACTCCCTCAATAATTCAGCTGTTTCTTGCCAGTGTTCAGGAGCCTTGTTCAAGTGGTGAAACAGCGTGGCAAGCAGGAGATATGGACTCGTCGTGATTCCGAAGACAACTCTCGCATGACGTAAAACCATCACATTTCCCTCTTTGTCATACCAGAGGAATCTTAGATAATCTCTGTCTTCCTCCCTAATCCCAATTTGGAGGAAGGCCTTCTCTATGTCCGAGGAGACTCCTATCTCGCTCTTCCTAAATTTATTCAAAATTCTTGGGATCGTTTCTATCATATTCGGACCTCTTTCTAGACAATCATTCAGTGAAAGTTTTCCCTTCTTCTTCGCCGAAGCATCAAAAACTGGTCTTACTTTGGTGGTTGGACTATTCTCTTTAAAAACTGGTCGATGTGACAAATAGTGCACGCCTTCACGTTTATTGTCTATAACCCTTTCTATTATTTTATTCCTTAGCCACTTTTCGAGAATATCTTCATATTCTGCCAAATTTCCGGTATTCCTCTACCATCTTTAGATCTTTCTCTAGATCTTTGATGTCAATCAGCTTACCGATTTCTTCGTCTACCCGCCTCAGTTCTTCGTAGACATCCGAAAGCTGCCCCAGCAGTTCCTCGTGGTCACACTCCTTGTGCACGTCATATTCCTCTATTCTTTTCCCGTACTTGGATAAAGACGTGCGGAGTATGGTTCTCTTCTTCTTGAGTCTCTCTAGCGCTTCTTCTCTCTCCATCTTCTGATCCAAAAGGGTTCCAAATATAGGCACGGCTTTCTCCTCGCGTCCCGGCTGGGATGCCAAATGTCGCGTTCAGCGGCGCAGCGCCCAGGCTCTATTTTGCCCAGACGCCCGAAGTCTCTTATTCTGGTCCCGGGGAGGAAAAAATCCGTGGAATCTCAAAGGTAGAGAAGAGCGATTCCCAAGAAGTCAAATCGGCGGAAGTGTCTAAGGCAGGTATCAACCAAGGCGTAGACCTCTCGAGAGCGGGCCGAGAAACCACACGACTCTAACCAGTCAACTACTTTATTTTTTGTCACGAATATATATACATATAAATATTTACATATGGCAAATATGTTTCTTATAATGGATTAAATTTACATATATTTAAAAAAATATAAATCTATAAGAAAAATAACATTCTTTTCCCAACAGAGGGCATGGGCTTGGAAGAGTGAGGCCTCGACACCGGGCCCTGCCGTAGGTCTTGATGGCGTCCTCCATTAATTCCTACGGGGCAGATGGCTCTCCGATGCCCTTGACGATGGCATTTGCTACACCTAACGCCATAGGTGATGTAGGCGGGTGTGGACTCTCCTTTAGAGATGATCATCAGCTTGGCAGGGAGTTGGTGGAGTTTGCGTCCTTCATTTAAAAGGACGAAGGGCTCCCTGTTTCCTGTGGTCCAGGTGTAACCGCCACTGGACACGACTTCGTGGGTAAGGGAAACAACCCTGCAGTAGGGCCGCAGCGCTGCGATGACGTCATCGTCCCTTATGGCAAGTGGGAGGTTCCCCACTACAATTTTTTTCTGGTTTTTGCCTATATGAGAAGGCTTTCAGGAGTGTGGTTCCGATGGTGAGGCCCTCCTCAACCAGGCGCTCCGCCAAGTCGACGCTGGCCAGCCCGACCAATACCTGGCCGGGCATCTTCATCATCTGGTACACTAAAGACTTTCCCAGCAACTGTTCCAGTGCCTTAATGTATTGGACTGGATGGTAATCCGCGCTCCACTCGACGAGGCAGCACTGGTCGAACGTCGCAGCTGCCGACCTAGCCTTGACGAGGTCTTGCTGCTGTCTGCTGTTCTTAATAGCCGTTACAGGATCTCTTTTAGTCCTGGTTACTTGTTGAGGTGACCTGGCTGCGAGAGGCGCAGCCTTCGCAACTTTTGATGGTTGAAGTGGAGATGCTTCGTTTTTCCTTTTCGAGGATTTAACGTTTTGCCAACCTTGAAAAGTCGATTCTTTTTCAGAAGATTCAACTTGGTCAGCCCAAATTACATTTTCTTTGTTTTTCGACACAATAGAATTTGCATTTTTTAGGCCGATTGTTTCTCATGTAAATTTGACATTTCAATTGGGAATTCATTATTCCCTGATAACTCGATAACCGAGTGTTCATTCTCGTCGAGAATCATGCTATCTTCTGCCCCAGTGGCAGGGCTATCCTCCAATACCTGGAAGGGATTAAATATTTGAAGCACACGGCTCTCCATCATAAGAAAACGGAAGCTCGCGCGCCGCGTGGCCGTACGGCCGAGAGAGAGAGAGAGAGAGATGGTTAAACAAACTTTATTGACTACTAGTCAATTATGGATGCAAAACAATGATATAATACAGTGAAATTATGATTGAGGAAGGCTCCACCATCTTGCCAGAGTCCTCCTCCAGACGATGAGAGGGTCTTCTTGGACGCCCCGTATCTCCAGGCCCAGGAAGTGCTTGAAGATACGGGTCTTGGCAGACGCCAGGATGGCCAGGGCGTCGTCCTCCAGGTCATGCCCGAAGATCCATCCCTGCAGGTCAGGGGGCCGCCGGATGAAAGTGAAGGCCTCCAGGATGACAGGCCTGATCCGCCTACAGGACCAGTAGCGGTGGGCCAGTGACAGGTCTTCGGACCCACAGGCGATGCAGGAATCCCGGGCTGAGGCCGGATGCGCTGGATGGGGAAGGGCGTGAAGGGCCAGCCGCACGGCAACGTCGGCATTATGCCCCGAGAAGGCACCTCGCCGGAGAGAAGGCCAGCTGATGGAGATGGGGATGCTGACGTGGGGAAGCCACCGGGCTAGCAGCTGGGTGATGGGCAGTGCAGCCAGGCGTGGACGTTCTAGCATGCGGCGGGCAGTGCGGGTGGTTAGGCGCTGGAACGCTGTGGCCGTCCCGCGCAGCACGATGGCGTCCTTGATGTTGTCAACCCGGTGGGTGTGGTTCCGGTTCTCTTCCACAATCCGGCTGCAGAAGGTGGTGAGTGCCGCGATGTCAGCGAGGGCGGCGCGGGTGGTGCGCAGAGGGAGAGATGAAGAGCTGGTGAGATCACCAACGCGCATTCCCGCCCACCGCGATGCGACCAAAAGATCTGGAGGCCGGAGGAACCTGGAGTCCCCGATGATATGGAGCTCCTGAAGCTGATGTGGCGGCAGCACCTGGTGGTTCAGCTCCAATATCTCCGAGACGGCCTCCCAGAGCTTGAGGAGCCTGCGGCGCCGAGGTGGATGCCATGTCCCAGATGTTGGAGGGGTCAGCCACGTCCCACTCACAGCGAGCCAAGAGTAGGCGTTGAGGCCTCCGCGCAGCGCGGTCTGCACGCCCCTCAAGCACGCCAGGCGAAGCTGCGTCCCAATGTCGAGAAGTCCGAAGCCGCCCACGGAGACAGGCCTTGCAAGAACGCCGCCCGGCAACCAGGTAGTACGCCGAGGTCCCCAGACAAAGCGCACCAGTCGGGCTTGCAGCTTGGCGATGGTGGAGTCTGTGGGCAGGTAGCCGTGAAGATGGTGCACCACGGCGGACAACACCAGCGAGTTGGCGGCTCTGGCTCGACCGACTAAGGAGAGGCCGCAGGTGAAGGGGACCCACCTCGCCACAGCACTCTCGAGCAGTGCGAGGAGATGTTGTTCCTGGGCGGAGGATGACACTGCAGGTGTTAAGTTGCAGCCCAGTACCCGGATCTGCTCCGATGTCCAGGAGATGCCAAGCTGCGCGTCGGTGCGGGCCCGCCAGGCGCCGCACCATAGGCCTTTACACTTCGCAAAGTTGACGCCTACTCCCGAAGCGCGCCGGAAGTCCTCGAAGATGATTCTCACCACGTCGAAGAGCTCGTCGCGCCTGATGAGCAGCACGATGTCGTCGGCGTAGGCGAGGACGTTTCCGGGGCCGAGCGCACGCTCGAGGCGCACCAGGAGAGGGCCAGTGGCGAGGCTAAACAAAGCGGCGCTGATGGCACAGCCCTGCCTCACCCCGTTCAGCAGATGGAAGGGCCTTGTGTGGAGGCCTCCGGCTCGCACCGCCGCATCCGCCCCGGCATACAGGAGGAGGAACCACTCAACGAAGGCAGGAGGCAGCCGCAGAGAGACCATCAGGGACACCAGAAAGGAGCGGTCCAGGGTGTCGAAGGCCGACTCTAGGTCCGTTGAGATGACAGCCAGCTCCGACCCGTTCCTCGTAGCCATGTCGATCTCGTCGGCTACTCGCGCCACGTTCCAACTGGGAGACCTTCCCGGAACAGCGTATGTCTGGCACCGAGGCACCAAGGCGGGAAGATGGGGCCGCAGTCGCTGGAGGAGGATGTTGCCCAGGACGCGGTAGTCAGCTGTGGGGAGCGAAATCGGCCTGTAGCCGCTGAGCCCAGGGCCGCCGTTGGACTTGGGGACGAGGCAGATGGTGCTGCGCCTGATCGATGAAGGCAGGGCCCCGCGGAGTTTGGGGGCCTCGAAGACGCGCCTGAGAGCCTCTACGAAGAAGTCTTCGTAGGTGATAAGAAACTCGCAGGGCAATTCGTCCCACCCCGGAGCCTTTCCGAGCGGTAGTCGGCGGATAGCCGCCGCGATATCTGCGCCGGTGATGTCAGGGCGGGTCAGTGGATCATCCTCTTCAAGGGTGAGGGTGGTGGTCGTCCCCCGGATGAACTCAGCGGCGGCGATGGGGTCGCCGGATTCACAGGAAAAGCGGCGCTGGTAGACGGAGTATGCCCGACGTCGCAGCTCCCCGCCGTCGATGATGTTCCCATCTTCATCCCGGATGGTCGTGCCAGCGGGCCTTCGGACGCGAAGCGAGCGCACAAGATCGGGCAGCGATGGGTAGTCGGCGGCTGATGATGCTGCCTCCAGTCTGGCCTGCAGATACCGCCTGGCGCGCGAGATGTGGTCGTCATCGGCGACGCGTGGGACATGGAGGGATCTCACCTCCGCCAGGAGTTCGGCCTTGATCTTGGACCATCTTATCCATAGAGCATCGCTGGACTTGTCCGCAATAGATCCAGATGTTCTTTCTATTGTTGCCAGCAGATGTTCATCCACCAGAGCCGAACGAAGCATGGCGGCCACGCAGGGCTGGCGAGGGGAAGGAGGCGAGCCCATCTGGGTGAGGACAGCTCGATGGTCAGAGAGCCTGTAGTAGATGGTCTTGTACAGTGTCACTCTTTCCAGGAGTCTCGATGGCAAGAGAATTCTGTCCAGGCGAGCTGCGTCAACCCGACTCCTGCAGCTGGCCACTCTGGTTGGAAGGTGTTCGGCGTCGAAGAGGGTGGCTACATCAACGAGGGCTGTCTGGTCCATTAGCTCCGTGAAGGCCTCCACCGAGCCGGATGTTATGTCGCTCGGGCTCTGCTCGTCGATGTTGAGATCACCCACCACCCAGGCGTCCTCCTGGATCGCGGCTGCTGTTATGGACTTCAGCTGCTCAAGCCGCTCGCGAGGAATGTGTGACAAGTGACAGTTGATTACACGCACTTCCTGGCCGCGGACGTCGATGGAGACGATGGAGATGTTTCCCGGCCACAGGACGCGCTGCCGCAGGACAGCGACCCCCGGCGCGAAGAAGCAGGCGAGGCCCGAACCCCTGAGGGCTGCGGGGGGCACGGTGGCGGCGCTGTAGCCCAGGCACAGATGTTGAATGAGATCCAGCGACGAGGTGTTGGTCTCCTGAACAAAGGCGACGTCTACGCGATGTTGGCGCAGGAAGTGGCAGAGCTCAATGCTCCTCTCGCGAGCAGCGAGCCCGCGGGCGTTGATGGATGCCAGACAGAAGCTCAATGGGCGCTTCTCGTCTGGGCACGGACGTCCGTGAGACGCTTGTAGATGGCGGAATGGGAGTTGGGCAAGGCGTTCACTAGGCTCTCGGCAACCCTATTGAGCGCGGTCTTCTGCTCGCTCCCCATCTTCTTCTGTAAGCTCTTCAGACCGGGGATGGTGGTTAGCACCTCCAGGACCTCTCCTCTCTCGAACCCAAGAAGCCCAGGATGGTCCAGGATGTCGCTGGGGACAGTCTCAAGGAGCTTATTGAGCTGCATCCGGGTTTTCTTGGGGGTCCCTGAGGGGGTCGACACTAGGACCTCCTCCTCTTTCATCTCTTCCGGTGCCACAGGGGCCTTTGGCTTCTCCTGTGAAGAGGATTTGGTCTTTTGAGAGCCATTTGGAACCCCTGGTGAAGGAGGGGCTGGGTCCACAGCAGCAGTGGGTTGGGCCTGTGCAGCAGATGAGGGGACTGCAGTGAAGGCTTGTGATGGAGCTGGAGTTGGTGCTGCAGTCGATGTTGTCCCTGCGGCTGGCGTTAATACCAGGGCCGGCTTGGTGTTCAGAGAGGAGGGCAGCCCTCTTCCGGCGTTATTTGGAGCAGCAGGGTGGAGAAGCAGGTTAGCCTCTTGTACGCCAGTCTTCCGCGGGCAGTTGGCGCGTTTGTGCCCGTGCTTATAGCATAGAGAGCACTTAATTCCATAAGTCACGTACACGTGACTGGTCACCCCTTTTGCTTTTATTTCGAGACGGGCTGGGATGTGAGAGAGCTTCACGCCGTCTCGAAGGGTGATGAAGGCCTCACGACGTGCATCGGCCCAATACGAGTCGCCCAACTCCATCATTTTCTGGACGATGGAGGTTATCTGTCCGTAGGGCCGCAGGGCTGCCACGAGGTCTCCGTTTTCAATGAAGAATGGGACGTTGCCGATCATGATCCGCTCTGCCCGCTTCTTCAGTGGTGTTGCTCGCAGGAGGGCGTCCTCCAACTCCAGCCCATCCTCGACGAGCTTGTCGGCTTGCTGGATACTGGAGAGGCAGACCAGGTATTGCCCCTCCATCTTCGTCAGCTGGTAGACGGAGCCCTTGCCCAGTTTGGCTTCCAACGCCCGGAAATACTGCTCCTGGGCGAAGTCTGGGCAGTACTCCAGGTAGACACATTGGTCCACCTGCGCTGCTGCTGACCTGGCTCGGAAGGTGGCCTGCTTTTGCCTGGTTGTCTGGCACTCGCGCACCTTACTAGGTTTAGGCGTGGCTCGTGGCCTGCTGCTGTTGGGAGCGATCCTCGGTGCCTGGACGCATCCCTTTTTGGCCGCCGAGTTGGGGTGGTCAGGGTCATGTCGCCTCTTCTTTGAGCCACCCACTGTGGTGAAGATTCCATCTTCGGCCTCGGGAAGCTGGTCGTCCAGTTCCGGGCAATCAGCCCAATTGCGGCGAGAATTTGCATGTCCGCCGTCCGCCGCCGGCTCAGAATTTGCATCTTTACGATTGTTTGAATCAGAAAGGCTTTCAGCCATATCTGATTCTTTTGCCGATATTTCGGTGGAGCCTTGAGGGTTTTCTGTGGAGTTCATATGGGCTTGCAGCCCATTCTCCTGGCTTTCAGCCAATACCCCAAAGGGGTTATTAGTCTCCATGGCCTCCATCTCAGACTCAAAAAAAGCGGAGCTCGCGCGCCGCGTGGCCGCACGGCCGAGAGAGAGAGAGTTCGAATCCTTATTTTTTAAATTCCAGGTTAAATCATTCGCCTCGTTTAAATCCGTAATCTCAAGTTGTACTTGAATATTTGATCAATGTTTTTCATACCACACACTCAAACTCCAAGTTTGAAGATTTTACCAAAATAAACGCATGGGTCCATTTTCGAACGTTTATATTCAAATGAAGTCGAAATTTGATTTTTCATTCCATTCGTGTCTTGTTTGTTTCAATCTATAAATATTATTTTCCTTAAAATAATTTTCCTAATAGAAATTTCATCTCATTTAGATGAGAATTTAAATATATAGTCTCATGTAATTATGCAATTAAGTATGCGTATTTCACGTTTATTTGAAATATGTTTCATTCACTTCGAAGGCCATAGCTAAAAGCAATCTTATGGATTTTTGCTCGATATTACAGGGCCATATTTTTGTCTCAAAATCAAATTTCGGTATTAGATTAAATCCACGTGTGTCAAATTTTGCATAAAATCTTCCGTCAATCTTTCGCTTGAAAATCCATCTTAAATCAATAATTTTTTTTTATCATTTGGTCTCGGAACTAGCAATGGGGGAAATTTAGACCTCTCTTTCAACACCCTTGCATGGTCTGCCAGAATAGTCACAATTGTTGTTGAAAGGGTTTAAATGTTTGTCAGCATAGATCCTTGATTTTTACAGTGATAATTTTGGTTCAGACATGTTTTAAAAGTGTGATACCTGATAAAGATCGGTAGAATAACAGACATTCCATCCTAGTGAGTCAGGCCTTTCACCTCCACAGTCACCCTTGTGAGAGGGCAGTCATTTTCTGCAGAAACAGACACAATAATTTACAATTTTAAATCATAATTATCCATAAATATATCTTTTAAATTTTCAAACTTTTATTAATTCACAAACCAAAGACAACTTCTCGATTCTTATGAACTTCTCTTTTTTATATATCGTACTAGATATAGTATCCAAAGCTTGAATAAATAGCTTCATCAAAAAGTAAATGCAAGCGGCATAGTCGGACATTACTACAGTACAGTTTTATGGGGAATATAGTAACGAAACTCTTTGTAGCACAGCTCAAAACAGATGAGTCAAGCCCACTCAATTTCGATAGTGTGTGTGTGTGTGTGTGTGCTAACATAAAATTAGAATAATAAATTATAATAATGATCAAACGCGCCTAGGTTCTTTCTAAATGCATGTTTTCCAAACTAATATTTTCATAAATTTTAATATAAGTGATATATATGTGTCATTGTGTGATAAGAATTTTAATACGGTATTACAATTATAATTATCATCTTTATATTCTTCGTTCGAAATTGGAAATTCCTCTTTACAGAACAAACTCCATATCTCACCAATGTTTCGACCAGATGCGTCAAATATTTCAGAAAAACATGCTTTCAAACATCCGTATAATTTTTATCTCTAAGATATTTTAGCGCAAAAAGCTAATTAGTATCCTTAAGCGGTGCTGAAACATAATAGAAGCTTCGAGGAGCTGTCAGACAAAGACAAATTGTCAATTTTCCAAGGGCAGTAAGTTTGACCTTCCATGCACATAAAAGGTTTTGTAAAATTATTCTTATGTAATTATGTCTTCACATCACTTTTAATTAGACATTTTACATTTATATTTTAAAATTTAAAGTTTATTTTTTTGTATTTTTTTAAATTTTAGTTTAGACATTGTGCTTGCTTTTAAAATATTTAAGATTTTTGCTGATATTTTAAAATATCTGATAATAATAAATATTCAATAAAATCTTATCGTTTTAATCCTACTTATTTAAAAATGAAAAGAACTTCTTATCAAACAATTTTCAAAGAGAAAAACAAGAAACCTAAATTAAATTAGTGTAATCCCAAGATAATATAATAATAATTAATTTATATATTTTGCTAGGATTGATTGAGCATTACTTATTGACCCAACCTTGTAGTTAGTGTCTGTGTGTAATATAAAATATTTCTAAAATATAACCTAAAATACAAGAGATTAATTGAAAATATTTTCAATGTGAAGTATCGCAAATGATTTTTTTAACGCATTAAAAGAGTTAAAATTAACGTTTGAGTTGATCAACGTAAATTCGGTCAAAACAGTCTAAAAGTTTGAATATAAATTTATAGTGTCTCTGAATATAAAATTTTAAAATGTCTATATTCAAATTTCAAAGTATTTATTTGTTGCACACGAATATGTGCTAAAGGGCGTATTTTTAGATTTAGCACCTTTTTCTAGAATCATTTTATGAAACTGCATGCTGCGAAATGCCTAAAATTACATTTCATTTGGTTCTATAGCTTTTCAAGCGATAGCTTTCACCTTTTTTGAAATATTTCAGCTTTTTAAAATATTTGTAAAAAAGTGTGAATATAAGATAAATGACGTCAAAATGAAGAAGAATTGAGATAATAATATAGGCTGTGTATTTCATTAAAAAATAATTAATATCTGTATATATTATATATATATATATATTTGTTGGAAAAAAAAAGAAGAATTGTAAATCAATGATCTTGAAATACTTTTAGACTGACAACACTGTAATATAAAAACTAGAACAAAGGAGTGTTGGTTTTGTTTACAAAATTAGTAATTGTAATGTAAATTGTTAAATGTTCTTTTCTAACTTTCTTTGAAAATAATAAATTTAAAATACTTTCATAAAAGGTAAAATCGCCTAATTCTTTAAAACCACTTAAGCTGTAAGTAAACTTGTTATTTGTTGTTTCATTGTCTGAACCATAAAAGATTCCCAACATGGTAGCAGAGCGTGGTTCTTTTTGAATCGCGGTAAAATATATATATAAAATATAAATAAAAACAAAAATGGCTGTCAGCGAAGATATCGCAAATATTGTGAGGCTTAAAAATCCTGAAAATTTTGATTTATGGAATTTTAAGATAACAATTATTTTCAAAGCAAATGGCCTTCTAGATATTGTAAATGGAAAATCGTTGTTTGAAGACTTGAAAGATGAAACTGGAAAAGATAAATGGAGCCTAAAAGACGCCAAAGCACAAAAATACATAATGTTAACCATTGAAAAGAATGTTTTAACACACATTCTAAATTGCAAAACTTCAAAAGAAATGTATGAAAAACTAGTAGCCATTTATCAAAGAGAAGATGAGCAATTAAAATGCAAATTACTACAAGAATTTCATGGATTCAAATTTGACAAAAATACAGATATGGCAACAAATATAAGCAGAATGCAAAATTTAGTATTCAAACTAAATAATGTAAAACAAGAAATTGAGGAAAGCTTTGTAATTTCTAAAATATTGAGCATTTTGCCAAACTACTTTAATTACTTCAGCACAGCATGGGACTCGACACCAAAAAGTGAGAAAACGTTAACAAATTTAATATCAAGACTATCACTTGAAGAAACTAAACAAAAAGTAAAGTCTGAAGAGAGAATAGCCATGAGTGCTACTAAAGTAAAGCAGTGCTTTAACTGCAAAAAGAGCGGGCACTTGGCAAAATATTGTAGACTAAATAAAAAATGGTGTACCATCTGTAAAAAGACAAATCATACTCAAGACCAATGCTTCTTTAAGAAATCTCAAAATAAATTCCAGGAAAATATTCCTTGCCGAATTTGTAAAAAGACAAATAATAAAGAAAAGGATTGCTTTTTCAGAAACAAAAATGAAGAAAAATTGTCCTTTTTTGCAGGAGAGACTTTAAAATGTAAAAATGAGGAATTGCTAGAATTTATTGTAGACAGTGGCTCAACAAGCCATATGATAAATAGTAAAACGTTTTTACTAGATGAAGTAGATTGCAACTCAAAAATATCAATAGCAAAAAAGGAAGAAACTCTAATAGCAAAATCAGTCGGAAAAATTCAAGGGAAAAAATGTGATATCAAGGAGGTGATGTTTGTTCCAAACTTGACAAATAATTTACTATCGGTAAGTGCCATTACCAGAAATAAAGGCAAAGTCGTCTTTGAAGATGAAAAGGTATTTGTCGTAAAAAATGGAAAAAAGTTTTAGAAGGAGAAAAACAGGAAAATGGACTCTATACAATAAATATAGAAACAGAAAACCCCGAAATTGAAGAATCTCACCTAACAGCTACCCAGAATGAAGAAATGCTAAAATGGCACAGAAAAATGGGTCACATAAGTTTTTCAAGCTTAAAACAATTAAAATCTATGGTTAATGGAATAAACATAGAAAAAATAAGTCAAGATGAAATTTGTGAAACATGCATTAAAGCTAAACAGGTAAGAAAGCCATTCAATTCCATTAGAACAAAATCAAAAAGGCCTTTAGAAATAATCCATACAGATGTATGTAGACCTTTAGATCCCACTACCCATGACAACAAAAACTATTTTCTAACATTTCTTGATGACTACACACATTTTTGTCATGTGTATTTGTTACAAAATAAATATGAAGTAAAAGGATATCTAAAAGAATTTATTACAGAAGCAGAAAACCAAATGAATCTAAAAGTTTCAAAAATAAGATGTGACAATGGCGGAGAATATGTAAATGAAGATATAAAATCCTGGTGCAAAGCTAAAGGAATCATTATGGATCTCACCATACCTCACTCACCTCAGCTAAACGGCAAAGCCGAAAGATTAAATAGAACCCTGATGGAGAAAACTAGAGCTCTTTTGATTGATTCTGGTGTAGAAAAATACATGTGGGGAGAAGCTGTAAGGGTTTCAGCCTATTTGCTGAACCGAAGCCCTACTCAAGAATTAGAGAAAACCCCTGCAGAACTTTGGTTCAACAAAAGACCAAATTTGTCAAACTTACTACTTTTTGGTTGTGAAGCTTATGTCAAAACCCTAAAACACATAAAGAAATTGGAAGACAGAAGTAAAAAATATACCTTTATAGGTTATGCACCAAATGGTTATCGCCTTTGGGATGAACAAAGCAAACAAATCTTTACAGCTAGAGATGTAATTTTTTTAGATAAAGGATGTATAAATAAAGAAGAAAAAATACCTATTGTCGAACCAGAAGAAGAATCTGAAGACCAACTAGAATTAAATGAAGAACCAAGTCTACCAGAAGTCTATGAAGACAAAGAAGATATCCCTACAAAACCAAGTACTTCAAAATATAATCTTAGACCAAGAAGTAGTTTACAAACACCATCAAGATATGAAGACTTCTATTTAGAACGGGATGGAACAACAGAATCAGCTCTTCTAACTTACTCTGAAGCTATATCTGGTCCAAATAAAGAAAAATGGAAAAAGGCAATAAAAGAAGAAAAGGAGTCTCTTGCCAAAAATGAAGTTTGGGAAATAGTAAAAGAAAATGAAGCGTCAAACAAGAAGATTCTGACCTCTAAATGGCTCTTTAAAGTGAAAGAAGATGGTCGCTACAAAGCAAGACTAGTTGTAAGAGGCTTTGAACAAGAAGCAGGCATTGATTATGATGAGACATTCAGTCCAGTTATAAGCACTGTCTCTTTAAGGATATAATTTGCTCTAATGGCTAAGAGAAGGTTTGCTTTTAAATTATTTGACATAAAAACAGCTTTTCTATATGGGTTTTTTGGATGAAGAAATATACGTTCAATTGCCAGAAGGTTATAAAGGGAACATATGCAGGTTAAGAAAGGCATTGTATGGTTTAAAGCAAGCCCCATTAAAATGGAATGAAAGAATAAAAACCTTTCTCAAATCCCAAGATTTCATACAACTAAAATCAGAACCATGTCTTTTTAAAACCAACAAAGGAAATATGTACCTTGCAATATATGTAGATGATGGTATCTTAATGGGAGATAATGAAGAAGAATTAAATAATATTTTAGAAAAACTATCCCAAGAGTTTGAAGTTAAAATAAACAATGATCCAAGAACTTTTTTGGGAATAGATTTGTGTTTTGAGGAAAAAAATAAAATTTTACTTTCACAAGAAAATTATGCAAAATCAGTTCTTGAAAGATATAATATGCAAAACTCAAAACCAGTGCCCACTCCAATTACAGATGTAGTAAAAGAATTAGACAAAAACTTAGAAATATCAAATGATAACAAATTTCCCTACAGACAAGCAATTTGAAGCCTTTTATATTTGACAAACAAAACTAGACCAGACATGACCTTTGCCACAAATTTTGAAAGCAGGTCAATGCATGATCCAACAACTCAAGATATTATAAACATCAAAAGAACCCTAATATATTTAAATCACACCACCAATTTAGGCATATCATATGATGGAGAGATGCCATTTGAATTAAATGTGTATTGTGATTCTGACTTTGCTGGAGATATTAAAACTAGAAAAAGTACCACAGGATATGTAGTTTACTTATGTGGAGGTCCTATGTTGGGGCACGTTTTTTGTAACCATACCCCAACAGAAGATGTATGTATGATCAACATCAAATGGATACATGGCTTCCCTCCCACATAGACTTATAGACCACCTTTTTGCCCAGAAACCTAGACACTTGAGGACACCAGACTTCCATGCCAAAAGCTGATGCCTGGTGGAGAAGAAGACACCAGTGACATCCAGAGACATCCGCGCTGGAAGCTGTTGTACCATATGTACATATATGCCCCTCATTTAAAATTTAGGTAGAGGTGACCAGAAAGATGGAGATGGAAGATTTCTAAGGACGGGGGGGGGGGGGGTTAAATATCTTTCCCGAAAAAGGGAAGCATCGCATTACAGCCCAAGTGAAAGGGGCCTGGGTCGATTTTAGCTAAAGACGGGGGGCTTTATATATATCTTTCCCGAGAAAGGGGAGTGTTGTATTACAGTTCAGGTGGAGGGGGCTTGGGTCGTCTGTGAAATTGTATACTGGAGCCGTTGGCCATTTTCATTGGTGTTTTCTTCCGACGAATGAAAATGCCAACCAATAGAAACTTTGGCGCGAGCAGCGAATGAAAATGGAGAGAGACAAGGATAAAAGAGGGTCTCTTTGCCAAAAAAAGGACATTCATTCAGAGTCGATCAGTAAGAAGGGCTCGAGACGCAGAAAGGAGGAGACCAGACTTTCGCCGGCTTTCAGAAAAAGGTAAGCCTTTTTGCCATTATGGCTTAGTACCCCCTTTTAGAGCAGAAACTAACTTAGATTTCGCATGGGCCCTAAAGGGCTTTAAGTAACTTAAAAATAATGATAGGGTTCTTATATTTTGTCTCGCTAGAATAGAAGGAGATCTAGGCTTTCCCCTTTATAAAGGCAAATTCGTAACTTCAGGTCACCTCTATCTAGATCACTATATAAATGGCACATCCCACCAGTATAGAAATGTTCCCTAACTTTACTTGTTTTTTAAATAAATGTCTAGTATATAACTTATATGGAGATTTTTTTGTTTCCTCTCATACATATTTCATTCTTTTGTTTTATGGTGCTACCCCCCCCCCCCCACATCTTATTATTACAAATTGTACTGAAATATAGAACTACCGGCTCAAATGGAATGGAGTTGTGTATTGTACCTTATTGTGATACTTTAATACAGAAACAGCGGTAAATACGATTTTACCCGCCTTGAGGGTATCTCTTTGTCAGGTTTTAGTAATATTTGTATTTTCATATGAGGAATTTGCCCTTCTTCCACTGTTTAAATGAAATATTGTATGATTCTTACCTATTTGGAGGGAATGTTACTAATAATCAAGTCTTCTAATAATTGCTGGCCAACATACATTGTCGAACGTGCCTGCCAAAGAAGCCATTTCTCCTGTCTGTGATTCAGTATGTTTTTTCCATCATATCTACCATTATACTATTCGTTGATTTATTTTAGTAAGATCCATGCTGCCTTATACTCACTAGATTGTTCTCTTCGCGATATTTATTGAAACCTCTTTGTTTCAAATATATTAGAAATGTTAATGTTAATAGTATAGGTTTATAGATTTTGCTTGTTCTCATTGCCTATTTTGTTAGGTTTTGGTATAATCTTTATAAATAGAGTCTTTCCATACATCCAGATAGTGACCTAATTCAACACATTTGTTGAATCTTTGCTATAAAATCGGAATTAAAGGAGCACCTACACGTTTGATCATATTATTACTGGTAAAATCTGGACCTGGTACTTCCTTGATATTTAAATTTGAAATAATATTTTCAACACCTTATATTTCTATAAAGAAATGTTAATTTGGTCTTATATATAATGTTCATAGTTTCTAATAATAACATGCTCCTCTTTCTCTGAGATCCCTTATTGTTGTTGGATGATCTCAGAGATTTAAAACTAAATGGGTGCTTTATAATTAATAATGCTCGGTTTGTCACTAACCCGAGTCCTTTAATCTGTAGAGACGGCCAATAGACGGCGATCAATTCCAGCGTCTATTTTGATGGGAGAGCCGACCATTATTTTATAGATTATTTAATTTGATGTAGAAACAAGAATAATACAGCAATTCCCTCCCCTTTCCCAAGTACACGTGAGCATTAGTTTAGTGAGGGATTTATTTACACATCTGTCCTAAAACTTTCCTCACTATATCTTTGTGTATGAATGTATTTACAGAGTCTATTGCTATATTTTCCCTGTCTGAAATAGTTCCCAGCATCTTCAGTGGGTTGCTGAACCTCCAGAAGGGGTCTTTCATAGATTGTCTAATTTAATAATAATCTAATGGGTGTTACACAATATATGCCACAAGTGACTAAGGATAAATTATTTTTTTAGAGATCAGTGTCAGATAAGTGTATAGAGAGAGAAAATAGGAAAAAGATAAATTTGTACTAGATTTTTTTTTTGGTAAAAGTTTGACCAGAAGAGATGGAGATGGAAGATTTCTAAGGACGGGGGGGGGGGGGTTTAAATATCTTTCCCGAAAAAGGGAAGCAACGCATTACAGCCCAAGTGAAAGGGGCCTGGGTCGATTATAGCTAAAGACGGAGGGGCTTTATATATATCTTTCCCGAGAAAGGGGAGTGTTGCATTACAGTTCAGGTGGAGGGGGCTCAGGTTGTCTGGTGAAATTTCATACTAGTGCCATGGCTGTTTCCATCTTTAGACCTTTGTTCTGGCAATATTATATGCTCGATCTCTGCTTTAGCTCAAATCTTAATCAATTACAGAGTTTTTTTTTTATTCTTTTATTTTATTTATCCTGTTTGTACAAATTGCATTACATGTGATGATGTAAAGACACATGTCGATAGTGCATCATTGACAGCTGTGTATCTATTATACAACATTAAGGTCTTGTTACGGGGTATATACATGGGGTTGTTGGCCTAAATTACCATATATATATATATACTTAAGTAAGGAAATTTTAATAAGTCACATCGTATATCCTCCCTTTCCATTTATCCAAAACGGGGAAAACAACAATGGCGCCCAACGTGGGGCTCGAATTTAGTATATATTTCATCTCATATACCTTAGAAATATATACCTAATGAAAAGCCATACTGTTTTTAGGTATAATCAATTAATTAATTAAATTGGTGAAGTAGTCCACGCATCCTGAGATTAACAGTCTATTACAAATCGTGAATTTTAATTTATGCTTTCCGTTTCACTGGCATTTTATCAGGCAATGAAAGTTAAGTTGAGGCGGTGTCTACCGCATCACTCGCCGCGGTCATTTACGATTCACATTGTTTGTGACAAAGCCTTAATAATTTATTGATTACATTTTTTATTTATTTTTTTAATTATTTTATACAGTATGAGAAATGAGGTTGGATTACCATGGTTCAAATTTAGAACGGTGATCAGTGTTTTACAGTAGTCTACTGAAATGACTTAGCATTTTTTTTTTCATCATAGCTCTGATATAATTTTTCTCACAGCAGAGGTGAGTTCTGATAATTATTGCTGGCTACAATTTTCTTAACTTTATTTTTATAGCGCTTTCTATCAAGTCATACTAGCCTGTGCATTCAGATTAGGGCTAACATGCTGAATGATAGTTAATCGATTTTATTTTTTTAGCGCATAGTGGATTGGGAGAGTGACAAATACATGAGCTTTATGATAAAAATAGAATTGAAGATCCAGTTAGCGTACCCGTGAAGAGAGAAGTTTGATCACCATAGAAAAGACGCATTTTTTTTTTTCGTAAACCTTTTTTTTTTTTTTATTT
The DNA here is from genome assembly GCA_030710605.1 of Cordylochernes scorpioides. Taxonomy (NCBI): domain Eukaryota; kingdom Metazoa; phylum Arthropoda; class Arachnida; order Pseudoscorpiones; family Chernetidae; genus Cordylochernes; species Cordylochernes scorpioides. Next base: position 54,891,577 of record CP092871.1, read on the forward strand.
TTATTTGAAATCAATAATGGATAGAAATCTGGTTTTAACATTCCAATGGCAGAATCTCAAGGAATAGATCTGGTAACCAATTTTCGCGAGTACTTTTTAACCACTATGGAACTATGTATTAACTTATGACAACTACCAGGGATAATCTTTAAATATTCAAAGGAAAGGAGATGACTGGAGCTTGTGTCTACAAGACAGCTGAGATATCCCGAGGTGTGCTTGGACAGCTTTAAGTTGATGACAAGGCAGCAAAAGCCACCTGTGTTAGAGACAGGATCTATCTAATAATGGGGGTATAGGAGACAGGAGAGTTTATCGAGGCTCGATTTGACACTTGTATATAATGAGGAAGTTAGCGGAACGCGACTCTCCAGTGCGGAGTAATATCACCTAAAGGCTGTGAATAAGGATTGATAAAGTCGGGACACACGAGCAAAGATATTACATTGAATGTAATTCGGAACCTGTAGGCGTGAGGCGGTATCGTGATTGGTTAGATGGCTAGACACGCGAGGAGGGCGGCCCCTTTGACGATGTTTTCTGCCAAGTATGATCACTGGATGCCGATAGACCGCTTAAAGGGTGTGTCCCCCCCCACATAGGAAATGTCATTGACGATGTGCCAGCATGAAGAGAAGAAAGGTCTAGGACGAGATGACGTTTCCTAAAATTGACACTCAAGGTGATACGCCTGAACTATAGATGAGGCAGTGAAGTCCATCTAGAATATGGCGCTAAATTCCAGAACAAAAATGTGGATAGATCGAGCTGAGGTGACGACTCCATATTAGATATACTTCTGTAAATTCTTAAATGTCCACATATATCTCCACAGTGAATTATAGAAGTTGCACACCTATCTCATGAGCCAGGAATGTAATTATCAGACTGACAGTGATAAGGAATAATATAAAATTTCTAACCCAGGAACAAACAAAACCCCTGATATGCAACACAATCCTACAAAATAACTTCCCTACCAAATTCACAGTGTATCATCATAACTCAACAGAAAACTCAGTCACAATTAGAACCTTAAAGGGCGAAATAACTTTGTCATTTCCCAGTCCAATATGCACCTGTTACTCCATAGACAGTGATCTTATAACCACATTTGATTTCGTTTCAGCATGTTGTAAGAGGGATGAACTCATGGAAATGCAGCCTTTAACTACTATGCCTCATACTGTATAAATACAAAAAGGAAATTTCTAATAACAGCCGCTAAGTGACAATGAACACATGCACGTGTTAAGGGGTTAGGTAAATTGATAAGATAAATTTCTAGATATATCTATTTTTTTTGCATACCTTTTTTTTCTGAAACCAAGATATGTAAGTCACAAAGGACACATATAGATGCTACAAAGAGCATTGATCTAAGATTACTATCCACCCACATGAATGAACATGTACCTCTCCCATTTCCTTTCTCTTTTGGGCCATGAACCCATCTTTCACCCCTCGGTTCCCTGCCCCCATTAATACATGAGATTCTCTTCTCCAATCCCCTCTACTAATCTGGAATATTTCAGACAGCAGACTGAGAGAGAACCATGCACCCTGGAGATGACCCCTCACCCAGCCAGACGCCGTTGCCGTCTGCGCTATACCATTTGGAGAAGTTTGAGGGGAATGGGCTCATACCATTCGACAAGTTCCACCGGGACTTCGAACTGGTCTACGACGTGAAAGCCCTGGATGATTCTAGGAGGAGGATCCTCCTGGACAATCACCTTCGAGGAGCTGCGAGAGAGTTCGCCCTCCAGGCCTCCCAGATCAAACTGGGATACAACGAATTAAAGGAAAACCTGGAACAGAGATTCTCCAGGAGGGCCCCCAAGAGAGAAGCCAGGAAGAAATGCTTCTCCTGTAGACAAAGGCCCGGAGAAAAGGTTAAGGAATACGCGAACAGATTGCGGAGCCTCGCCTCAGAAGCCGAGTCAGATGGCCTGAGGATCGACATCACTGAGGTCGCTGATATCTTCCTCACTGGACTCTGTCCAAACCTGTGGCAGAGAGCCCACCAACTCCAGAATGAGTCATGGGAGGTGAG